>WAAE01017968.1:410475-483897 GCA_013400495.1 Nicator chloris | reverse complement strand
GGGGGCTCACACATGTCCGGGGGCTCACACATGTCCGGGGGGCTCACACATGTCCAGGGGGCTCACAGGGATGCCCAGCCTCGCCCCTGGCACTGTGTCAGGGCTGGAGCGATGGGGCGCCTTCCTCCAGGCCAGGTCCCACGCCCTGTCCCAGCCGGCCTTGAGCTTCCAGGG
Organism: Nicator chloris; assembly: GCA_013400495.1. NCBI lineage: Eukaryota > Metazoa > Chordata > Aves > Passeriformes > Pycnonotidae > Nicator > Nicator chloris. The sequence goes on along the minus strand of WAAE01017968.1, from coordinate 483,723 downwards.
ATGGAGCACTCATCCCTCCGAGGCTGCAATGCCCGCGGGGTTTCTGCACAAGCGCCTTACCCGGACAGGAGGAAGGAGGAATCCTCTGTGGGACACAAGCCCTCAGGGGCTCAGGAGCTGCCTCCTCTCCTCAGCTGCCGAGTGTACACCCCGTACCTTCTGGGGAGTTGATTTACTTAATAATAAGAATTGAAGAATCGGCCCTTTCACAGCCAACCCCTCCAGGGAGCGGGGTCTCCCCGGGTGCCAGCCTGGCGTTCCGCTGCCGCGGGGCCGTGGTGCCGCAACCGGGGCACAGCACCCAGGGACAGCAGCACCCAGCCGCCTCTCCGCCGTAGCGGCTGCTCCACCCAAGGGTGCTGGCAAAGAATGTGTCCCGGGAGGCAGAAGTTCCTCCGGCTGCTGGAAGAGCAGCTCTCCCGTGCGACAGACACGCAGCCGGCGCGGCGCCGGCCGGGGGATGGCAGCCCACGTTCACCGATGAGCCCCCGGCTGGTGCTGCACCCCGGGACCGCTCCGGGCCCCGACTGCCTGGCACAGCCAGCACCGCGGCAATGACACCTTCCTGGAGATGGGCAGGCACCTGAGAGTTCACAATTGCTATAATACAGAGATCTTTCTAAGAAAAAGAAAACAAAGCCCACAGTATCTTTCAAAAGCCACTGAAGTTCCTTGATCACAGCGTGGCAGATTTCATTTTGACATGCCTTAAGTTAAAGCTTGATTTAAATTCCCAGATTATGGCTATGTCAAGGGAATTTTCAAGCATAAACACTCTAGAGGTGCTCATGGTGAGCTTGTCCCACTCAGATTTACATCACTGAAATCTCAATAGCTGGAAGAGCAGGATCAGGGAGTCTTGTACGAAAGGGAGCCCAGTGAGAGCTCACCTTGGTGTAGGTGCAAGAGCCACGAGTGAAGGTTTCTACGGGTTCAAACAGGCTCAACCCTTCTCCCCTCACACCATGAACAGAAGAACAGTTTCAGGCCATGGGAACACAAGGGCAGAGTATGCTGAATTTATTAAAATTCCCACGTCTTCCCCAAATCCGCATGCAAAATACAACAGCTAAACCATTATTTACATCCAGGCAGCTGCAATATCAAGCAATAACTTTAGCAATAGTTTTAAAAATAACTGCAGTGTACACAGATCAGATATTTCACAACACGAGGGTTGAAGTTAGCACTGCACTGCTATACTTAGATCAGCAATATTACAGTGTTCCAGATAAAATACTAATGCTTCTCTCAAAAACAGACAACTCAGGAAGTGGTTTGTAGATTGACAAAAGCTGACACATTTTTCTTAGGGACTGAGAATCACAGCAGGCTTAGACACAATGTCATAGCTACATTCAAAATACATCTGGTCCATTTATGCCAAAAATACATTCAGTGTAAGTTACAATTTATTGCACATTTCTTATATTCTATAGAAATATATTGTACCTCAATGCTTATTCCCTGTACATTCATAAATATTGTTCTGCCCATTACAGCAGAACATGGACATCTTTCCCTAAAAGCTTTGGGGGGCGGGGGTCCCACAGCCTGGGGGTGATCCCTGCAATCACAGACACACAGCGTGCACAGCCAAGGGCAGAGCAGGGGACACGTTTGCAGTGCTGCTGGGGGCACCCAGGTGCTGGCCCAGGGCTCACACCCCAAGGACACCCCAAGGACACCCCAAGGACATCCTGACACACCCCACCGAACCACAGCAGGGGGGCTGAGCTGTAACCTTCAGCAACACAAAAACGGGCTCGTGCCTCTCCACCTGTGCCCACCTGCAGCACCCACCCTGGTCAGAGCCCTGCAGTGCCACCCCTGTCCCTGTCCTGTGACCTGCCCCAGGCAGAACCCAAACACCTTCCCACGAGCCAGGGGGAGCTGGGCACAGCCTCGAGCCCACCCTTGGCACAGGAGCTCCGGGCAGATGGGGACTGAGAAGAACTTGCCCTGCTCAAAGTCCAGACCCACTGTAGGGACTGGGCATATTTCTAAACTAATTTATTTATAATTCCTGAATCCAGCACCAAGCAAAGAAGTGACATAGCAATGACTAGGATACTGCAGGATCCTTTATAGTGTCATGTGAGGAATTGAGCTTGATTAAGTGCAAATTATAAAAGTAGGAAAGTGCAGAGGAGATTACAGCCTGAATTTCTAAAGGAGTGTCTGGGGGCAGCAGTTCAAGTAACACAAAAAAAATTTAGGTGCTACAGGAAACATTAATTAACTTTCCCTTTCAATGCATAATTCCCTATATTAAACTTGAGATTGTTATTAGAAGCAAATTATATAATATTGGTAACTCCCCCCAGTTAGAAGCTGAATGTGTTAGGAGAGGCTGAATGTGGTGACAGATTTTGAGCATCCTTGACCTTGAAAATTTTCATGATCTTAAGAACTTGTGCTTTAAGTGAAGATTATCAGGAACATTGTAACCGCTGAGGAAACCTAAGCCTCCCTAAACTGCACAGAAGTGTCTTGGCATAACCTCTGTGCTTAAATTAGAACAGAAACCCATATGGAGGGGAGAGGCCACTAAAACAAGGGTTCTTTGGAGTTTTTCTGGAGGAGTGTAGAGTTTACAAACATTTCAGAGCTCAACACAACAACGTCAGCCCCTTGGCTCAGTTATACTCAGCTCTAGTTCATCAAAATGTACATTCACCTCTCAACAACAAAAGAGAAAAGAAAAACAGTGCAAAAACACGGATTTAGGTGAAAAGCCAGGGCAAACAGACCATAATGTCTGGTATATCCAGGGAAAAGGTTAAAGCACTTCCAGGGTTGGAGCTGTGACCTGTGAGGAGTAGCTGAGCCTGAGCATCCTTAACCCACAGCTCCCAGCCAGGCACCAAAAGGGTCTTGTTCAAATTACTGGGCTGCTCAACAATTTTCAGAGGCTCCAGGGGTGAAACTGAAAACTGAAACTCTTTTCCCACTTAAAAAAATAAAGCTTTGATTCTTCCTTTTTAAGGTAAGGATTTTCTTAAAATAAGTATGTTCTTGTACATAGTACAAGAACAGATGCTGGATTTTAGGTTTGCAAATTTTTTTGATAGTCAAGCCAGCACCAGGCTTTGGATCATGCAGTTGCCAAGTAGTTCATGCAGTTGAAGCACATAAGAATTGAATCATAGAACCCCAGAACGGTTTGGGTTGGAAGAGACCTTAGAGCTTGTCCCGTTTGACCTCCCTGCCTTGGGCAGGGACACCTTCCACCAGACCCGGCTGCTCCAAGCCCCATCCAGTCTGCCGTGAATCTCTAAGGCAACCTTGAATCTATCAGAGAAACCACACGGAGAAAAACCTGCCAGCAGCCATGGGAAGCTCGCTGCACTGCTCGGGACAGAGCACACAAACCCTGCCTTGTTCCAGACAAGCAGGAGGGACCGAACTCTGCGAACGGGGACATGACATCAAAGCCTATTGACGGACAATTAACAGCCACCAGGTGTCCACAATGGCCTGAAGATGAGGACATCAGGATGGAACCCGCAGTAAGGCAGTACTGACCACCGGCTTCAGTAAAAGTTTAACACATTCTTCCCCGCAAGAGCTCCAGTCAGCAGGTTTTGCCCCCAAGACTGATCTGACACACCGTGATCAGCCAACAGCTGCCTGCCACGGAGCTGCGGGGGCCACATCAGATCCTGCAAAGCTTTGCCATTCTGGAAACATCTTTGGGATTACTTTCCATGGGCCAGCTGGATTTAGAATCATTTAAAGAACCATAAGACTACAAAATGTATCATTTTGCCTATTAAAAATATTCCAACACTATATTCAAATATGTGGGCCACGGAGTGGGCCAAAACTCACAAAATGACAGAACATTGTTGAATTTTAACACAACAACTCACTTTGCTGGCTTGTGATATTATGGAAACCTGGTCAGAAAGGTTAATATTCATCACCAGCCTGGTGCTGTTACAGAATTCTGTAAGAAACCTCTGAACTGGCTTCATTGACTTTTGATAAACCTTCCCTCTAATACATCAAAAGGCACTAAAAAAATGCTGCCAGTAATTGGAAAAATGTTGCTAAAAATAAATATTTTCTCAGTTTAGGTAGAATTTGTCCTGTTCCATCCCTTCACAGCTAACAGAAAAGTATTGTCTCTATTATTTTTCCTACTGACTGTTAAAAGGAAAAGTTGTCCCTTGACTGATCTGTTCGATGAACAAAAGACAGAGTAAAACAACTCAAATTTTAACCATGAGTTTGTATGTGAAATGGAGACAATAAAAATAAATGTTAATAGGGAATGGACTCAATAGTTTTGTTCACAATGTACACACTTTGGAATTTCCATATTTTCTAATTGCTTGGTTAATTATAAACATAGTATTTCAAAATGCATTTACTTACAATCCCTTTTCAGATCCCTTAAAAAAAAAAAAAAAAAAAAAAAAAAAGAAAAAAAAAAAAAAGGAAAAAAGGTGGATTAATCTGGTCTTTTACTTGGTTTGAGGACAGAACATGTGGTTGCTCTCACAAACAGGCATTAACCAACACCAGACATTTCCAGCACGTTTGGGGCCTGACAAGGATGAAAAGCACAACAGCAAAAGGTATTTTTACACTCTCATGATGCTTTAACTCCTTCCTGCGATTCACCGGTGTCTGATTTACTCAAAAAAGCCAAAGCAAGTCACGGAGTTGCTGTACGGACCCCGACCCCCGAGTCCCGAGCTGGCCGGTGCCCCGGCGAGCACAGCGCTGGAGGTGGGTGCTCTGCCTCGGGCACCGCAGCGCTGACCCGCAGCGTCTGAGGTAGACCAGAAACAAAAAAAGATCCCACGTGGAAAGACGGAGAGCAGAACGCCTTCCCCTGTCGTCCCGCGGGGAGGCCTCTCAGGCTTTGGAGTCCTGGAGCACGCAGAGCTGCGAGATCGTCTTCTTGACGCGCAGCGCCGTGAGACGCGCGGCCCCGCTGGCGCGCCAGCACTCCCGCATCAGCCGGCCCAGCACCCGCAGCGCCTGGGGACAGCGACAGTGCGGGGTACAAAGGGGCTGAGGGGATAGAACAGTGCCTGGGGACAGGGACAGTGCCTGGGGACAGGGACAGTGCGGGTACAGCAGGGTCCGAGGGGATAGAACAGCGCCTGGGGACAGGGACAGTGCGGGGTACAAAGGGTCTGAGGGGGACAGAAGAGTGCCTGGGAACAGACACGGGCCTGGGCACAAACAGGGTCTGCAGGGAGACAGACAACAGCCAGGGACACAACCAGTGTGTGCCGGGGGACAAAACCAGCCAGGAGACAACCACAGTGTCTGCAGTGGGACAGACAACAGCCAGGAATACAAACATCACCCCCTGCTTTCTGGTTTTAATACAGGAGATGAAGTGCAGCTCTCTGAAACAGTGACACAACAGCAGCAGCAGCAATTAATACCAGCCTTGGACACCATTGAGCACTTGGTGCAAAGAGTTCTGTCTGTATTGATCTGAAGGAGAACTCAACATCTGAAGCTTCTAAATTCAGGAGAAGCTGGGCATTGAGTGCCCTGTCTCTCATTAAAAAATTGTCTTAATTTAAACTTGAAAATATAAATAACAAAATAAAACCAGAAAACAAACCTAGAATAAATTAGAAAACTGCTTTTACCTCGCAGCTTTGCCACTGGTTTGGAATACTTGGTCTGAGCTTCTGTTCACAGACAACCCTTCTCATATCTTCGATGGAAGGATCAGAAGGCACAAGGTCATAGTAAGGCAACTGGTATTCCTCAGTGATTCCTGGGGAAGATTCATTGTGTAGGTGCCCATGGCAGGGGGTGGAACGAGAGGAGCTTTCATGTCCCTTCCAAGCCAAGCCGACCTGGGGTTGGCTGACAAGGCCAAAGGCTCACCTCCAACGGAGCACCTGCGGGCTATCTCCCAGTACACCAGCCCCAGGGAGTAAATGTCTGCACGCTTGAAGGACTCAAAGATGCTCATGTTCATCGCGTCGTCCAGGATCTCGGGGGCCATGTACCTTTGGGGCACACAGGGTCAGTTTGCTGGGGCAGCTCCTACAAGAGGCCAGAGCTGTGGTGCCGTGTGCCGGGGCCCCGTGAGCCCTCACAGGGCTGGCAGCCGTGCCCTGCCCTGGCCCCGGGCACCGGGGCTGACCAGGGTGGCCAGCACATGATGTCCCACGTGGGGCAGAGAGCTCCACTCCACAGCAGGGGCTGCAGCCTCCTCCCCCAGCCAGGCAGCCACTCGCGGGGCTGTGGCATCCCTGCCCCATGCCACGGGCAGAGGGGACACGGCTGGGGGATGGCAGGGCTGTGAGGAGCCATCCCCACGGAGCCAGGGGACACGGCAGGGCTGTGAGGAGCCATCCCCACCGAGCCAGGTGGACGGCAGGGCTATGAGGAGCCATCCCCACGGAGCCAGGGGACACGGCAGGGCTATGAGGAGCCATCCCCACCGAGCCAGGCCCACAGCTGCAGTGCCTCACCCACCTCCTGGTGCCCACACGGGGGTTCTGGGGGATGTCGATGGTGTTGAGCACCGAGTCGTGCTTCACCGCCAGCCCCAGGTCGGCGATGGCGCAGGTCTCGTTCCTCTTCACCAGGATGTTCTTGGATTTCAGATCCCGGTGTGCGATCGCTGGCTTCCCTGTTCACAGCAAGAGAAACCGCCTCCGATTTTGAGAACAACACCGTGGATTTTAATATAATGAGCAAGGATGCAAAAACAGTTTTGTTCACTTTTGTTGCTATACCCTAATGAAATGTTGAAACTTATTTTGAACCAAGTAAAGCTCTGCTAAATGTTGTCAACTTCAAAATCAAACTTTAAGGGCATTTTTGTTTCAATATCTGTATTTCAGGAATAAAACACAGCAAGAGAAACTGGAATTTCACCCTCGAAATTAGTTTATAAAAATTACAGAAGCACTGAAAGGACTGGGTCGGAAAAACCCTCTAAGACCACTGAGTCCCACCATTCCTCAGCACTGACAAGGCCACCACTAGCCCATGTCCCCAAGTGCCACATCCACACAGCTTTTTAAGGAATGGTAACCCCCCACTGCCCGGGGCAACTTGTGCCAGGGCTGGACAAAGCTTTCCATGAAGAAATTTTTCCTAATTGTTCCTTCATTAGCTCTCACTCCCCTCCAGCAGAGCTGCTTCTATAGGCATCTCTTTAAAGGCATGGCTAAAGTGCAGACAATGGAAGTGGGAAGGGAACGTCCCTCTTCCGTCTGTACTGCATCACTCACACTCACACTGTTCCCCCTGGTGTCAGCAGTTTGGAAGACACTTCATGTCACCCATAAACGTTTTTGAGAGCAGTGAAGCTCCTTAAAATACTCGAAGGAAAAGTGGGAGGGAAGCACTTGCCTTGCGTGCCCACGATCTCCATGTGGAGGTGGGCCAGGCCACTGGCCACTGACAGGGCCAGCCTGACCATGCCCTCCACTGTCACCGTGCCTCTGTTCAGGTAGTCGAACAGGGAGCCCTGCTCGTGGTACTCGGAGACAAGCCACAGCTGAGTCCACGTCCCATTATCTAGCCAGAGGAAGCAAGAGTATTAAAAATACTGGCTAGGGAAAGCCTTCCCCTTTTTGGGGAGTGCAAGCAAGCAAGTGTGCCAGCTGTGGCACCAGGAAGGAGCTCAGGGCAGCTGCACAGTTCAGGGTCGTGTTTCAGGCGGAGTGGGGGCTGAGACAGACACTCAGGATTTAGTGAGTGTCATCATTTGGGTTGGGAAGCACTCTGAGACCAGAGTCCAACCATTACACCAGCAGTGCCAAGGCCACCACACAGAACCAGAGAATTTTTGGGTTGAAAAGCTCTCCCGGAGGCCGGAAGGCCGCGGTGCTCACCCTTGTTGTCAGCGGCAATGAAGCCCAGGATGTTCTCGTGCCTCAGCATGACTGTCTGGTAAATCTCTGCCTCCCGGAACCAGGACCTCTCGTCTCTGGAGGAGAAGATTTTCACAGCTACATCCTCCCCACACCATTTCCCACGCCAGACTTCGCCAAAGCGTCCTTTCCCCACGATTTCCTGCAGGACGATCGTCCTCGCGATGGTTCTCTGCACCAGCAGAGGCAGACCTGGTGAAACAGAGAGACAGGGACCTGTGAAATGCTCAGCTGGCACCTCCAAACCCCAGCTGACCTTTCCCAGTGAGCTGCACTCATGGCTCTGCTTTCCAAGACTACTGAGGGAAATTCCTCTCCCAACCAATATCTCCTCAAATCAGACTTTTTGATGTTACTTCCCAGTGTCTGTACATTAAGAAAAACTTCTTAAAATCCCAGTAAAAATTTTAAATTTTGGCCCAAAGTACTCCATTTGGTTTGATACAGACTGCAGCTGTCCTGCAGTCAATTAGTTGCTCTACTGTGGCTGAAATTTTTGAAAATAAAAATAAATTATTATAGCAGCTCCACTGCACTTTGCCAGCCACAAATCCTGCCTGGTTTGATTTAATTCTGTGTTTGTTGGGGACTTAAAACAAGGAATTATTCATTATTTTCTTTTTTTTTTTTTAATAACTGCAACCTCGATTTTGGCTGAAGTCAGAACAAATCACCCCGGTACATGGGGCTCAGGCTCTGCTCAAGTCCAGCCCTGTTCCTGGCTCAGGGATGGCTGGGAACAGTTAAAAACTTCAGCATAAATAAAGCCAAAGCCTGCTCATTAGAGCTGTGAAAAAACATTAAGGAAGAACAACAACTTAATCCTCAGAGGTATGCAACTCATGGAAATTAAATCAGGCACCATTTGTATATTTTTCACTTACAAATAAAAGCAAGCATAGTTTACATATTTTTCCATAAAAGTTCTAGTTAGGGAAAGTTAGCCTATACATCCCAGACATGTCACTGGTCAAATGAAGTGGAATTTGTGAATTCCCACCTCATTTTTAGATTTCTTTGGTTTACCAAGCTCTCAATAGCAATGGAGGCATCATAGTAGGCAAGATATCAGAAACGGGGAAAATGTTAAAAGATTAATTTCTGCTCAAAACAAGAAGTTGGAGGAACATTATTCTGCTATGAAACACAAAATTTCAGAAGCAGCACCCTGACCCACTCAGGTGAGTTTAGCACCTTTCATTATCAGCCGTGTTGTGTCAGCCGGCAGCGCTGGGTTTCACACTTGATCCTGATTTCCCTTTGTAACTCCTCCACTCCAACAAAGAAGTGAATTTTTGCAGTTTGGCAGAAGAAGAGCACCCACAGCCCCGCAGGGAGGGGCGGCCCCGTGCCGCGGCACAAACCCCGCGGCGGCGGGCAGGGCACCCCACCTACCGGAGCCGGAGCCAGAGGTCGTCATGTCGTAGATGAGATCCTTCAGCGTCTTCCCGGGGCCCACCAGGCTGCCCTCGCACAGGGGCTCCTCCACGTTGGGTGCCTTGGCCCCGCGGCGCCAGCCCCGGGCCGTGCAGGCCGCCAGCACCGCCACCAGCACCGCCGCCAGCACCGGCACCGCCACCGCCACCGCCAGCACCGCCGGGCGCCGCCCCGCTCGGCCCCGAGCCTCCGACGCTGCTGGGACACACACGGGACAGCTGTGACACACGGGGACGGGAGAAGGACGTGGCAAGGGCTGCAGAGCAATGGCACAGTGAGTCACGGAGTCACAGAATCACCACGTTGGAAGAGACCTCCAAGATCATCGAGTCCAACCCAGCCCCAACACCTCAACTGAACCACGGCACCTGGTGCCACATCCAGTCTTTTCTTAAACACATCCAGGGATGATGATTCCATCACCTCCCCGGGCAGATCATTCCAGTACTTCATCACCCTTTCTGTAAAAACATTTCCCTAAAACCCAACCTATAATTCCCTTGGTGCAGTTTAAGACTGTGTCCTCTCGTTCTGGCAGTGCTGCCTGGAGAAAGAGACCAACCCCACCTGATACAACCACCCTTCAGGAAGCTGTAGGGAGTGGTAAGGGCACCTCTGAGTCTCCTTTTCTCCACTCAAAGCTTCCCCACAATTGTCCTGGCCAAGAGACAGAACAGACCATGTTTCTGTAAGTGACAGAGCCTTTCCCCCCACACACCTTCTGTGCAGGAGGCTTGGTCCTGCATTCTGATCACCACCCAAGGAGCTCTATATTAAGAAGCTCTAGGAAGACACTGCTAAGGGATTCACTTGCACATGAACACACACATGATTCTTTAACATCCCCAAAATTTGAAATAAGTTTAAAAAAAAAATCAACCAGCACTTTCCCCCCAAATAAATCAGAAATATGATCCATAAAAAACCCCCAACACTCAAAGCCATGAGTACAAACAAGATCTCAGGGCTGCAGAAGACGTAAGAATCACAAACTCCACCCCATGCCAGGTCACTCCTTCCCTTCAGAGAGAAGCTGGGCCACAAGCACAACATAACCTGGAGTTTGAGAGTGACCAAAGCAATGTGGGGTCTCAAAAGCAGCAGCAAACAGACTCAGCACCCACATTGACTCCAGTCAATATCACGTATTTGTTCACCAGCACAACTCAAACCCTTCTGAACACAAAGCTGGTACATTTTGTTCACAGGTTTTTCCTCTAATGACTGCAAGAGGCTGCTCCAGGGGTGACCCAGGAAGTTTGGAAGAGTATTTATGTGCAGAATTCTTCCTTTGAACTGCTGCTTGTTAACTAACATGCCAGGATCTCCTAAACATTTTTCATTCTGTTTCCACAGGGCTGAGGTTTCCCTGAAACAGAGATGGAGTACAGTATGGAGAGATCCCCCACCCCAGGAGCTCCAGTGCCTCGCTGAATCAGCCCTGCTTGGGCAGGGGATGCTGTGCAGGGCAGGTCTGGCTCTGTACAGGTCAGGTCTGGCTCTGTACAGGTCAGGACTGGCTCTGTGCAGGACTAGCTCTATGCAGGACTGGCTCTGTGCAGGACTGGCTCTATGCAGGACTGGCTGTGTGCAGGTCAGGACTGGCTCTGTACAGGTCAGGTCTGGCTCTGTGCAGGGACTGGCTCTGTGCAGGACTGGCTCTATGCAGGACTGGCTGTGTGCAGGTCAGGACTGGCTGTGTGCAGGTCAGGACTGGCTCAGTCCAGGTCTGGCTCTGTACAAGTCAGGACTGGCTCTGTGCAGGTCAGGACTGGCTCAGTCCAGGTCTGGCTCTGTACAGGTCAGGACTGGCTGTGTGCAGGGACTGGCTGTGTGCAGGACTGGCTCTATGCAGGACTGGCTCTATGCAGGACTGGCTCTGTGCAGGTCAGGACTGCCTCTGTACAGGTCAGGACTGGCTCTGTGCAGGTCAGGACTGGCTCTGTGCAGGCCAGGGGAATGTGCTCACAGTGGGTACAGAACACAGGGCATGAGCCTGTCCCCTGTGTGTCCCCTGTGTGTCCCCGGGCTGTTCAGCACCTCCCCTGTGCCATCCAAACCAGCATCCTCCCTGCAGGGCTTGTCAGGCTCGTTCCGGGTAGGAATGAGGTTCATCCATCCCCGGCAGGGGCTGGTGAAGACAAACACGTCAGTCCTCCCCCCAGCTGCTGAAAAACAACATGACACGGCATGAACAAAATAGAACTTTATTGTTCTTAGGCCACCGCAAACAGTAACAAAAGGAAAACCATCAGGAGGCTTTGAGCTGCTGTAGGGAAGGGACTGGGGAGGGCGTGCTCACAGCCTGGCCCCGGGACGGGAGCAGCGGTGATCCCTGCTGCCCGCTGTCACCTGCATTCCCCCGGGAAATCACCTGGCCCTGGCAGCACGGCCAGCAGCTCCAGCAGGAGCTGTGGGTGCTGCACATCCCACACCAGCACTACCGTGCTGTTGTACAATATTGTACACCAACACTACACCTTCTGCTCCTTGGCTGACTACCCAAGAAGAGAGCTGAGCCGTGTTGCCATGTGTGCACCAAAAGCAGCACATCTGGCAGCACTCACCAGTTTCACAACATGCTGCAGTTATGGTCCAGCTTCTGTAAACAAAAGAGTACTTGCAGGCAGAAAAAAAAGAAATTACTTTTTCCCTCCAATGGAAGAGACATTCTCACACACAGCATTTACTTTTGACACTGTAAAGCTTCCACTGCAAGGCTTCCAAAAGCCCTGAACTGTGTGTGTTCTCAGGCTACTCAGGGGGGAAAATTACATATTTTTTCCAGTGTAGTAAGAAAATCTATTGCGTCCTATCAATGAGGAGGCTCTAGTCAGCTCTACAGAATATTTTAAAACCATTTCAAAAATACAGTTTGGGCTAGAGCCTAAAATTAATCTCCATTTTCCACCGTGACTACAGACTCCACTCATCATTGGGGCAGGCAGAGATCACAAACTCTGTCTCCCAGATCTCAAATATGGCCCAAAAATCCTTTGAGACACAAATCTACAGCTGGAAAAACCTAGGTCTGATTAGCAACTACTCAAGCCAGCCTGTTCCATGCTGAGGGCACATGGTGAGTTCTGCAGAGAAAACAAGCATGAGGGATGTACAAGGGATGATTTCTCTTGGGGAGGTCCCTCGAGGCAGCAGCACACAAGGTGTTTTCTGCAGCCCTGCTGTGACAGGAGAAGCTCATCTCAAGTCACCTGCTGGGGCAGAAAGTATCCCAGTTAAACCAGCAGAAACCTGGAAAGGGATCCAGGGCGACACGGGAAAAAACCAATTACTGCAAACTCATCCTGCACTTTGATGTTTTCACCTGCTAATGCAATATGCCACAATGAAATCCCTGCCCAAAGGAAGGAGAATATAAAAGCAGAGATCCAGGTTTAATCTGTCTTTAAAGGTTTTCAGACATTAAAAAAAAAAAAAAAAACACAAAAAACAACAAAACAAAAACAAACAAAAAATCCCATTCAAAGGAAAAGTCAGCTCCTGTCACCCAAGGCCCCAGCCCAGAGCCCTGTGGTGACTGGGGCAGGCATTGCCACCTGCAGCTCTGCCATGGGAATTCAGGCACAGGCACCAAAGCACACACTGCTCTCTGCCCTCAGAGATCCCCTCACTGCTCTCCAGGCACTCCTTTACAACATAAACCTTTGCTAGTTACAGTCACAGAGTCCCACTATGGTTTGGGTTGGCAGGGACCTTAAAACTCAGCTGGTTCCAAGCCTCTGCCATGGGCAGGGACACTTCCCATCAGTCCAGGTTGCTCCCAGCCCCATCCAGCCTTTGAGCCAGAGCAGGTCAGCTCCATGGAGAGGAGCTGAAGGGTGGGTTTGTGTCCCAGAAAGACACAAAGGTCCTGCCTCACCTAGCAGGGATGGGCACCATGCTGGGCCTTTTCAGGGTTTCTCCTCCTCCAGGAGAGTCACTCCTGCCTAAAGGCAGGTTTTTCATGCCCACATGCTCCACTTTTAAACTAGAACCTGCTTAATGGAGATAGACAGGTCAGCAGGTAAGTGGGTATATATAATATATATATACATAAAGAAATATATATATACACACAAAGGTAGATATATCTATAAAGAGATTGATACAGAAAATAGAGACATAGATATAGACAATAGATGAGAGAGATAGAGATAGAGATAGAGATAGAGATAGAGATAGAGATAGAGATAGAGATAGAGATAGAGATAGATAGAGATAGATAGAGATGATAGAGATAGAGATAGAGATAGAGATAGAGATAGAGATAGAGATAGAGATAGAGATAGAGATGATAGAGATAGAGATAGAGATAGAGATAGAGATAGAGATAGAGATAGAGATAGAGATAGAGATAGAGATAGAGATAGAGAGACATAGATATAGAGAGACAGGAATAGTTATAGACAGAGGTAGATAGAGATACATAGAGATAGACAGAGGATACAGATAATGCAGAGCAGACCTTCCATACCCAGGTGTCTGTACCAAGTGCCACTTGTCAGATGTCTCAGACAAGGGACTGACCCAGGGCTGTCCCCACGCCACTTCCTGACAACATGAAATGTGTGAGCAGGAAAAGGCCAGCACAAACCACACTGGCACTGCTACTGTTCCAACTGACACGAGCTCCTCTGGACCTTTAGAGCAAAGGGCTCAGGGTCAGAATTCAGTCTTTCTTTTGGGTACTGAAATATGAAACTAGGGGTTTTGCAAGTCCCAGTTCAAGTGCTGGGCCAGCAGATGTGCCACAGCCGCTCCTCTAGAAACAGCAGCTTTCTTCCCAGCTTGGGAAAACCACCACGGCACTTTATTTCTAGAGCACAACCACAATTAGTGTGTCCCTTCTGTGGTCAGCGGAAAGAAAAACAATGTCCTAGGGTGACTTTATGATGCTTGTATCCCCAGCTGTCTGTGGGGATACAAGCATCATATAAATTACCCTTAGCACCAATGAAATAATCCTTATTCCTGCCCACAGCTCAGGCAAGGTTGGGTACCAGGGTTCACCAGGAGGTGACTGTGCCCAAGGCTCCCACAGCAGCTCCCCCATGGCCTGCCCAGCAACAGCCTTTCAAATTCCATTAAGAACTACATGATAGCATCTTAAATTCAAGTTAAAATTATAACTGTGTATATAATTTGCATCTTTCTCATCTATATCTCACTGTTATAAGTATATAAAAAGGTATCATCTGATAAAATAACATATTTTACACCATTTTATAAAAAAGCCTGGAATAAACACAAATCTTGGAAAGAAGAACAAAAATTGAAACTAAAATTAAGCTAAAATAGTATAAATATTTATTTTTAGAAAGCACCAAATCAACTTCATTGCACAGCTTTGAGCCTGGCAGACTCCCACACTGCACCAGCTGGGTAATGCAGGGCTCCTGGGAGTGCCAACCTTTTTCCTCCCTCTCGTTACGACCAGGAATGTCACAGCTTGTGATCCCTGCTGAGCAAGACTCCGTGACACCGTGACCCCCTAGGGCAGCAGCCTCCGAGGCTGCTCACGCCACCGCGGCCACCCAAGGCTCAGGCTGCTGAGAGGCATCAGCCCAAGGGGTCCCGGCAGTGCCCTGGGGTCCTGCACCCCTCCTGCCCCCAGGAACACCCTGTGCTCCTAGCGCATCGGAGCCAGGCTTTGGGATACCTTTAGAAATGCACGGAATTCCCTCTTCTGCAAACAGAGCTGCCGTTTACATCTTGCTGTCTCAAACAAGGTGGCACAAACCTCGCTGTGTGTCACAGACAGTCCCCAAAGCCCCGGGCCAGGCTCCCGCAGCCCCTGCAGCCCCCCGAGCCCCGGGCCAGGATCCCAGAGCCCCCAGAGCCCTGGGCCAGGATCCCAGAGCCCCCAGAGCCCCCAGAGCCCCCAGAGCCCCCAGAGCCTCCAGAGCCCCAGGCCAGGCTCCCGCAGCCCCCAGAGCCCTCAAAACCCCGGGCCAGGCTCCTGCAGCGTCCCCCGGAGCCCCCAGAGCCCTGGGCCAGGCTCCCGCAGCCCCCAGAGCCTCCAGAGCCCCGGGCCAGGCTCCCAGAGCCCCCAGAGCCCCCAGAGCCTCCAGAGCCCTGGGCCAGGCTCCCGCAGCCCCCAGAGCCCCCAAAGCCCCAGGCCAGCTCCCGCAGCCCCCGGAGCCCCGGGCCAGGCTCCCGCAGCGTTCCCTGCCCGGTGCCGGAGCAGCCGCGGCCGCCAGGCCGGCGGAGCCGTGGGGCACTCACCGAGGGGCAGGCGCAGCGTGATGTTGTTGCAGAAGTCGGTGTAGCAGCACTCGGTCTTGGTGACGTTCTTGGAGCTGTGGCAGAAGACCTGTGCGTTCAGCTCGGGCAGAGACACGCAGGACTTGACCACCTCCTCGCGCCCGTCGGTCAGCATCACCGAGGCCCAGCAGGCGCCCTCCGTGTGGCAGGTGAAGTTGGTGTGCTCGCACAGCTGGCACACGCACTGCAGGCCTGCGGAGCGGGCACGGCCGTGGGGACGGGCCCTGGCACACACAGCCCAGGGCACCGTGCCAGCTGGCTGACCCCGAGCAGCCGTGCTGGGACCGTGCTGCCCAGCGGGGCCTGCGCTGCGGGGGGAACCGGGCCCGGGACGCCCCCAACAGCGCAGGTCCCCAGCATTCACACCTGACAGGTTCTTAAATCTTCTTCCCAAGGGATTTTATAGAGGCCGTCTGTCTTTTGTGGTGGAGAAGACTGGCCACCCCAAAAAGCAGTTCCCCTGAAAGCTGTTGCTGGCTCCCAAAACCACGGCACCCCTTGCCCGTCCCAGCCACCTGCTCACAGCAGCACCGGCCCAGCTGTGCCACAGCTGCCTGGGTGACAGCACCGAGCCAGGTCCCCAGACACAGCACCCCAGGGTGGGCACGGCCACAACGACAGACTGCTGCTCCCCTTGGCTCCTGAGATGAGGCACCTTGTCCAAGCAACCCCTTCGGGGTCAGCTCCAGCTCTGCAACACTGAGCCCTACTCAGGACAATAATTTCAGCCATAAATCTATTTATTTTTGAATTATGGAGATAGAGGCTTTCTTTTATTTAAGGATAAGAGAGAGTTGAAAAGTAAAACTTGGGTTAGTGGTGGGCTTGTCAGTGCTGGGGGTACAGCTGGGCACAATGATCTTAGTGGGTTTTTCCAGCGTAAACCATTCCATGGTTCTGCAATCTCAAGAGTCCCCAGAGGAGCACAGAAGTCCTGACAGACATCAGCACGAGTCTGATTTCTGTTTCTATTTCTTTGCTTCCCTCACAGCAATCTCCCTCCCGTGCCACCCTTCTCAAATAACAGCTGGTGGTGTTTATCTTCAGCTCGGGCCCACAACAAACTTCCTTGGCACGGCGTGTCCGTGTTTGTCCTGCTGAGGGTGTGCCAGGAGCTGTGCCAGGAGCTGCTGCCTCGGCACGGGAGCCAGCACCATCCATCGCACACGGCACAACAGGCAAATCTCCTCTTAAAGACATTACCCTGGTCCTAGAACTGCTGCCAGGAGCAAGACTCATCAGATCCAAATAAATTAGAGATGAAGCAGAAGGAAAACAGACACATCATCACCAAAACTGCAAAATAAAAGCATTACTGAGGAAATGAGTCTAAGATTGCTGCAAGTGTCTTCGGGGCTTTAGACACATCATTGTGGTGTTTTTCTGCCTTTCTCACAGTCTAAAAATAAAACGGAAAATTCTCTTTATGACATCATCTGCAGTGGATAACTGACAGATTTATCCATACTCTGGACTTGCAGATTACTTGAGAGCAGAGCTGATCCAAACTGTCCCTGCACACCCCGAGCAGCCCCAGGGGGCCCCTCTGAGCCCTGCAAACATGGGGCGAGTTGAGGATGGGTGAGGGCTCTGTACCTTCACCCTGACCACGCTGACACAGCCATGGCCACAATGACAAGGGCTCTGCACCGCCAGATCCTGCCCTCACAGAGGGCGAAAAAATGGAAAACTGTACCTGAATCTGTTCAGAGTTGGAGTTTTGGGAAAGACATTTCAAAATTAAATTGAGAAAGCAGAGATCTGAGCAGCCTGATGGGAGGAAATGCTGAATATCCAGAACATTTCAATCTTTGATCATTCTGTACACTCATTGTCTATTGTGCCCTTCTAGATACACTTTCATTTTATTTCCCAGTAACAGATCTGGGGCTCCCATGGCTGTGGGCTCTCCACACTGCCTGGATCCCCTGCCTGAGGCATGGACCCCAGTGCCAGCTGCCCCTGGGCCACCTCCACCCTCGGGGAAGGAATGTTCCCACTCTGCAGGACACATACCTGGACCTGACTGACTGGACTCAGAAGGGTCCCAGGTGACAAAAGTTTCACTGTGGGACAAAGGGGCTCAAAGGAGATGCTAAAAGTTACAGACTGGCTGTTTCCCATTGTCCAGCCCCTTGCTGGTGATGGAGCCAGGACAAAAACCAGAGATGGTACCAGTAAAGGAGCCGTAGGGTGGGTGTGGGTCTGGCACAGCCCCTTGTTCTCCAACTGCACAACTGCTGGGACCTGATCATGGCAAAGGAACTCTGCTGCCACCAGGCAGAGCCACTCTGATCTTCACCAGAGTCAGCCTGCTTCTCTGGCAGCAGCTGAGGTCTGAGGCAGAGAGAAACAGCAGCTCCAGGGTGCGAGGCTGCGGCACAGGAGCGTGGGCTGGCTGCTCTGGGGAGCAGGAATGGGTGACAGGGGCTGCTGGAGGCTGAAGGAGGACTGACTTCAGAGCACTGCAAAACAATTTCACCATGGAATCAGAGAATTGTTTGGATTGGAAAAGCCCTCTGAGACGGAGTCCAACTGTTCCTCCATCACTGCCGAGGCCAATTCTAACCCGGGTCCCCAAGTGCCACATCCACGGGGCTGTCAGATCTCTCCAGGGATGGGGACTCCATCACTGTCCCGTGCTGAGGGACCAAGAGGAGAGTGAGATCCCACCGAAGGACAAAGAGCCTCAGCTGTGCCTGAGCAGGGACCAGCACATTCACCCCCACTGGGAATGGAGGGCTGTGCCTCCCTGGGGAGTGCTGGACAACTCCTCAGCTCATGGGGCGACCACAAGCTGGGGACACCCTGTCCTTCTGCACCCCTGCAGAAGGTGCAGCCCTGTCCTGCCAGGTGGGATCAGATGCTGTCACCCACCTCAAAAAGGCACAGGAGAAGTAGGAAGAGTTTCAGGACAGACAGCAAGGGGATCAGGCATACATTGAGAAACTGAGCTGTCATGTCAAAGGCAATTCTGGAGAGGTGAAGGCTCTGTGAGGAAATCATAGATCACACTTAGAAGATGAATGGGCTCGGGCACTCATCCCTTCACATTTACTGCAAAGCTCTGGGCAGCCCAGCTGGCACTGGCAGCACACTCAGGGAGCAGGAGGAAGCTCTCCTCCCCCCCAGGCAGCCCCGCCACCCTCCCCGACAGCCCCAGTGCCAGTGCGAGTGCCACTGCCGGGGACAGAGCACACGGGTGTCCAACAGGCACAGCCAGCCCCGCCTGTGCGTGCTGGAGACTCACGGCAACTGCCCCGGGGGATGACCGAGGCCACAGCTCCCGCCTGAGCCCCGGACCCCGCAGCTGCTGAGGGCATCCCCTCCTCCCTCCTGCAGCACTGCCGGAGCCCGGCACAGCCGGGACGGATCGAGCCCCAGCCATGGCAGTGACAAATTTATTCTCCTGGAACACAGTTCTTCAGAAGGCAAAATCGGAACTTTGAGCAATGACAGGTCTTATAAAAACCAAACCTGCTTTTTGGACTGTGATGAAAACTATGGAGAAGTTCCCCCTCTGGAGAGAGCTCTAAAAGAAAATAGGTTGGAGTAAAAGCTCACTATATAAATATACTGTAAAAAGGGCTGATACCAAATACAAAAACTAGAAAGATGTAGAAAAGAAAGGAAAATATTTGTTATAGAATTGAGGAAAATGTCTTTGAATGAGAGACATCCCAGAGTTCCAGCGTTTTGATTTCTTAAATAAACATCTGTGGAGTGATTTTATAAATATTTGCAAGTAGCACCATTTTGAAAGGAGGATACTGGATGCTCTAAATTCCCATTCTGGAAAAGCTCAGCAGCCAAGGCAAAACCCAGCAGGCAGGAACTGAGTTCAGGCATTGAAATTAATATTAACAGGGCAGGGAAAGGGCTACAACACCCAGGCAAATTACTTTTGCTGGAATAAGCTGCCAAAGGACATTTTTAGGTTTGAACAGGTGAGATATCCTTGGGAAAGCTGTGCTTTATGGGACACGAGTGACACAGCAGAGCACTGTGAGTGCAGGGATTTTGTGTAATACAGCACATGCACAGAGCTGAGGAGGAACCTGCCCGTGAGGGGCTGAGGGCAGGTCCAGCACAGGCTGAGGGTACAAACTCCATGGGGAGGCAGCTGGGATAACCCTGGGCTGACAGCACTGATCCACTGCGAGTCTGGAATTGCTTGCATAAGAGAGTCCCCAGCACTGAAAGCTCCCAAAGTCACAGCCGAGCAGTTTGACAAGGAATTTTCCATGCAGACAGTCACACTGACTGTCCCCTCTGTTGTCACACAGCTGCCTGTCAGGTCTGTGCACAGCCCCAAGCCTGAGCCAGCCTCTGTAACGGGGGGAGGAGAGGACCCTGCAGTGCACCTTTGGAGAGCAAAGCAGTGCGAGCCTTTTACACACAAAACAATCGAAGGCAATGCGATTCCCGAGTGCCCTGGATGCTCTCCAGAGGGAAGCGCTAACGGCCACGGCAACGTTCCGGTTCAATTCAGGCACCCCGGGAACACCAGGGCTGCACGGGGCTGCCTGTCCCTGGGGTTCACTCCCAAACCTGGGTAACAGAACCCGGGAGAAACAAGGAGAGCTCTTACGGAGCAGGCTTTACACCCTGTGAGGTACCAGAGATTACCAGATGTGCAGCACTACACAGCAGTACTTCACAGCCCACAGCTGAGCTTTGTCCCCCTGCCTGCCCAAAAGCAGGGATTCTGTCAGCAGCTGGACGGGCCACCGGGCACGGTCCTTGCCCGCACCCGGGGCTGTGACCGCCCCTCCCTGCGAGGTCCCAATGAGCATCACACAAGGAAACTGCTCTGGTGACAACACGGAGAGAAAGGTAAAATCCAGTAAACCTAACAGAAAAACTGTAAACTATTCTGTGGTGCGCTGCCTTGCCTACCGCTGGTTTGCAGAGCGCTGCTAGGGAGCGCGGCTTGCGGTTTTAAAGGGACGATTGAGGGAGCGGCCCGCAGCACCTGCCCCGTGGGAGAGGAACCTGTGTGGAAGGCCCCGGACCCTGCCCCGAGGCACGGGCACGGCTCGGCTCTGTGGCAGGTCCTCTCACCGGGACCGATGTCGCTCCGTCTGAGGATCTGCCCCGAGCAGCTGCCCGGGCGCCGCCGGAGCCCCGGGGGTGGATCCGCCCGGGACGGCGTGGGAAGCCCCAGGGCTCAGGGATTCCGCTCCGGTAAATCCCCGCTGACCCAGTTCTCGGTACGCGCGGCCGTGATTAAAGGCACCGAGAGCCCGACCCCCCGAACGGCGACGGGCGCACGGCCGGGATGGATAAGCGGGGTTCTAGTGCAGCGCCCCCGGCCATCGCGCGCCCCGGCTCCCGGGGCCGCTCCCGGGGCCCCCAGTGCTCCCTTACCTGCGCAGAGGGACACGGCAGCGCCCAGCAGCGGCAGCGCCGCCCGCAGAGCGGAGCCGGGCGCGCCCGGCATGGCCCGGGGCCGGTGTCGCTCCGGGGCCGGTGTCGGTCCCCGGGCCGGTGTCGCTCCCGGGGCCGGTGTCGCTCCCCGGCCGGTGTCGCTCCCGGGCCCCGCCGCCCCCCTGTCCGCGGCTTTAGCGGCTTCANCCGCTGGGAGCGGACAGGGGGGCGAGGGGCGTCCCGAGGCCCCGGGGCGAGCCCCTGGCCCCGCTCAGCGCACCGGGCTCCGCGCCGCAGCCGCGCAGCCTTCGGGGCTTCTCCCTGCGGAGAAGCTTCTCCCTTCTCTCCATGCGCAAAACCAGCCCTGGACAAGGACGATTTTTAATCTTGGGAGGTTTTGCCAAATCCTCGTCAGTGCCTTTTGGCACCTGCGCCGGGACTTCTCCATCAGGCTGCACCGAATCACCCATGAACAGCAACGTGTTGAACAGTTTGCAGTGTTTCTGCAATATCTTGAATCTACAAGAGATTTAGATGAGATGTTAGGAAGAAAAGCCCTGGCAGAGGTTGCCCAGAGAAGCTGTGGCTGCTCCATCCCTGGAAGTGTTCCAGGACAGTCTGGCCGCGGCTTGGAGCAACCTGGGACAGTGGGAAGTGTCCCTGCCCATGGCAGGGCGTGGCACTGGACGAGCTTTAAGGTCCCTGTCAACCCAGACCATTCTAGGATTCTGTGATTGCACCTCCACAAGCAAAAATCATCCAACTAAACCCTTCTTGCAAGAAAACAAATTGCCCTCCATCGTGGTACAGACACAGCAGAGATGAAACCCAAGTAGTCTGGGATCAAGTGGCTGTTAAACAGCACCAAAAAAATAAGCTGCTCTTGTATTTTTTCTTTTTTAAATTGTCATTCGAACAGATCCCGGGAAGACACTCAGGACTTCCACGTCACCCCATCCTCAATTAATTGTGATGGGAATTGCAACATCTTAGTGAAGTCCAACGTGACTCTGTCACAGCAATCCCTGTGGGTTAATGTTCTATTGCACTGAAACACAGCACAGCAGAGTATTGCCCACCTCACTGCTTGGGAAACACTGCAGAGGGGTTAGAAAATACCTGCCAGGATCTAATAAAACATATGAAGGTTTGGGTGCCAGAAGAATAAAACAATAGAGGACAATTGCTTCTGTTTCCTTTCTGAAAGCCTGGAGCCGGTGACTGCTCCCTGCCCGCAGCTCTCTGTGTCCCTGCACCTGCTCAGCCATCCATTACTTGCCAAGTACCTGTTAAGCCACACATGACTTTCCCAGCTGGCTCTGGGAACACCAGCAGCACCCAGGCACCCTCGCCCTGCTGTCACATCAGACCACGGCAGGCTGGTCCTGGCAGATCTGGGTGTGCTTCCACTCCTTCCCAAGTCTTACAAACAATTCACTTCATTTGCTCAGTGCTACGAGAAAATGTACATATAACTCATTCAGACCTGTTCACAGCACGTAATTATTCTGCTTTTCCATGTAAAGGAAGACATGAAAGTAGGAATTTTGTAATTAGTTTTTCTTCTGTTCAAGAAAGAAAACGTATAGAACATGTTTCCTCACACTTTGTAGAAGTGATGAAAAGAGTATCTCCTGCACTTGTAAAGAAGGAGAATCAAAGCTTTTAGACAATTATATATATATATATACCCAGGGACCTGAAAGTTTGGGTCTGGTTATCCATCATCACTGAGCCTTCACTCTCTGCCTGATCTTCCTCAGGCCTTTGGCACAACAAACACCAGCAGAAACGAAAAGAACAAGAGAAGGGATGGGAGGGAAAAAACCCCACCACACTTTGAGGCTGTTGTGACACCAATGTGCTCCCCAGGTTAGCTGCTTGCACGGCGTGGCTCACAGGGGACAGAAACAGCCTGTCCTGGGGATTCAGGAGACTTTGGAAATAGGTAACACCAGAGAAATTTTGCTGACTGGAGGCACTTCTAGAGTTGGCCAAAAGCCAAGAACTTTGTTTTGTAATTTGTTCTGCTCCACATCAGGACAAAGCCAAGATCTACTGAAGTTTTGTGCAAGAAAAACCAAAGGGAATCCACAAACACCCCAGCATGGGCAGCAGTTACCCCTCCCCTTGGTCCTCTGCCTCCCACGTCAGTGTCCTGGCTACAGAGCAGCCTTGCACTCCCTCAGTCCCACTCTGCTCATCCAGAAATGCCATAAAACCATCCAAAAATTCCCATCAGAATGATATATTCCAGCAAAAGCATTATATTGTTGACTGTGGCAATTAGAACAAGAGGTGAAAAATTCCCAAACTGTTCCAAGAAACATTTTACAATTCTTTAGTCACCCCCCCTCAGAGGCTGCTTCCTAAGGCTCTGAAGTCAAATACACACGAGCCATAAATCCACTGCAAAGGACAATGACACTGAGAGAGGGCCTTTCTGATGAGGAGGGCAGTAATGGAACTGCTGGGAGCATGTGAGCATCAGGCCGAAGCAGTGTCCAGAGAGGGAGTATTGGTGCAGTTATTTCACCATGGAATGGGTTGGGTTGGAAGAGACCTCACAGCCCACCCAGTGCCAGCCCTGCCAGGGCAGGGACACCTCCCACTGTCCCAGGCTGCTCCAGCCCCGTCCAGCCCAGCCTGGGACACTGCCAGGATCCAGGGGGATTCTTTCTCCCTAAGCCCAACCCACCATATTTCCAATGGGAAGTTTCCAGTGGCCCAGCTGGGAACCATCTCCCAGGGGAGTGAGAGGAGATTTGCCAGAAGCAGCAGCAGGGAAACTGAACCATCCACTGGCAATGGCTGGAATGGCCAAAGGCACCAAGTCAGAATAAGGCAGAGGGCCGGAGCCCTTTTCCTAAAGGTTTAATGTGAATCCAAGATCCTCATGAAACAGAGCAAAAGACACTGAGAACGTGGAATTGTGTCAAGTTTCTCATGCAAAATTTTTTTAAAGTGCTTGCAGAGAAGACACAATTTCAGGTTCTCTCACTTCAGCAAACAATTAGAAAATACAGCAAAATACCTTTTTTTTTTTTCTGGTACCAGGGTCCTTTCTCCAAGTGAAGAGGGGCTGTCCTGTTCAAAATTCCCACAGAATCTGATTACAGAAGAGTTGACAGAGTAAATGTTCCCCAGGAGTGAGAGAGTTCTCAGGGCCAGCTGAGACACAGCCGGGTGACCCCTGGGCACCTGAGGCCAGCTCAGGCTCAGCCCGAGCAGGGCAGAGCTCCACAGGGCTCCCACAGCCAGCCCCAGCTGCTCTCAGCTCCCTGCACTGCCACTCCTGCACTCAGCAAACAACAAACCAGCAGCACTGCAGCCACACAAGTGGGAAGGCATTTTAAGGCTCCAGGTTTTCCAGAAGGTTCCAAGAATGAAAAGAGATCTATGCCGTGAATCTGAAATATTTATGAAACCTGGGAAAAGGATTTTTGGGTGGTGAAAAAAAGAGAAAACTGCTGCAGAGACCCATGGGGGAGGAGACTGGGGAGATGCAAAGTCATTGACTCCAGCTGGCAGCACACTAAGGGTGCCATCATCTTCTAAGATCCAAAGAACGAGCTGACTGCAAGTTTTAATGTCTTTAACCAAAGAATCCCTGGCCTTACTAGGTATGATTTCCTTCTGGCATGGTTTTTCACAGTTGACACACGGCTTATCTCTGAGCTTGAACAGAAGAACAATACACAGGGATGAGAGGAAGGTATGCATGGCCTTTTCCATGCTGTCAAAGCAACCAAAAAAACCTTCTAAAAAAACCTCTCCATGATACTCAGGAGAAGAAGAAAAATCCAGGTGTTGAAGCTGAACACAGCATCAGCTTTTCATTTTTTGAGAGGCAAAGATTTTAGCACAGAAACCAAGACGTGGACTTGCTGACACTGATGCCAGGATCCGAATGCTGTTGATTTTAGGAGTTCAGGGTAGTTTTGTGACAGTAGAAATGGACAGTCACTGCACTGGAGAAGGTGGTCAGTGTTTGGGTGGTGGCTGCAGTTGGAGACAAATTATTAATTACTCATGTTAGATAATTTTTAAACTCCACCTGAGAGGTTCAGACCTGGGAGTGCAGAGCCCCGAGGAGGGGACAGGAGCCCCAGGCTGCACCCTGGGTTTGACAGTGCTGGATGTCACACAGGGTGACACAGGCCAGCCACTGTGGTGCCAAGGGGGACACTGCCGTGTTTTTTAAAAAACCAACAACCCAACAACCGCCATCTCCCAGGTCTGAGGGCTGGCAGACACTTTGCTGTGTTGTCCCACAGGCCACCACCCCGAGGCCACGGCCCCAGAGCCCCGAGCAGGCACAGAACTGGTGACCCAGGGACCCGCTGTGCCAAAGCCCTGGAAGATCCCCCCCCACAGGCCTCCCCCAGCTCCAGCACACAGGACCCAGGGCTGCAGGACAAGGCCACAGGCAGGGGGAAGCTGCAGCCACGGAGCAGGGTCCAGGCTGGGCTCCTGCAGCCTCTTTGGCCGGGGGGACAGGAGCCGTGTCCAGCAGTGCCGTGTCCAGGCTCTGCCTCTGCCCTGCCACAGCTCCTGGCACTGAAGGGTGCTGGGATGGGACAGGAGCCATGTCCAGCAGTGCTCAGCCCTCCCTGCAGGCTCTGCCTCTGCCCTGCCACCGCTCCTGGCACTGAAGGGTGCTGGGATGGGACAGGAGCCGTGTCCAGCAGTGCCGTGTCCCGGCTCTGCCTCTGCCCTGCCACAGCTCCTGGCTCAGGCACTGAGCGGTGGTGGGATTTCTCCTCCTTACTGGGAAGGTAAAGCCAAGATGTTATTCCCAGGTGAGAGCACCTGTCACAGCACCTCAGTAGCTCAACATTGGATAAAACACTTTTCACACAGAAACCTTATCTTTAAAATGTATTCTGTGTTTGAGATTGTCTCTCTATAAATGGAACAGCACCTGCAATGTCTTTGCTTCCCTTCTCCAGTGCCAACCACTGCGCCAAGGCTGAGCATTTTGTACAGCAGACATTTTGCCTCACAGGGAAGAGAACTGTCCCTATCAAAACAGTTTAATCGAGGTAAATAAAATTCTGGAAGGCTTTATATGGATTTTTGATGGGTAATTCCAGCCCAGAAGGCCCCCAAGGGAAGTTCCAGCTGAGGGGCAGGAAGCCTTCAGTGACTTCCCTACAGCAACACCAACTGGAGTGCTCAGCCTCAGGCTGCTCCCAGCACCTGTCCATCCCCAGGACACCTCGGGGTGCCACATATTCCTGACCAGTAACAAACAAGGCATCGGCAGACAGAATCATGGAATCACAGGGTGGTTTGTGTTGGAAAGCCCAGCCTGTTCCACCACCTGCTGTGGGCAGGGACACCTTCCACTATCCCAGGCTGCTCCAAGCCTCATGGAACCAGGCCTTGGACACTGCCAGGGATGGAGCAGCCACAGCCTCTCTGGGCAACAGAGAAAATCCAACAAAAATCTAAATTTCCTGTACCCCCCAACATCCAATGCACCTCTGGTTTCATCCACTCTTCCTCCTGTAACTGCTGGGGATTGTTGAATCCCAACAATCTGAATTGTTGGGATTCAACAGCTGAACCCCACAGGCAGTGCTGCTCCTTAGAGCTGTTTTTCCAGGCAGGGCCTCCCCTCAGCAGGCTCTGATCCCCAGCGAGGCCCTGCTGGAGCAGCTCTGTCCTGGCTGGTGCAGTGCAAACCCGCCAGACACATGAATAATTCAGCTCCAGCAGGGAACTGCCTGTGCCATCACCAGTCACACACACAGCGACACCCTTGCTGCAGCAGATTATTATATCAGAATCCCAAATCCCTTTAGAGGATTAGGTTTTTGTGGAGGTACAGGAGGAACACAGATTAATGAACACACTGGAAACATAACGTGGGAGGCTGGGGTGTTCCCTTCACCTGGAACCTCCCCCACCGCCCAAGCCCTGACACCTCCAGGGAAAAGCAGCAACAAACGTTCTCCTGTGACTGTCCAGACACGTGGACACCAGGTTAAATCACACAGACCACAGATAACAGTTCCCTGGCTGTCACTGAGTTTTCCCTTCTCTGCTCCCAGGCCCCCACTCTGCAGTGCCCAGGAGGGAGCCCAGCTCCTCCAGCTGGCTTTGGGCAGCACCCACCCGACTGTCCTCAGCAGCACCTGCACGTTAGGACAGCACAGTGGGGAATGACTTCTCCCAAGTCAAGGGATGAGAACTTGCTAAGAAATAACTCCAAATGATTCGTTTCCTCTTTGCTTTCCTGATTCACATCTGTCAAATAGTACTCAATGCCAACACACACACTAGCTAACACTTCACGTACTTCAGTCGATGCCTGGACCAGAAGTACTTCAGTAGCAGGGGTGAAAGTGAAATATGTTTAAAATAAACCCTGGATGCTTTGCTATGCAGAGGCAGCAGCAGTGACTGTGACCTTGCCAGCACACCCAGGAGCGCCCAGGACTCCCAGCACTGACAGACTCTGTCACCCTGCCAGTGGCTTTTCTGGATAATCTTCTTTACCTAACACAGGATAGAGAGTATTACTGGGGTGTCCTTTTGGTTTGTGCTTTTATCCTTTAGTTGGTTATCCCCTGTGTGTTCAGAGAAGGGAACAGAGCTGGGAAAGGGCTGGAGCACCAGGAGCAGCTGAGGGAACAGGAAAGGGCCTCAGCCTGGAGAAAAGGAGGCTGGGGGAGACCTTCTGGCTCTGCACAACTCCCTGACAGCAGTGTGGAGAGAGAACTGTGGTGTTCTTGCTGCAGGCCCCATATCCTGCAGCACCCCAAGCAGCCCCAGCACAGCTGAGAGCCAGCACCCAGCGCTGGGGTTGGAAAATCCCAATCCAAGGAGACCACTGTGGAGTACCCAGTGCTGTTCTAGACCACAGCACTGTGCAGAGCATGCTACAGTGCACAGAGCTGGAGCAGGTATTTAACAGGACCATCTCCCTAATGCCCAGTGACTCAGTGTGGCAGTGTTTGAGGGATGCAGCTTCCACCAGCATGGCCACAGCTGTCACCAACCCTCAGCACAACAGGTTGTCTGTCTCCTCCAGGCCCTGGCACTGGGAAACACTGGAGAGGTGAAAACTCCAACCAAAACCCTGACCATACACTCCACACCCACACTGCACACTGACCTGCCATCTCTGCCTGCAATGTCACCTCCTGTCACCCCAGCCTGTCCCGACAGCCCTGCTGGCCTCACCCCAAGCACCTCCACAAGAGCCTGCCCTGCTTCCCACGTGGTGTAAATCCTGCTGCCTGTTCCAGAAACGCCGGTGTCACAGCAGGCACAGGGGACTGCAGAGCTTCAGGCAATGCCACCATCAGCTACCAGCAGTGCAGCTCCTCACCTCACCCTGTCCTTGTCACCAGTGACCTCCCCCTGCAGCAGCTTCAGCCCAACCCTGCTCCTCCGGGCCAGCCCCACACACAGCTCACACACACCGAGGTAAAGCAAACCAAAACACATCCAGGCACTTGAATTCCTGTTACACACTAAGAGAAAACCTCATGGAGCCCACTTTTCCCAGCTTTTCCCCATGACATGTATTTGGAGACTGGCAGGTGGTGGCAGCTCAGGCTGCTCTGCAGAGCTCACACCCCACACATTGGCTCCCACTGCTGCACCAGAACGTGGAGTGAGGCACTCACTCGGCTGGAATGGGGCAGGGGGCTGAGAAGGGAAGGTTACAGAGGCAGCTGAGCAGAACCTGTCTGACTTGAAGCGCTGAAGGGAACCTCAGAGAAGAGTTTTAGCCCAGAGAGGAGGCGAGGAGTGGCTGATCCCTGCCCAGAGCCTTGGACCCCGGGGGAATCCCAAGGCTGTGAATCAAGGAGCTCTTCTCCAAGACTGAGAGGGCACTGCCATTCCTGGGCTCCTCCAGCTGGTGTAAGGAAGGAGAGGAGTGTACGGAGAGGTCCAGGCACAGGGAACCCTTTGGTGCCCACAGAGCTGCCCCTGGGCTGGGGATCCTGGACCACGGAAGGGCTGGGGCACAGAGACATGGCTGGGGGACAGGGACACGGCTGGGACAGGGACAGGGCTGGGACACAGGGACACGGCTGGGACAGGGACAAGGAGAGCCCAGCACCCCTGCTGCACCAGTGGAGCCTCAGCACCTGGGAGGGGCACGAGCAACAGCCCAGGGCCCCCACGGGGGCACCTGAGCACTGACAGGCAGTAACACAACTAAAACACGCCCACGTTTGACTTGAAAACATTCTATTTAATTTATACAAATAACTACTAAATAGAAAAAGTAGATTAAAACAAAATAGTTATTTTTCTGGCAGAGTTTAAATGCATATTATATAGCTTAGAAGAAATAAAATGCATTTTCCCCACAGCATTCATGACCTAATATTCTAGTTAACTCCTCCATTGCTCTCCTTTCCCAGATCAGTAAGATGCCAGACACAAGGTCCTGTGGGAAATGGCTATATATACGTTCCATATTCCAACTCAAAATATGGTACAGACCACACACCTACAAATGTGAAGCACTTAAAATGTGACTATCGAGTTGTAACATGATAATACAGAAAACAATTCATGTTTCAGGTTATATTGTGTTACAAAAATGTCTGTATAAGAAATCATGAAAGAGGCCACATAAAAATAAGCTTTAACTTTATGCACTTATTTTACAGTTTAAAAAACTGGCAAGTGCACTAGTAATAAATAATTTGCAAGTTTTGGATAAACAAGAAATTCCTAATGTTCAGCATTATTGTAAACATCAGTACACATGTAAAATGCAGCTAAAGTCTGACAGTTACATTTTCAGTTTACCGAATTCTTTTCCTATTACTCAGGCATAGATCAATGCAGGATACAGCCAATCATATTTTTGGCAAGTCATGTCGTTAAAATTAACAGTGACAGTGCAAGTAAGGAATGCAAAGAATTCCTAGTGCAATAAAGAAGAGAAGCACAGGCAATATTGCTGATTAAAATTTACCACTTCCATGTGTTCACCCTGGGAGTGATTAGGAGAATTAAAATAAAATATTAAAAAAAAAAAAAAAAAGAAAAAAGGGAAAAGAAAAAAAAAAGAAAAAAAAAAGCTGTTCAAAGCCATTGTTTAATGCCCTGATCTTGTCTTAGGATTTCTCTGTCTTCCTTCAGGCCACAGCTCAGCCACAGCACAGGCAGCTGAGCCCTGGGCGCGCCCGGGCGGGGCCCGAGCACAGCCCGGGGTCCCCCAGCTGCTCCCGCAGCCCTCGGGGACCAGGGGCATGAAGGGCCTGGCCAGAGCCCTCTGGGCCAGCCAAGAGCCTTCCTGCCGGGACAGCACCACCAGGAGAGGGTCAGCAGTCAGCTTTCAGTTTGTCTAAGGAATTGTCAATTTTGGTCAGAGTCTTTTTGATGCGCAGGGCTGTCAGTCTGGCCGAGGGGTTCTGGTACCAGCACTCCTTCATCAGCTTGGCGAGGGACGTCAACGTCTGGGGAGAACACAAAGCACACAGCACCAGTCAGTCACCAACAACGGGCCAAGGAAGCGCTGCCTGGGGCCAGGCACTCACACAGAGAGCTTTTGCTGCCTGATGAACACTCCATTTTCAGTTTACCGTTAGTATCAAATACAGAGCTGTCATGTTTTGAAAAGCTCCAAGTCTGACAACTTGATTAAACCAAGAGCACAAGTGGCCCATGGGCTGACTGGAGTGACCAGCTGGTGTAGCTTTAAACAATGGAGTGAGGGGTTTTTTCCCAATTAAGTAAACACTACACAGAATTTCTCTTCAATGAAACCAACTCCAGCAGACCCATGAAGGCAGCTGAGAAGGCACAGAAGTTCTGCCTGTGATTTCATCATGCCCAGCAAGATCTAACTGGCTGGGCTCCCAGCACAGGGCACAGCTCCACACCCAAACCTCAGAGATGTGCCCTCTGCCCTGCCCAGCCCTACAGATTTCAAACTGACTTCCACAGCTCCAGGGGTAAGGACAAAACAGCTGGGCAGCCTGGAGAGGCCAGACTGATACTGATGAAGAAAAATAAACTTGAGCATCGGTCTTTCAAAAAGAGCAACAGCTCCTATCTCACAGGCAGGAGAGCCCAGCATTCTGTTGTGTGTGCTTGTAAGCCATAGAAAGCCCTGGACCAGCTTCTCTCCCCTTCCCTTCCCCCTGGAGGGAGAACAACCAGCAGGAAAAGCAGCTGTAAGGTTTTATTAAATCATGTTCCTAAAAGGCTGATCTGTGGCTCCCTCAGGCCTGGCAGTGGTCAGTTTGCTCAGTGCTCCCCAAGCCAGGCCAGCACATCCCAGCCCCTGTAGGGGTGAGGCTGCTGAGGCCCATCGAGATCATCCCCCAGCAGCTGAAAAAGCTTCCACGACTATGCCAGAGACAGCAGCACCACACTGACCGGGTCTGAGAACCATCTGTTGGGAATGTTGGGCCTCTGCTGATCCACACAGACCACTTTCCTCATGTCTTCAAAACTGGGGTCGTTCGGAACCAAGTCATAGAAGGGAGGTTTGTAGTCTTCCACGATACCTGGTGAGACACAAACACATCACTCACTGCCTCTGCCAGTGAACAGCGTTTCTGCAGGCACACAGGGAACAGAACACACCTGTCTAAGAGGCACAACAATCCTTTAGAAGTCAACCCTACAGTGTCATGCAGCCTCTGAACAACAGAACAGCACTCACTGCCCCAGAACAGCTTTTTCTACTCAAAATGTTAATGAATTGGCTCACATTGTGCTATAGCACAGAGTATGAGCTATACCCACTTTGCAGATGCTGGAGCTGAAAGGACGAGAAGTAAATCCCTTGCCAAAAGGCCATGTTTTGTAACACATGCAGCTTTCCTGCCTACCAAAAACTGGGATTTCTACCAGCAAAAGCAAAAATGTAAGGTCTGCACTGGGGTTTCTAAGAGGCTCAACACACTCTATGGTGCTTTTGTAATTTCTGGAAGAGTCCAATAAGCACGTCAGCATCCACAGACCCTCAAGCTGGTGCTTCAAAGCATTTCATTCCTTGTCATGACAGCAGTAAAATCCCCAGTGTAACTGGCACCACATGCCATCACAAAGCCAAACACCCGAGAGCCTGTGGCACTCAGGAGCTCAGTGCATCTTCACAAATTCAGAGTGCTTTGGCTTGGGAGGGACCTTACAGCCCATCTCATTTCACTCCTGCAATGGGCAGGGACACCTTCCACTACCCCAGGTTGCTCCAAGCCTCATCCAGCCTGGTCTTGAAACCAACAACGTGGCCATGTCCTAGGCTTGGCACTGACAGCAGAGTTCGTGTGTGTGTGCTCCCCCAGCTGCTCACAGAGCACTGCCAGGCTGGAGCCCCCCTGCCTGCTCCCCAGGACACACCTGCAGCTCTCTGCTTCCCCACTGGATCAGCCTCACAAACCATCTACAGGGAGCTCAGCTTTCTCAGGAAGCCAGTTTACAAACTGGTTTTCAAAGACAGGCATCTGGGTCAGCAGTGTGGAAAAAGCTGGAGCTACTGAGGCCCTCTGTGTCCTGCAGGAACATCAAAGGGCTGTGCTGACAGCTGGGACCAACATACTGAAATCTGCTGTCCCACAGCCAGACATGAAATCCAGGAGAATCTCTGCTGCTTTGGATACCCTGAAGCTGAAAAGAGGTTCTCAATCTTTCCTACAGCAGCTGAATTTTAGTTTGCCCATTCTATTGGAGATGAAGATCAAAGTCCCATAGATATTCCTGTGCATACTCTGCAAAAATCTGTAAACCACTGTCTGAGATGATTAGTCAAAAAAGGAAACAGTCTTCAGGAAATTACAAGTGCCTTGGAGAACAGTAGGGTGATTTGGAGACCTGGCTCCCCAAGCCAGCTCCCATCAGAAGCACTGGGCAGTCTGCAGAGTTTGTCTGGTGCTATTCCATGTTGGAATAATGGACAAATGACATGTGCTGTGTAAAGCAGCATCACCCAGCCCTGCTCAGAGCAATTCCCAACGGGGTGCACCAAACACGACGTGCTGGGCTGAGTTCCCACCCTGAGCCCAGAGCCAGCTCAGTGTCAGAGCTCAGCACACAGCCCTGTCTGTGCCCTTGCTGCAGGTGAGGCCAGGGCTCTGCACCAGACAGATCCCAAACCCGGCTGTGTGACAGCCCTGAACACCCCCCAGGGCCACCAGGCTGTTCCAGATGAACTTTATCACTGCAGAGCCGTCTGGCTCTGTGCACCACTGCCATGTGGCCTTTCCCCAGCACAGGCCACGTCCCTGTGCAGAGGACACCAGTACTGCAGACAGAGGAAGCAGGGCTGCCCTTTACTCCAGCAGTGCCTGTGCAGAGCCCTCAGTGGTGCCAGGGAGCCACTCAGCCTCTGCCCCACAGCACAGCCCTGACCCCTGACACGCTGCCCTGGCACACAGCCCCTCCAGCACCACCCACAGCCTGCAGGTGGCTTCTGTCACTGCCAGCACACCCCACTGCCCTGCTGAGGCTGCTGCCTTTCTGCTCTCCAATCAGCTGCAGCTCACAGGTACCACAGTGGCTTCTGACCTTTACTCCTTCTTCATAGACTCCCAGAATGGTCTGAGAGGGAAGGGACCTTAAAGCCCATCCTGTCCCACCCCTGCCATGGCAGGGACACCTTCCACTGTCCCAGGCTGCTCCAAGCCCCGTTCAACCTGGCCTGGGACACTTCCAGGGATCCAGGGACAGCCACAGCTGCTCTGGGCACCCTGTGCCAGGGCCTTACCTCCCTCACAGCCAAGAATTTCTTCCCCATATCCCACCCATCCCTGCCCTCTGGCAGTGGGAGCCATTCCCTGTGTCCTGTCCCTGCAGGCCTTGTCCCCAGTCCCTCTGCAGCTCTCCTGGAGCCCCTTTGGGCCCTGCCAGGGGCTCTGAGCTCTCCTGGAGCCTTCCCTTCTCCAGGGGCTCTGAGCTCTCCCTGGAGCCTTCCCTTCTCCAGGGGAACATTCCCAGCTCTGCCTGGAGCCTTCCCTTCTCCAGGGGAACATTCCCAGCTCTGCCTGGAGCCTTCCCTTCTCCAGGGGAACATTCCCAGCTCTGCCTGGAGCCTTCCCTTCTCCAGGGGAACATTCCCAGCTCTCCTGGAGCCTTCCCTTCTCCAGGGGAACATTCCCAGCTCTCCCAGCCTGGCTGCAGAGCAGAGGGGCTCCAGCCCTGGAGCAGCTCCACGGCCCTCAGGTGAGTTTAATTCCAGCTTGTCCTGTGCCTGCACAAATCTCCCAGCTCAGCCCAACACGAGCCCCAGCAGCAGCTCCGGCCTGGCGCAGGGAACGAGGGATGACCACACCCCAGGGCTCCTCTGAGTAGGAACCACCTCTGAGCTTCTGGTGTTAATGCCATTGCTGAACAAGACCAGAGCCCTGGGAACAACCCTGACAATTCCCAAGGATCTGAGCTGTGAGTGCCAGGCACCAGGCAAGTGCTGAACCACGGGAGCACGTTCCAAGAGCAGGGGACACTCCAGGGAACCAGCACTGCTCTGTTTGAAGAGGCAGACATGGCTTTGGGGACTGAAATCACATTCTGAGTGCTGAGAAAATGCTGGCTGGCTCCTACTGCACACACAGACAACACACAAGTACTTGCTGTGCCAAAGGAGCTTCCTATTACATTTTCCTCCTCATACTAA
Organism: Nicator chloris; assembly: GCA_013400495.1. Taxonomy (NCBI): domain Eukaryota; kingdom Metazoa; phylum Chordata; class Aves; order Passeriformes; family Pycnonotidae; genus Nicator; species Nicator chloris. Next base: position 449,178 of record WAAE01017968.1, on the reverse strand, counting down.
GCAAGAAAATACCAAGAACCACTGTGTCACCTGGAGGATCACTGGGTAAGTTTTTAAAAATTAAAAAAATTAAAACAGAATAAATAAATAAAAATTAAGAACTACCAGACTTAGTAGCCATGTTAGAACAACCTGAAGGTGTCTGTGAGCTCAAGCACTGAACCAGGCCAAGGAAGGCTGCCCACGAGCCCAGGAGAGCACAGGGAGCTGCTGAGTGCCTCTGGCCCCCCAAGACACTAGCACCCCCTCACACCACCACAGCCTTGCTCCTGCAGGCTCCCTCCCAAAGCCAAAGTCTCCCTGCAAAGCAAACAGGGTTATCAGAGTGACCACCTGACCCACAATGATTCCCACACAGCCCAGTGCACAGAGCTGAGGGAAGATGTTTACTCCATCCCACCCAGTGCAAGGGCATGGAATTACTCACAGCAACAGCCAGGAGTACAGAGCAACTGGTATCACCAGCACCTGAAACTTCAGACTGCCCTGACATGACCAATGCAGAGACACACCTGCATCACCTTAAGTGTTTCCATGGTGGCACTGAGCTCAGCCAGAATCAAATTCCCAGAGCATGCACCTATAAGCAGGTAGGTCTGCAGTCCCATGAGCTCCACACCACCCTGGTGAAGCTGCCAGCACCATCCACCCCTGCTCGTTCAAGAGCAGCTCAGGTAAAGCCTACTGCTGCAGCAATATCTGTGTCCAGCACCAGAACTGGACCTGTGCACAGGCCAGTGCTGCATTCCAACTTGGTAAAGCAAAAGCAGTCCTGAATTCTGACACCTTCTGCACTTCCTATATATTTTCTTTCTGTCCTTTAGGGTTTGTCATGAGAAACAGACACCTACAAATATTCACTGTGGTTTAACGACACAAGGAAGAATAGAGACTTTGTGGTCTAAAATTTTAACTTAGCTATTTGGTATGAAACAGGTCTCACCAGGACTTAGAATGAGCAGGGGACTCTCTTCTCTGCCTTAACAGAAATGGCAACAGGATTCAGCCACTGTACCCAACACGCCCGGAGCTTCCTGCACATTTGAGGCACCAAACCCCTGCGGAGGCCCAGCACGTCCCCGTGCCCTGTGGTGGCTTTGGTTCACCTCAGGCTGCTGTGAATCAGCGCTGGCTGTCGTGGCCAGAGGCAGGCCCAGGCACTCACCGTTGCTGACCATGCGCCTGGCCACCTCCCAGAGCACCAGGCCGAAGGCCCAGATGTCCACGCGCTTGTAGGAGTCGAAGCAGTCGGCCTGGATGCTCTCGTCCAGCACCTCGGGGGCCATGTACCGCTTGGTGCCCACACGGGGATTGTTCCCCACGTCCAGCTGGTTCGTGCTTTGGGAATGCATCACTGCCAGGCCTGAAGGACAGCAAAAAAGTCACTGGTAAGCCCCCTTCAACTGTAGCAGCACGTGCTGAAAGGCCCCAGGAGCAGTGACCCCGTCAGATGGTTTATGGTTTCTGAGAGAGAAGGAGCCAAGGGCCCACCTGGCCAAAGACCAACGGGGTCAGCTCCAAACTCCCAGCAAAACCAGCCCCTGAGGCCACAGACAGGCCCATTATCTCCTAAGGGATTATCATCAAGCATTTCATTGCACTCTTGCAAAACATTGTCATGAAGTGTTTTGCGGCCACTGGATGTCCCCAGCACCCCGGGCACGCATACACAGAGGCCAAACAGCTGCTGCTTAGAAGAAAACAATTTTACACAGCATTCAAATTTATTTATAGACCTTTTGGGTAGGTGGATACACCCCAACTGTGGGGAAGGGAGAAGAAAAACACTGCAAGAAGGATACACACAAGTTAAAAAAATAAAGCTGGAAAACAAAAAACACCGTATTTGCAGCAGCTTGAAAAATAAACATCCTCAAGCAGATCTAAAATGAGTCAGACAAAACCACTCTACCTGGTTTCTACTAATTACTAAACGTTTAAGCAGAGAACATGATGTGAGGGACTAAATTACTGTAAATTTGGAAACACACAGAGCACTCATTTGGCCCCAGTAAACAGAGAGCACTGCAAATTGAGCAGCAGTGGGTGCATGGCAGAGCCAAGCGACAGAGCAGGCAACGCAAACTCTCCCTCATTTCCTCAGCAAAGCTTCCAAGAATGACATATACTATTTGCATTTAACAGGAGTTTATTTTAGGTGAACCTTAAAAGGCTTTTTACCTCAGTCCCACAAAAACTAACCTATCACCAGATCATTCATTAGCTTTTCTTTCCAAAGAACAATCTGTTCTTTAACAAAACAAAAATTTGGAAAATACTTTTCTACAATTCAAATGCACTTCAAGATATTTCAAGCTGATAAGAATATGCTTATGGCACCTCTAGAAAGATCATAGAATACTTCAGGTTGGAGGAGATCTTAAAGTTCATCCAGTCCCACCCTGCCATGGCAGGGACACCTTCCACTGTCCAGGCTGCTCCCAAATCCCAGTGTCCAGCCTGGCCTTGGGCACTGCCAGGGATCCAGGGGCAGCCACAGCTGCTCTGGGCACCCTGTGCCAGGCCTGCCCAGCCTCACTGTAAAACACTTCTTATATTTAATGCAAATTGACCCTCTTTCAGTTTCAAACTACCTCCCCTTGGCCTGTCACAACAAGCACTGCTAAAATGTTTGTCCCCACCCCTCTCAGGGACTCCTTATGTACCATCTCCTGACCCCAGACTGATGAGACACCTGCTCCCAGATCCAAGTACTTTTGTCAAATATTGACACACACACGTACACTTCCATGTACTATTTTAAATTCATATTAGATTATATTATACAGTGTGTCTGCTTTACAAATTCTCTTTAAAAAAAGCTTGCAACAGCAAACAAAGGTTAGAATCCACATTTCCTGCCAACTCTGAAAATGTCGGGACCTCAGAGAACACTTCAATAAAAACCACAAAACTCCATCCAAAGTGAGCAAAACAGATTGCAGAGGCCCACAGGTCAAGGTTTCCAGCTGAGGGAGGCAAGTCAGCACCCCGCACAGCACAGACCCAGGAGGTGGGGCAGTGGGGCCAGGGGCCAGCCTGTTGTAACCTGGCTCCCATCACAGAGGCACCCCAGCTGCTTGGGAGCTGGGAAGCAGATCCTGCTCCCCTCCAGGGGCTCCTTCCCCCAGGGGCTCTCAAAGCACCAGTAACTGAGGGGCACTGAGCACGTGGCAGAGCAGCTCCTGCTTTAAGACAGCAGCTCCTAAAAGGGAACACACAGGTTTGACAAGACTGCAGGACCTGCTGCTTTGCCACAGCCCTACGTGCTGTCCCACAGAGTTGCTCAACCCAGACTCAGCACCAGGCACGTGCCCTGCTTTGGAAGGACAAAGACAGAACTTTTCCCCAGGTGACAGACTGAGCAGAAACAACATCCATTCCTGGACTTTGTCACACAGCTTCTGCTTAGTCAGAGCACTTCTGAGCCAGCCACTGCTGGAACTGCAGCTCCTGATCCTGGGGGTGCCACGGGCCAGAGCAGCTCCCAGCTCCACATCCTGACAGGAAGAGACCAGAGGTGGAAACAAGACAGATCCTCACAGAAGAAAGGGCATGAATGCATGCCAGAAGCAACAAATCCTTTGGTGACTTTCCCTTACAGAGGAGAAACATGGGAAAAATGTGATAGATACATGTCTGAGGAGTACACATTTTAAAAAAGAGCTATTTAACCATCATAAAAACTAATCAGGAAGTGTTTACTGCTGTGCTCTCTTGGAAAAATCTCTCAAACATCTGAAACCTCTAGATAAATAGTGTAATAGATTTCACTGTACCAGTGCCATGTCAATCAATGCCAGGATGTGCTGCCCCTCCTCAGAGTAAACTACAAATTTATTTAAAAGCCAGTCTCTGACACTTTGTATTTTCAATTTACTGCTCCATTTGTTACTATTCCCACAGCAAATTTCCAGAGGCCCAAGTATGTGGCTTTCATGGTTTCCCTGTCTCTATCTCAAATCCCTCAGGCACAAGTGACAGAAACTATGCAGTAGAATTATTATTTTAAAAATTCTCGTCTCCTGATACACTTTTTGCCTAGGCAATGGTGCCCCAACACTGTTCTACCACTCTTTTCTCCCTTGTCTTCAGAGAAAAGAAAAAAAAGTTACTGTCAGACATCCCTCCAAGGTGTGAAGAAGGCACTCAGCTGTGAGAGCTCCTCAGCAGCCGTGCATCCTGCTTCAACTCCAAACCAGCTGGTCCCAGGGACTCACTTCTGACTCACAGAATGCTCTGCACAACTCAAGCTGGACAGAGCTACGGCACTGGGACAGCGAGCACACGGCTCCGACTGTCTGTGGGCGGACACGTTGTTTCAGAAGTGCAGTCTGATCACTGCACCCTCTGGGATGCGGAAATGGGATTGAACAGAAACCCAGGAAAAAGCCCCAAAAGCCTGCTTGGGCTGCAGGCGCCACCTGGCGGCCGCGGCGGGCACTGCGGGGAGCGCAGCTCAGGAGGGGCAGTGCGGGGTCACGGACATGCGCGGGGACACCCCGGGGTCACGGACACGCGCGGGGACACCCCGGGGTCACTGTGGCTCACAGATGCCCGCAGGGTCACTGTGGGCTCACTGTGGGGTCACTGTGGGCTCACTGATGCCCGCAGGGTCACTGTGGGCTCACTGTGGGGTCACTGTGGGGTCACGGATGCCCGCAGGGTCACTGTGGGCTCACTGCGAGGTCACGGACACCTGCGGGGTCACTGCGGGCTCACTGCGGGGTCACTGATGCCCGCAGGGTCACTGTGGGGTCACGGACACCTGCAGGGTCACTGTGGGGTCACTGTGGCTCACGGACACTGTGCAGGCTCACTGTGGGGTCACAGACGCCCCGCGCTCCCCCAGCCGTGGCTGCCTGCAGGAGCAGGGGCTGTGCTCACCCAGGTCGGCGATGCAGCACTGCCCATTCTTCTTGACCAGGATGTTCTTGCTCTTGAGGTCGCGGTGGGAGATGGCGGGCTTGCCCTGCGTGCCGAAGATCTCGATGTGCAGGTGCGCCAGGCCGCTGGCGATGGACAGCACGATGCGCAGGCAGCTCACCGTGTCCAGCGTGCTCAGCTGCAGGTAGTCGTACAGAGAGCCCATCTCGTGGTAGTGTGTGATCAGCCACAGCTGCGTGCTGGAGTTCCTGGAAGTCATATCAGATGCGATAAAACCTGGAGGGACAGGAAGGAGGAGAAACGAGAAAATGAACGGACAGAGCTCCTGCAGGAGTCCCAGGAAAAGCAGCTCCGTTGGTCAGAGCAGCTGCTGACGATGCCAAGGCCGTGGGTTTGCCCAGGGACGGGCCACCCACTCAGAGCTTGGCCTCCATCCTGGCGGGCCCCTTCCAGCTCGGAATACTCCATGATAAGGTGAGTCAGCACTGCTGGGCCCTCCTGCAGTGCACAACTCCTGTAACCACAGCTGCACTGCAGACCGCTGCACGTGCCGCTGTGATGGCAACAAAGCCAGCAATGCTGCAACTCTAACTCACATCTATCCACAAGAACCAATTATGTATTTGTCAGTCTCACCAAAAAACCACTTGTTAGGACAACACACTTTAAAAATATTTTTATTTTTCCTTCTTTTTGAAGGACTTGGGGGTGGGGAAGTTCCCAGTCAAACACAAAGACCCCAAGCCTGCAGCACATTTACTGCTGCCCACTTGAGAGGGAAGGCAGAAACACCTCAAACATCAAGCCATCAACAACCATTTCCATTTCTAGAGCCCACAGGCAGCCAGTGCAGGCTGCTGGGGAAAGGGTTAAATGTGTAGCCCAACCACAATGATCGTCTACAAAGAAACAGAGAAAATTTTCTGTTCAAAACTCATGAACCTCAAGAACTGTCTTCAAAAATGTCAGGTCTTAAAACTGAACCCCAAATTCAGGGGAATCTCCCTTCCTGTCACCTCTGCATATATCCACATAGTGACCTCAATAGCTTTAGCTGGGAACAACAAAAGTTTTATTCCCAAGTCAAAGGAACAAATCATGTTTATGAAAAGCTCACATACATTTGTCAAAAAGAACACCCACTGCTTTTTCTCCTAAAGTCTTGCGCACAATGTGACATTTCTGTAATCTGTGATATTGTTTAATATTGCATCTTTTAAAAGTCTCTAAAATAGCCAACAAATTTGACAGTTATCAAGAAAGACTAAACACAGGCAGAGCACCAAGGGAAATATGCAATATCATTTCAGCCGAGTCACTTGCTCCCTTGGGAAGTTCAATGATTCACATTTCAGGAGGACACTAAATCATTTTTGTAGTAACAAAGGAACTGCTTCAGGAAACACACAAATGTCTAGCAGGGTGAGCTACAGAGCCAGGGAACTCTCTCGGACAGGAAGCAAGAATAAGGAGCTGATGGAAAAGTGATTGAAGACAGGTTTGGGGTGAGGCAGTGTCAGCACTCAGGAAATGTGCTGCTGCTTTTATTTGCAGAGGTGGCACACCAGTGACAGAAGGGCACGTCTATTAGGAATCAAAGGGCTGCTTAAGCCTCAGACATGGCCCAACACAAAGCCACTTTCCCAGTTCTCAGAACCAAGCATATGAGCTACAAGCAATGCACAAGATTCATTTACTTTCCTATTTACAGGGAAAAAGATACATCAGGCAGCTATAGCTGAAGTTTAAACACCAAAAGAGCTTACTCTCACCCCGAGCAGAGCAGTTAAACAGAAGAGAATACTGGATTCATATTGCACCTTAGCCATAGGGAAAAGTATTCAAATCCCTAAATCTCATTATAAACTCCTCCCCACCTTTTCTGCCTCCATTTCTGCAGGGAAACTGAGATTACAACCCAACACAGATCCACCAGAGCTTCCCCTGTGCAATGAGAGCTGCAAGAGCCAGTCCCTTCCACCCCTTTGGGGTCTGTGGCACCTCCACTGTTCTCTGTGTGCTCAGCTGCCAACATCTGACTCATCTGCTTGATTAACTGCTTCCTGCTGGAATATTGCAGAGCAACCAGTCACAGCTGCTATGACACATTCCCCATTTGAGACTCAGCCCCTCCTGGAAGTCTCTCCCTGAAAATTTCTCTTCAGCTCTTTATCACAAGAACCTAGAGACTGTGCTGCCTGGTGAGCGTGCAGTGCTTCCTTCACAGGTGACCTGTCCAGGTAACTCACCTTTACACCAGACAAACCAGGTACAGAACAGGCCTGTCCTACTTACCTAAAATATTCTCATGCCGCAGCAGTACAGTGTTGTACAGCTCAGTTTCCCTGAACCAGGACTTTTCATCCCTAGAAGAGAAGATCTTCACAGCAACATTTTCTCCTTGCCACTGACCCCTCCAAACTTCTCCATAACGGCCCTTTCCTGGTGGGGGAAAAGCACAGGAGAAGCTGTCACCTAACAAACAGCCTTCAGCAGGCAGAACTCGACTGCCATGACCCAAATACCACACCACGTGGTCTGATCAGCCCTGAGTGCACTTCTTACCCCTGGAGTCACTGTCTCCAGCATCCCTCATTTGTCCTGTTTGCTTTGACTGCAAGTGTGAGTGAGTGTTGATGTCTCCTCCCTGCACACCAGTGCAGTACAGAGGGCTTGAACTGGGAGCTGTCACCATTCAAGCACCAGCAGTGAAAGTGGAGCTGAAGTGACTTAGGCAGCACATGGCAAGGTCAGTGTGCACAACACAAAGCTGTGAATTCTGCAGCGAGCAGGACAGGAAGGAAATGTAATGCTGGGGACAGAGCCTTTACATTTCTACTCCATCATCAGACCATGCAGAAACACATAATGATGATTTAAAAAAAAAAAAAAACAAAAAAAAACCAAAAACCAAACCCATTGGCAAACAAAAAAAGGATTTAACAAACCACCAAGCCCACCCAAACCAAGCCCCATCCCATGGAGATCAGGACACACTGTCTGCAAGCCAAGCTTTTGACCCCAACAGCTTCCTCACCTCCTCAGTGCCCACACAGCATCTTGGCTCAATGCCAATGCCTCCAGGTATCTTTGACCCAAATGCTTCTTAAACTCAAATTTAACACTGCCCAATTAATAATAAAAATATACTGAACTTCATGAATCCTTAAAATTAATACTGAAGCCCTACAAAAAGCTCAACACCCAGAAGACACTGACCTACACACTCCACGAGTGTGATCTGGCGAGCCACCGTTCTTTGCACCAAGAAAGGAAGTCCAGAGCCACTTCCAGATGTGCAGGAATGGTCCAGCAAATCCTGTTCAGAAGGAAAAGCAGATGTTTAGAACCTGTGAGAAACCCCATTTTTCCCTGTTTACATGCACAAAGGACAGGTTACATTAAAGCTCAGGGCTATCTGTGGCTCTGGGGATGCCCTTTGGTCCCTCAGAGTCAAAGAACATTTGTTTAGTAGGTCATTGCTTGTTTAATAAGTGTAATAAATATATGACAAGAGATGTTTGTGCACTGGAAGCTCACTCCTGGCCTACCAGCTATCCTCCCTCATGAGATTCCACCCTTTTTCAGCACTTCACTCTTCCTTTACTTTATGTCCTGTCAGTTCTGTTTCTGATACCTATTAAAGCTTGTTGCAGGTATTTAAAACCAAAACCAGTTTTCAAATAAACGAGGTGAGGGGATTTGCCAGCATCACCTACACAAGATTTGCCATAGATACTCCAGAATAACTTCTGTAACAAATCTTTCTTAAAAGCTTTATCAGTTTCTGGTATTTTTCCTGCATAGAAAGCAGACTTTGAGCTGTAAGCTCATAACAAACTTGAGAGAGATCCTGACTGAATGTTAAAATCCCATTAGCCTTGTGAAATGCTAATGCCCAGCTACTTTTACAGCCAGGAGTTTTGTATTAGTTCAAAGCATTAACAACTATTGCCGGACTCTTTTGTTACAAAGGAAAATAGGATAAAAAAGCCTAAGTGCAATCAGCTTTCTATTATTTCCAGAAAACTGCATTGCTGTGCTTGAACCAGATATCCATGAAATCTCCTTTCTTCTAACAACCTCTTAACAAGTGCTCAAGGAAAAGATAATCTAGGAGTGACAGAGACTACCTTACCTTTTAACATGAACTGAGGGCTCATTTTCCTTCACGCCTGCATCAGAGGCAAAACAAAAGCAACAAAACCCAAAAACCACTCCCAAACTTATCTACAGCAACTGTAAAAACAAGATTTGAAGAGGCCAGAGCTCCTTCCATGCCCACTAAGCAGCTTAGGGCTTTAAGCACTTGCTACACTGCAGAGACTAATCCTAAATGTAAACCTATTGAATGTGTGACAAAACCAGTGACTTAAAACACAATGGAGAAGAAAAATCTGGACTCTAGAACTCTTGCTGTTTAGATGAACGTCTAGGCACAAGAACTACCAATCCCATCTTGGGCATCAGCCACACCAGGAGGCAGAGCAGCAGCTGGCACCACTGCTCAGGGGGTCTGACCGCTCCACCAGACCCAGCCCTCACAGCCCCCAGCTCCTCCCAGCTCTTTGAAACAGAATTTCGATTTATTCTTCAGCAGGTTTTGTCATCATTCCCACGTAACAACTAGAAGATCAAAAGGTTTGCAAATGGCTTCAAATGATCTTGCACAGATAAGACAAAAGGGCCGGTAAAAGCTGCAAGTCAGTGCCTAAGGACAGATCACCAGCTGCACACATGCCTGGGCCATGGTGGACACATCAAGACAGGCCGTGTTAAACCACTAACATGGAATCCAGCCTTGTGGGCTGATTAAAGAGAGCCAAAGGCATTACAAAAAAAGAAGGAAAGAAAAAAAAAAGATTAACAGACATAGGCCACTCTTCAACCCTGCTGTGAAAGCACATTACGGTGGGACAGCACCAAAACAGAAAATGTTCTCCAGCCTCTTAATGTTGGGGACATTTTATCTCAGCAATGCAAGGAGAAGAAAACTCTGCTCAGATAAAGTGAGGGACAGCTGCTGGGACATTTGTGCTCTGGCCTCAGCGAAGGGGGAAGGGACAGTCACCCTGCAGAAACGGAACACTTCCCAGCTCATTATATTTTCCAGAGACCGCACGAGCAAGAGTGGATTTTGAAAACTGAGCTTTGAGTAAGCATTGCACATTTCTTGGAACTCCCACTGCTCTTCCATCGACAAAATGTCACTGATATCCCAGTCATCCCAGAGTCCTGCTACCAAGATCATGCCAGTCAGGTCTGAAGGTCTTAAATGTCAAAATAATCTGTATTTTCTTCCTCACCTCGCACCAAATCTTTTCCAACCATTCAGGTTGTTGTGTATCAAACATGCAGCACAGTTCTCCACCTCTCCCATTACTTCAGGCCACCCAACAGTCAGGCACACCCTGTCTTGATGTGCTGACATCGTTTCCAGGAACACAAACAGTTCAGAGTGCTTCTGCAGGTCAAAGGACCTACACTTGCCAACCCATCTTTTGGTTAAAATTCATTAAGACTCCAGTTTGGGGAGCACAAGAATGGCACCACTCCAGTCCTGAGGCCAAGTGGCACCCCCTGGCAGCAGAGCATGCTCTTAGAGATGTGGCCACACGGAAGGGAGAGAGGGGAGTTTGGAAGTGAGGGAAACTCACAGCCCGCACACAGGTAGGTCACTTACTGCCAACGTGCTGTCCCCCACGTTCGAGGCAATGAGGCCCTCGATTGTGCCATACTCTGCATCCCTAGAGTTGAGCCTCTCCATGTGGTTTTTCTGTATTCTCCGTATGATCAGCACAGCTACTGCAGAAAAAACTATCAACACTACCACAGGAGCCAGGATAACGATGATTAGTGTTTCCATGCTGTAACCTGCAGCTTCTCCTTGAAAGGTTTGCCCTTGGAAAAGAGGGGGGAAGGGAAAAAGTGTGAAAAGAGACAGAGAAAAAAATTGCAGATTCCCAAAGAAAGTGTTTAAACCCATTAGCACTGACACCAACCCTTACCTCGGTACCCACCCCGTGCCACAGCCAGGTGTGAGCACACCTGCAGGGAGGATGCACTCTCTGGGCAGTGCACAGCCCCCACTGCACCAAGCCACTTCTCACAGGCAGCACCTCCATCCTGACCCCATGCTGCAACCCCCCCAGTGCCCCAGGCACCGGCACCAGCCGACCCACGGGCATCAGATGTGTGCCAGCACGCCCCAGGCTGGGGACCAGGGCACAGAGGGCACCCTGTGCCCCTGAAACCCTTCCTGCAGCCAGCACTGGAGCCACCTCTCCCAACACAGCAGACCAAAGCCAACCCTCTTCCTTCTCGGAAGGTGCTCCTGCCGGCTGGAGCTCTCACCTTTGGAGGAGGGCAGCTGTGCAGTGATGTTCATGTTGCACAGGTGGCCCTGGCAGCACTCCACGGCCTGGTTGGGGGACGGAGGCGTTTTGCACGTCATTTTGCGTTGCTCATAGACCTGGAAGCAGCCTTTCTGGTAAACCTTAGCCCCATCGTTAATGCTGAGGGAAGAAAAGCAGCGCTGGCCCTGGCAGCGATCCCCGTTCCCGCAGGACGTGCCTTCACACACACACTCGTAGGGGATCATCTTGAGCTTCCGTTCATCATCTGCAACAGGGAGGAGTCAGGGAAAAACACCATCCTGCTCTTGATAGCTTCAGTTAGTTAGAGGTAACCAAATCGTGTAAGACAACAAAATCTGCTTCAGGGAAGTGATATTGTTTTCAGGTAGTGCTGAAGACCCACTAAGTAGGAGGTAACGATTCTAATTCAGCTATTTCAGCTTGACAAAGATATGTCACAGCAGACACAGGAGACCTCTCTCAAGTAAGTTAAAATTTAAAACCAAGAAAACCAAGTTACTCCCAGAAAGCTTTTATTCAGTGTTTTCCAAAGGCTGTTTGTGGAGTACACATCTTTCAGGAGCTCATCTCTCAAAACATGCAAGAGATCTTCAAATGAACCATTCCTGCCTTTCCATGGCAGTGGAAATACTAATCCCCTTTTTCTGAGGCAAACCTTAAACACACTGTGTCAGAAAGGCTTCACGGGCACACAGCTGTGTAAAGCAGCTGCAGAAGTCTCTTTGCAAACCCAACGCCCTCACTGGAGCAATCATGGGAGAGTTACCCAACCCCACACTGGAATCTCTGACCCCACACAACACTCACCTTGCCAGCTCGGAGATGGGAACGCCATCACCATCAGCACAGGGAGAATCATAACTCCATCAACCACCCTGGAGCTGCAGAAAGGAGAGACATCAGAGTTCTGTTTGCTTCCACTGCTGTCTAGAAATGCAATCACTCCAAAAGCAGCATTCAGCAATGTCTGTCATCAATTCCTTACACAAAACACAACCCAACATTGACTGGTCTCCTTTTTAACTCTATGTTGTTTCCTAAATACTTTCCTTCACTTACAAAATCCATGCATTTACTGCATCTTTTAGATTCACAGAGACATCACATGCAACCACCGTGTAGATGCTGAAGTTTGTAGCAGGGAAATACGAACCTTACAGTACCATGCAGGAATGTAATACAGATGATACATTCTTTGAATCAGTTATTAAAAAGCTAAATTATTGTGAACTGAGAAGGTGGTCTGTAAAACTGTGTTATCTGGGCTTTGAGGGGAACAGAAAAGATCTCCACCAGAAAACTCAGAATAACTCCCATTAACCAGCCAAAAAACCATTGCTGGATGGCAAGAAAAAGATCAAGTGTATTTAAGGAAGATGCTACTCTCTGAAAAGTAATTTCCCAGTTTAAATTGCTTCTCCAAGGATTTTCCCTTTGATGGCCCAAGCCCATTTCCCTTCTGCTGAAGACAGGTAACTACACCTTGTGCAACAGTTCAGGCTGATTCCAGCATCAAGCAGAGGCACGTGCTCCCTCTAAAACAGGAAATAAAGGAATGAATTTGCCTTTGTATTGCCAATCTTTGCCATGATACTTGGTCTTCACAAGAAAATAACAGACTACTCTTTACTCTACATTTTACTGTGAAACAAGGCTTCTGAAAAGAAACTTTTCTGCAGTTTCTTATAATTTAACCCAACAGACAGGGCTGGTGACTCGGAATGGTTCATCTGCCCTGTGGTCCCTACAGAGACTCTCTGGCCCAGTCACATGGAACAAAATCCCAGTCAAAAGCAGCAGCAAGTAGTAGGTGCAAACCAAAGTTCTCCTTGACAAGCCACTGAGCCATTACCATGCTCCTTATGTGCAGGTATTTGTCTTCATTTTTCAGATTTAGTTCTAATTGAAGGAGACGAAAATTGAAAGTAAATCCGATATTGCCGTTTTCCTTTCAGATCTCTTCTGTTGTGCCTTTTCAAATCATTAGCACTTCTTAAGTGCTCAGTGATGAAAGCCAGGCCATTACTTCTGTATTTATTTCCTGACATGGGTTTGTTTTCAGTAATTGATTCATCATCAGTTAAAATGATCATAAATTTCTGACCAAGTATTCAGTTTTTGCCTTCACAGAAAGGCCCAGGCAGTGCTGACCACCTCACCTCCCAGAGCAACACTCTCCCTTCAAAGACCCATTGCCAAGGAAGCTTCCCTTCCTTGTCCTTGATACACCCCAGGGCACCTGCAACACCTGCCAGTGTTTACCCTTGAACCATGGTGCTGGAAACGCGATCAGACCAGGGTAAACAGCATGAGCAGGGAGCAATCCGTACAGGGAGTTGGAAGCAGAGCAGAGCTATCCCAAGGAACCACGAATGCTCCCGAGCAGCTCCAAGGGGTCCCCTGCTCCCAGGCAGGGCGGTGTCGGGATGCCCAGCCCCGTGTGCGTTGGCAGAACAGCCTGGAGCAGCCCTGGCTCTGTGCCTGCTCACTCAGCCAGGGCAGACCCAGACAGCTGCGGGCCCTTGCCCTCCTCCTTTCCACACTCTGGCAGTTCCCAGACCCAAAGCCAGCCCGGGGGCCGCGTGGATGGGAGTGTGGGGAGCGCTCATGGGGACCCCGGCAGGGACAGGTCCCCCAGGAGAGCCCTTCAGACAGCAGGGACACCCCGCTCAAGGAAAAGGCACTTTGAAAAGACAAAGACTGAGTTTAACACTGCCGGGCAGGTTCAGAGCTTAACCAGCAGCACCTCGGGCACAGCCAGCTCTGCCACGGTAACTCGGCTGCAGCCTCTGGGCCCAGTCAAAACCAGCAAGCTCTGCCAGTTGCATGTGCTTATCTGGTGTCTTTTCCAGCTGTTTATTTGAGCTCCTGAAAACAAAGCACACACAAGCCCCTGCCCTGTATTTCTCAGAAGGAAGATGAGGATGGAAATCAGACCCACAGCCCCAAAGAGGTAAACAAACCATATTGGACTTTTAACAGATTTTATGCGTTTCACAGCATGCATGGTCCTCCCAAGGAAAAAAAGCCCCATACTTCAATCTAAACCCTGCTTCTGTGAAGCTGTTTTTGCAGCCATTCATTTTCCCAAAAGCCTCAAGGAATACCTGGTCTGCCTTTGCTGAGAAGAGCTGTGCACATTTGCAGCAGCCTGTAACACACCCACCCCGTGTCCTCCCCACCAGCCCAAAGCTGCACCACGTTGGGCCTTTTGGCAGGGGGCTCACAGCCTTGGCACGGCCCAGCCACACACCTCGACCAGCTCAGCTGCCCTGGGACAGAGACTCTGACCTTTACAAAATACTCATTTTCCCTCAAAAATTATTTGAGGGCATGAGTTCAAAGGTGTTGTTCCCACTGCTTTAAAAAAATTACTTTTTCAAGGCAATTAATGCACATACATAAGCACCAAAGTCTGGTTCTAGTGACACCAGCAAGCACACCCCTTCCAGTTACTGCTTGTTTAGAGAGAAAGAAAATATACATTTTAATGTAAGGAACAAAGCATTCTTTCAGAAATCCCCACAGAAAATTGCTGTGGATTTAAAGACCCATGAGATATCCAGTTACTATCTGGTGTCCGAAGTCACAAGAACTTTTTTCCCAAGGGAGGGGTTGGGATTTAACCCAGATAAATTAAGACAATTAACACGCAACAAGCAAAAACACACAAAAAGTATTTTCCTTTCTGAACACAAGATGTTTGCCGTTTGACTGGAGCTGCAGGCCGTGCCCTATGGAACCGCAGCACAGCAGCAAGAGCCACTAGAGGGCAGTGGGAACACGGGCAGGGACCCCAGCGCTTGGGACGCGGGATCCAGGGACCCCAGCGCTTGGGACGCGGGATCCAGCGCTCCCAGTACTGCACACCGTGCTCCACACACAGGGATGGAGGTTCCAGGGCTCCCTGACACGCTCCACACATGGGGATGGAGGTTACAGCCCTCCCTGACAGGCTCCACACACGGGGATGCAGAGATCCCAGGGATCCCAGTGCCACAGCCCATACCCACGGGGATGCAGGGATCCCAGGGATCCCAGTGCCACAGCCCATACCCACAGGGATGCAGGGATCCCAGGGATCCCAGTGCCTTGTGCCACACCCCACAGCCACAGGCAGGGATCCCAGCATCCCATGCCACACTGCAGATGCAGCAGTACTGGACACCACAAGGCAGAGCTGGAGGCAGCAAATGTGTCTGAGCTTCAGGCATATACGGGGAAAAGTGGATATTTGGGTTTAACCTCCTCCTGCAGGAGCACATTACCACTGGAAAACCAGAATTTGCTATCGATGGAAAAGTCTCTTTCCAAGTGGCAGCTCCCAGACTTCCAAACAAACCCGCCATGCAGTGCAGGCAAGGAAGGGATCCTGGCTCCTGGGCAGGCCAGCATCTGCTCCAAGGCTGGCTTTGGATTCCAAAGGAGTTCTTGAAACTGGCTTTGGAAGCCCAAATGAACAATAAGCCAAGCACAAGACAAACACTTGGTGAAGACACCCAACATAACACAGACACACAAGTGGTTCAGGTAACAGAGTCGATAGAATCCTTATGGTTTGCAGTCATAAAGTCCCAACACTGCAAAATCCACCCTGAAACCCCAATGTCTGTTCCACTTCCACAGATAATATTGCTCTCTCCTTTCTTCCTAAGAAAACTGTGTCCTGCCAAATCATTCCTGTATGGCCTGACAGCAATGTGGGGTGAAGTTCTGTCCTGGGACTGTCGGGACAGCAGCTGCAAGAATCCACAGCGGAGGGAAGAACCAGCTGAGAAAACCCAAAACACCACAAGGACCCCTGCAGGCACCGGCTGTTGGGAAATGACCTTTAGTCCCCAGAGCACAGACTGCAGCAGACAGAGTGAGCCCATTACTGCAGAAACTCCAGGCTGCATTTCATCTCCTATGACACAGACATGGGAACATGAACCAGGAGAGCAGCTCAGACCTTCCAGAGGAGGTCAGAAGCACCCAGGTATCGCTGACAGTCCCAGTGGGCCCCTGCCAAGAGCCCAAGGGCTGTACATATTTTGCATGTACCTCACCAGATTCCTATCAAAAGAAAACATCCATAATACTGGATCACAGCTGTGCCATCCACAACAGCCACACACTAGCTGAACTCATCCACAGCTGTGTCTTCAGAAGGAGAAATGTGCATTTAAAAGCAATAATTCACAGCTTGCTTTCTAATTGAAGCTCACACAAAGGAGGTGCAACCCCTGAGCAGCCCCACAAAGGCATTCCTTGCACCAGAGAGTGACAGCCTTGGGCAGTCTTTTCTTATGGTCTAAACTTGGTTGCCAGAATTCAGAAGATGGAAGGCAGCCACCAACTCCATTTGGTACCCACCTGCAAATGTGCACCACCAAAAATGTGCCAAAGTGCCACCCAGAAAGACCAAATGTCTCAGATTCCAGTGCCCACAAACACAGAAATAGTGAAGGATGGGATACTGGTTCTTCTTTACTTGTGTACAAAGCAAAATCACAGCACTGCTGAGCAAGAATAAAACCACCATGCGAAAGGCAACTACACAATGTAAAGTGTCCTGGAAGTTTCTCCCAGTAGCTAACTCTAACAATGTTCACAAAGACCCAATCCCTTGGTTCTTAAAAGAAAAGGAAAAGGTAGCAAAGCACGAGTGTCATATAAAAATAAATACAGCCTGCTCCCAGGGAACAGAGACAAGACAAGAGGAAATGGCATCAAGTTGTACCAGGGGAGGTTCAGGCTGCATACTGGGGAAAATTCCTTCATGGGAAGGGTTGTCCAGCCTTGGCACAGGCTGCCTGGCACTGCCCAGGGCAGTGGTGGAGTGCCCATCCCTGGAGGGATTTAAAAGTTGTGCGGATGTGGCACGTTGGGTTAGTGACAGCCTTGGCACTGCTGGAAGAATGGTTTGACTTCATCATCTTAGAGGGCTTTTCCAAACAAACCATTCAGTGATTCATGTGGGCAGCAGAAGGCCCCTGTGGCTGCAGGAGGCAGGACACAGAAGGCACTTGCCCCAGTGTAAAATCTCAGGCTGTGTGCAGGTATTGCATCAGTTCAGGGGTCTTAGGCAACACACTGACAGACGGCTTACTCAAACAATGAAGCAAGCACAGACGCTTTTAAATTGATCTGCAACTTCCCAGTGCCTTTGAAGACACATATGTATCTTTCCATATCATTTGTCGCCTTGCGGGGTAAATAAATTCACCAGGAGGCAACTATCAAGGATTAGCATTGCCCCACGGCACAGCCTTCCCCTGCAGAGCCTGCACACAGCAACATCGCTTGAAAGCCCTCATTCCCAAAGTCAGTCTGTGCTTCACTGACCACGCCAGTGCTGGGGGCACCTGCAAAGGGAGGTGTGCAATTCCACGTGTGCAGAGAAGCAGCACACAGTGAACACAAAGGGCTTTGCAGGCCCATGAGCCACTCGGGGGAATGCTCAGGGTCAGGTCCCACCTCAGCCAACGTGCCCGAGGCACTGCACAGCTTTCTGCTCAAGACACTGATACACGAGTGACTGTGGCTTCTCACACATTTCACATATGAACAAAGGTGTTATTTGATTATGCTACACATGTTTCCTTGCTGAACAGGTATTCTTACATGGCACACAGACACCTCCTACAGAGAGGAACACTGCATTCTGTAACTACCAGGAAAAAGGCCCCACTGCACAGCTGCAAAGCCCCTCAGACACCTTCCCTGTTGGACACAGGTCACAGCTATAGACAACCCTGAATACCACACTGCCAAGGGCATTCTACAGGCCCACAAAGTGGGAAAATCCCCATCAATGTCTGGTGACTTCATCTGTGCTGAGGCCTTGGGCTTAGGAGGGAAGGAGAGCACCCCTGCACATCCTGCTGCCAGACAGCCACACTTCTCCCCCTGAAATGGTTCTCTCTCCAAAGACAGTATACTCTCACATCTCAGCACAAAACTGCCAATGAAGATTACAAACTCTACCCAAACAGAACACCTGGATTTATCTAGCAGCTGTAAGTCCCAAAACACAAATATTTTCAACTGAGAGATTATCGGGAATTGCCTGTAAAAGCTGCTCCTGAACAGTGTCGGTAAGAACGATTAAAACAGCCACACAAACCCAAAATGCACCCAGTAACAGTGACTTAGTTTCAATTTACCCAAAGCCTACCTCTCTCCCAGCCTTGGCCTGCCTTCCTCCAGCCAGCAATAATGTGTTTATTCCAGCTGTTATCCGTGCAGAGTGTGATGAAGGAGCTCAGGCAGGAACACAACTGCAGGCCTTTGGGGATTGCCCATACACGCTGTTCCTGCTGTGTCCTGCTGTCCTGACTGGGAAAACGAGGCACAAACACTCAGCCCCCCTCCCACGTGTGCAGCAAGGGCACGGCACCAGCCAGTGCCACCAGGACAGGGTTGTGCCATGGCCCTGAGCAGCTCCTGCCCCTAAAGCCACCACCCCAGAGGGAAAACACAGCGTCAGCCCCCGGGGAGCCCCCGGGGCCTGCATCACCCCCTGCCCTCCAAACAAACGGGAGCTGAGCTAGAATCTCAGTGAGAAACTGAGACACTTGAACTCACTGTCTAAATGAGATCACTGACTGCTAATCATTTTCAAATGCTTTTTAGTAACTAGTTAAATATTACACAGCTCGCCTCTTCGGAGTTTCTGCAGAACACTCCAGCCAACCAAAATAAACATTTCCAAAAACAAATCTCTGACTTGGTTATCATCAACAAAAGTCTCATTTTTTCCTCTAAAAAAAAAAAAAACAAAACCTTTTTTTTTCCTAGTTTTCCCTGTTTTTCTTAACACAAATTTGAAATACTCCTTTCTTTATTCTGGGTTGCAGAAACCCCATCAGAGGGTCTGATGATGGGCACAGCTTTTAGAGACATCTCTCACTGGGGCACGCCCTGCTAGGAGATAACAGTGTCCTCTAGTTCCTACAAATGCATTAATTAAGCAGCATCTCCCTACAGTCTCAGTGTGTTTTCACACACGCAGGGAGCTAGAGAGGTGCAAATGCTTTTATTCACAGTCCCTGACGCTATCAGGCCACATCACTCAGCCAAACTGACCCAGGTGAGGGCTGCTGGAAGCTCCCTCGGCCACAGCACTCTGCAGGTGACCCCTGAGCTGTGCTGATATTTCACTCCACTGAGGACCCTCATTTGCACATCAATAATCCCAGAGAGATTTTGCAGATTTTCCATGGGTAAACCTGAACCTCCAGAGTTATTTTCACAGGGTCATCACCACAAGAATATTCTACTTCTGCCCTTTAGCCCAAGCATCCTACCCTGAGTGCAGTTCGGGATATTTTGATTAAAATTACACTAAGAAAACTTTTTTTTTTTTTAAATCCATTTCATTGCATTGTCAGAACAATACAATGGCAGCATGACACAGCAAATACAGCCACTAGTTAAAACAGAACCATCAAAGCTGTAAATACTATAAACATCTATGGGGGTTTTTTTGTGTGTATATACATATGAATGTATAAACCTGAGCAGGACAGGAGCAGGAGAGGCACAGAGGAACCACGGCAGGGGTACCGAGGAGAGACTGGAGAGCCTGGCTTCACAGCTTCAGCTCACTGCTGGGGAATTACACTGGGATTAGAGCAGCATTCTTCAGGAGTGATGGGCTGCTACAAAGTCGGAAAGGTTAAGAGACATGGAAAAGTCAGGTGTTCATTCTGCACCCCACTGACAGCTTAACTGCTCCTAGCCTCAGCTAGCCAAAGAAAATTAACGAACATTTATAGAACAATCACTGAGAACAGCAGTTCCATAGGCACGAATCATGAAACAGCATTTCCTCTCAGCAGAGCATTTCATTAACTATTACTCTGGAGTCCAGAAAACTGAATGCACTTAGCAATCCCAAGAAGAAGGAAACACCTTGCTGCATGAGAAACTCAAATCTTCAGAGATTATCCTAGACCACCCCAGAATTTTAGCAGTACTGTTCTACAGTTTGGTCTTGCCTGTTTGGACAGGCCAGAGCCACATTACTCTGTTCTTAAACCCAACATACAAACAAAGCAGGTCCTCCTCCAACCCTGGTGCTCCACAGCCTGGTCTCTCCCACCAGCACTGTGCAAAAACAGGAGCAGGGGTGTACAGAGCATCATGAAATCCAGGAACAACAGCGAGGGGCACTCATCGTTAGGGGAACGCAACCCAAAGCTGACTTGAAGAAGACAGTGAGGTGAAGACCAGCTCAGGCTTTTCTCCATCCTTGAACCCTCCAGTGGTATTTCTGTTCTTCCCACATCAGCAACATTAACCTCAGTGCTGCAGTTCACGGCTTTACCCTGTTCTCTCCCTCCATCATGATCCTCTCCCTCCAAGCATCCTGCAAGTCGTCCCCTTTCTCACCTGAGGCTTTGTGAGGTCCCACAGCCTCCACCACAGGCCTCTGTTCCGCCCACATCTTACCTGTGGCAGTCTCACCTGGGACACTGATCCATCTAACATTCAAGCCTGTGTGCTAAAACAGCTCAAGAACTTTACAAATCACTTTGTCCTGGCATTCCTCAGTTGCTGTTACAGCTGTGTCTACAAGGCAAACCCTTGTCTCCCTCCTGGTACAGGGGCTCCCCATCACAGTCCCAACCAATGTCCACCACTGCCTGCTCTGCACCCTTCAGTCCAACCATCAGGCACCTGGTCATCTCTCCAAACACCAAATGTATCCCAATTATACACAACTCTGACACTTCTTTCCAGAGCTGTTTCAAGTATTCCCTGTCCACCTATTTAGCTGTATGCTGTCAAACTCGCACATCTCACGTGGCCTTGCCAAACCCGAGTGCCCTTGCAGACCTTCAGAAAACCATCCACGGACTCATACAGACTTTTGGTTTAATTGCTGCTGCAGAAGCCAAAAGCAGCCAGTCTCATCCCTATTTAACAGCTAAATTCCCATGGCTGACCTCACACACACTCAGCTGCAGATGTGGAACACAATGAAAGCTAAAGCTCTCTCAGGACCAGTCTGGCTTTGGAGCTCTGCGCACACTGCCCAAAAGCAACACACCTATCAGCAGCTGGGAACAATTCCAGTGAGCTTATGACACATCCACTGGCTATTTCCAAGGCCCAACATCTCTGCCACGACTGTGACTGTAACACTCTGAGGACAGTGAGTCAAAGGCCACCTTTCATCAACTGCTCCTGAACACAGCAAGCACCCAAACATGCTTGGGCCAACAGCCCTCCTCACTCATGGGCTGTGATGGAGGAAGGGATCATTCTGAATAGGACACAAGGCAGCACTTGCTCACACAGAGCGGGTGACCAGTCCACTCTGTTTCCAACAACATCAAGCCATTTTCCTCAGAGGAAAACTCAAGTTAAAGAAGTGAATGTACTGCCCACAAATAACCTGCTATACAAACTGTTTCTAGGAAGGGTCAAAAGGCACTAAAGCACTGTCAAAGGCACAAGGAAATAAATTCTAGATACTCTGTATAGTAGATGTCATCAACCTGTCAGCAAGACAATTCTGAAGGAAAGGTCCAACAGTCAGTACAAAAAGGTTTCCATGTCCCTACTTTGCTCAGTGGAAATGGAAAGCCAGGTTGGTCAACAAGGTCAGATCTGAATTCACAGAAACCTTCAGCATTTACACTCATCTTCTGGCCACAAGACAGACTCTTCTGGGAATCCTGGTCTAGAACTTTTCCCTCAAAATAAAAAAGAAAAAAAAAAAAAAAGGCAACATCAAAACCCCAGATTCTTACCAGCATGGCTTCAATTATGAGTGCTCTGAAGTTAGCAGGAACACACCTGCAGAGAGAGAGCAGAAGCTGCCATGTCTGCCTGTGAGCATTCAATTAGGCCAGGAATCATCTGAACTTCAGCTGGACTAGACACTAAGAAAACCACAATAAAATGGACCGAGGCATCCAAAATTATTCTCAGAAAATAGGCTAGACTGGGCATGAAAACATCTGGGCTTGGCTTGAGTCATGCACCACATGAGCAAGACACCCCACTGCTGCCTGCGGGCCCAAGTGAGGAATGTGAGCAGCACAAAGGTAGGCACCACAGTCTCCCACACCCAGATTCCCTTTCTGCATCTTCCTCCACCAAACATGCAACAGGCCCTCTATTCTGACGTGCCTTGCACATCCCAGCCCAATGGGATTTCTGAGGATGGGATTTCTGGGGCGTCAGGTAATGCATACACGATCACAGCTCGTCAGCCAGCCAGCTCCACACACATGCTCCCACTTCTGAGACAAAAAACAAGGCCAAAAAGGGTTAAACCATTCCAATCCTGGCCTATGCTGACACACGTCCAGCTGGCCAACTCTGTACAGGCTCCAAGGATCCCTCACTCTGCTGCACCAACACTCAGCAGCTCTCCTCCCTCCCTCCCAGACCCTCATTCCAATAACTTACACAAACCGATGGGGACAAGTTTTAACTCTAAGCAGCCAACAGCCAAGACTTCAGGTAGCAGAAGGACTGCAGCAGCTCAGCTCCTCTGTCCCTCAGATGTGTCAGTGTCAGCACTATTCCCTTTCAGCTTTCCAGTATTAGGGCAAGTGAACTGAGCATTCTCAGCAGAGCTGCTCTCACGGCCAGAAAGCCCCAAGGGGCTCCACGCCACAGTGGGACAGACAGGAGTGGGGACGGGCCTTGACCAGAAACTGTTACTTCCCAGACTCAGTAATGAAAGAGGGGAAAAAGGAAAGATTAAGGAGGAAGTCCACAGAACTTCAGCGATTAATTAACAATAATTTTAGAAATAAGCGTGGCAGGACGGACAGGTATGAAAGAGACACAGGACACAGTGTATTTATGCATTTAATATAACACAGAAAATGGGTAGACTATTACACATATAAACATGGACTAATTCAGGAAATCCCTTTTCTGGCCACCACATCTCCTAACATTCATTTCAGCACTCTTACTTCAGAGTGGCTTGCCTTTGGTCCCCTCACTGGAAGGTGCTACCACATATGGCTCCAAGCTGCCCAGAAGAGGCTAAGAACTTGATGCCCGCGTTTCAGGATGGAGCACCTTTGCCATACACCAGGAACAGAGCTTGCAACTTAGTCTCCTCCAGAAGAAATCCAGCACACACATGCCCAAACCACTCCACAACTCACAAGAAATGGAGCTCCTGGCAGGGACAAGCTTCAAAAAACCCCCTGGTGTTCCAAGACAGAGGCCCAATGCAGGTAGGAGCCACAGAGCCACCTGACCCCAAAAGCACGTTTGACTAACAGCCCTTCACCTCAGCTCTGCATCTCCCAAAGCCCAGAGGCAGCTGCTGAGGGCAAGCAGGACACCAAGGGGGGTAAGAATTAACTTTTAACAGGACGAGGGGGGGTTGCACACCCGAAGCAAGTCAGTGCTCCGTGTCACAGTGGTGCCCACAGCTGGCACCGGGCACTGCCAGCCCGGGACTGCCTTCCAGGGACAGCGCCCTGCCTCCCCAGCAGTGCATACACCACTCATGAAGGCTTTATCTCTCCCTTTTCCTGTCAGCTCAGATCCAGACAGCCTGACTCTGTTAACATTAGAATGCTTATTTTTCCCCTATCCACTATCTCCAAGCCAAAACAACATCTGGAACTTCAGCTTGTCTTGCAAAGAGAGACAGATTATAACTGGAAAAAGCTACACATCAGCTTCCCAAGCTTTATAGGTTTCTGCTTTTATCTGGACTTCCCACATGTACCTTCCAAAACAGCTCCACAGGGAGAAGAACTGAGTCCTTCATAGAGACTCCCAAACACAATGTAATGTCCCTTCCATTTCAGAGTAACCTCAAATGATTACCAGAAAAATAACAGGAGCAAAACCGATAAGAAAGTTTAGAGTAAGAATTTACCATCTGCTCCTTACACAAAAGAGAGGTGACATACCAGTGACCTAGAAAAGGAAATTAAACAAAGAATATTACTGGTGTGTGTTACTTGATAAAGTAATGGAAGAAAAACCTGGCGCCATTTCAGACTACATAAAGGTCCCACTTTAACAGACAGCTGTCTCCAGTGTCATTTAAGTGTGCTTTTTGCTTAGATCATGGTCAATGAATCATGAAAATCAATACAGATGGAAAACATAAAACCACGCTGCAGACAGGCTCAGCAGTGGAGCGTGTACCAACTAGCACCAGCCTCGGCTGGAGAGAGACATGCCAAATAAACACAGACTAGTTTTTCCAACAACATTTATTTAACTCTTAGTAGTTAATTAACAGAAGTCATGACTAGTGGTTATTTTCTAACCAGCCATCCCACTGCAGTTACACACTCCAGGCTCACCACCCACAGCTGCTCCCAGCCCAGCCCAGGCCCAGGGACAGCAGGGCCAGCCCATGGGGCCGAGATGTTCTCCAGAGGGGCCCAGCTCCGCTGTCCCGGAGCACCCAGCACTCGGAGCTGCCTGCCAAGGCCGGCTGGGACAGCCCTTCCCCAAGGCCTGCTAAGCAACAAACGCTCTCCGAGCAGGAATTTTCACTTCCCAGCCCCCTGGATGAGTTACCCCGCTGCCGGTCCCGGGCTGCAGGAAGCTGCCGTGCTGCTGCCAATCGCAGCATTATTTTCATGTAAAACCAATTTGAATGGCCACAGCAGAATGAAGTGTATGTTTTCAGGAACAAACAAAACAAGTGTCACGGGTTTCTGTGCCTACCACCAGAGTTTTAACATAACACAGAGTGGAACCCAATTAAAATAGTTCTCGTTGAACAGAATCAGCCGTGTTGCAAGTGGAAGGACAGAGAGCCAACCCCCACATTGTACCAATGCTTTGACAGTCTCATAGCAATGACCATCAGTTCAAACACGCAGCTCATGCCAACCCTAGTGAAGCAACAGCAGCATAAGCTCAAAATGGTAATTTGCTGCTGAAAACAGACAGCAACTCTATGCAACACTCAGAAATTAGTCATGTTTTAGCAGATTTCTGCTTTGCACCCAGCTGTTGCTTGTTCACAAGGCACCTACTCACATATTAGCCATTTCCCCTCTGAAAAGCAGGATTAACTCACGGCAATGGTACCCAGCAGCAGTGACACTCCCCTGTCCCGTTGGGTCCCCAGCCTGCCCTGCAGCAGTCAGCCACTCCAAAGGAAGCTGAGCACTGCCAGCAAACAAGCAGATCTGAGCTGAATTAACAAATTCTCTATCAATGCTTTTAATACGTTATTTTTCTGACAGGAGGCTGAAAAAACAGGAATTACTAAACCATCTCCAAAACCCCCAGAACTGACTGAATAATATGAACTCACTTGACAGCGTGAGCTGGGAAAAACAGAAGTCACCCCTACTGATCTGCACAGCCCTTTGTCTGGGAACACTCACCACAAACATGGACAGAGTGAGTTCCTTTGTCCCAGAGCTTTGGGCTGACGTGTCCCACTGTGGTCTGATGGCAGGACTTCCCACGTGTCCCTCTCGCCATTCCCAGGACAGACCAGCTAACATTCCTCACGGCTTCCCAGAGCAAAGATAATCACAACCTGGGCTAGCAGAGTTTGAAGCTAAAACCAGTGAGTCGCTATTGTGAGAACTTGTTTGTTTCTCATGAAGAGACATTTACGCAGTCAGACAAAATCTGCTCTGCCCAAGATTTCCCTGAATTCCAAGAGCACTGCAGCAGCATTCTCCCAACACCCATTTCATGACCATGCAGGAAACTGAACTGTAGCTACCTACACAAGTTACATGACCAAACTACTTAAGCAAGAAAAGCGCTTTGATTTCATCTCTTTTTCTGTTCCCATTCTTAATACCATGATCATTTGCACTCACTCCAAGTTCCTCAAAGTGATCATTTGGGGAAGACAAGGGTTGCTGGACACCAGTGAACACCGACCTAGTGTACAAACACATTGCTGCAAGAAACCCTACTACTAACAACAGAGCTTTAGCTAAGAACTCTGCTAAGAGATGACTCCTCACCCACAGCTGCCCAGAGACACCTATTTTTGGACCTGTAAGTGTACATCTCCTCCTCCAGCAGCAATAAACCCCACAGGTCCCTGCAGCACTCAGTGCTCTGCTCCCTTGCTCTGGAGTCCTGCCACTGTCCCACCTCCACACACACAGAGGCACACAGGCTCATCTCAGCACCACAGGGAAGCCTGGAGCACCAGGCAGCTCTTGTCTGCAAACTGCTGGGAACACAAATTCCAAGGACAGACTCTGCTCCGTGGTCTGTATTTGACCATATCGACACAGCCTCAGCTCACCTGCCACCAGGTGAGGAGGAGGGGGTGGGAGATGTCTGAACAGCTCCGTTGTCACCCATGCCAAGGCCTGAGATGTCACTGCACCATGACAGAGGTATCAGCAGCACCAGCTCAGAGCAGGCAGAGTAAGCCACAAAACAAACCCAAAAACACTTGAGTTCCCACAGCAGGGCTGCCAAGAAATCAAACAGCTTCAAAATAATTCTGTGGTAACTTCCCAGGGGCAGAGTTGCCAAACTAGCAATTCTAGGGAGGGCTGGACAAGCCAGAGCTCTCTGCAGGTCTGCACGGCTCACCGGGAGAAAGCAAGCCCTGGCCATCCGAAAATCCAGCCAGGCTGCACAAGCTGCTCGAGCAAGGAACACCACACTGACCAACTTCAGCACTGCTTGGAGCATTCCACTCCACCTCAGCAGGGATGTACTCGGCATGGAACTTTCTTTGGACTACTACCAGGAAAGAAACAGCCACAGAAATGAAAAATAAACCCAACTGAGTGAGTGTGTGAGCATAATGATTTAAAATTCAGGGTTTAAAACAAACAAAACAAAAAATCCCCCCACAACCCACACACATGGAATTTTACCTGGTTACCTGAAATTTTCAAAACAGCATTTTACATTTGTATGGGTGGAATATTCATTTCAGGTCTTGGTGAGTATTTAAATGCTTCCAAGTTGATCAAGGTGATTTAAGTTAGGAAGTTGAGTACAATTTAAATAACCAATTTTAGATCTGATTTTGTGCTTATTTTTGTTCTTTTCTTAATTGCCGTTCAAGACAATTGACCATCTTGTTAAGACTAACTAAAAACAGTCTTTAAAGATAATTTTCCTCTCCATCCCTCTACTCCAATACCCAGAAACTCATGTTCCCATTTTTTAATGGAAAAGGATACATTTGTTTTGATTAGTCACTCTTATAAATACAATATTTTAAAGTTTATTTTTAATTGGAAAACAGGCTAACAGTGGCCTGACTGTGCTAGTCATACAAGAAAAATGATCAAGGCCTTTTGCCAGTAAGGCCCCATTAGGAGCCCAAGCAGCCAGGACCTGCAGGTCCTGAGCTGACCTGGCCTCAGGCAGCCAGGTGAGCCTGTCTGGGTGCCCTGGGCAGGGGAGACAGGACCAGCCAGCTCCTCAGCTCATGGATCAGCTCTGCTGCTTCTGGGCGTCCTTGTGCACGGCCCCAGCAGCCCACACACCGCCGTGACAGGCTGGAAGAGCTGAAACACTCCTCAAAAACCTGACATGTTAGACTGGGAGGGGGTGCTTCATCACCTTCACACCCTCCTCATGATACAGCTGGGCTGAGCATTTAGCAAACTTTATTTAGCATTTACTGTGGGGTTTTATGAAAAACAAGTAAACAAAAACACAAATTAAATTAATCCCAAAACAGTTGAGCCATTTAAAGTAATTTTAACTTTTATAGTCCAGATGCATGACCCTGAAGGTGCCACCTATTTCTGCACCACCTTCAGGGGAGGATCAGCTCAGCAATGAAAATCTCATGAATTCCTCAAATCTTTCCAAAAAGGTCTAAGTTTTATCTTGCTAGTTCTTAATTCAGAATAAAATTGGAGTTCCTTTTTTTCTGTATGTTTTACATGGAAAATATTTACTACGTTCCTTTACTGTATTTAAACCTTTTAAATTACTTTAACAGAGAAGATATGTTCTTTGTGGGGTTGTTTTTGTAAGAAAGTAGCCTTTCAAGATCAGAGAATCAATAGAATCTCCCTTTCAGATCAGATACTCAAATATTTCCTTGGTGTCTCAGGAACCTGACCAACCATCACAGACCCACCTTCATGCTCAGCTCTTACTCATACTGGCCATACAAGCCTGTTTCCTTTGGCCTTGGTTTGCTTCTTGACACAGTAGCTACTGTGGCCTCTTGACCCATAATTATCTCCCAAAAAGAAGGTAACACATCCATCACTTTTTCCCTTCAGCTGTGGTCCTAAGAACAATTTGGGTAAAACGTGCAAGCTGCACCAAGCTGTCAGCTAACACACTTACAGACATCTTTCAAACAATTACGGCATGCAAGTGTTTTCGGCTTGTCCAACATTCATTTTTTAATTAATATGTCTTTATGAACTCAAGTTCAGAAGAATCTCTCTTTCACATACAACCAAACACATCTGTGGGACTGAAACAAGATCAATCATGTCAAAGAAGCCTTAAGATTTTTGGAAGATTATTTCAGAACTTTGAGAAAAAAACCCCCATTTGGTATCTTCCCACTGCTGGCACACCAACCCCTGAGAGACTTCATTTACAGCCTCTGGGTCACTGCTGTTTGTGGCTCTGGTCTGGGTTTACTTCCCTTCGTGTTCGCACTGGCCAGCATTTCAGAACACACCTTTCCTAGGCACACACTTTCTGCTGGGTGACCATGCCCCTCTGGGGCACCCCAAGCCCCCCAGGAGGGTCCCAGCCAGTGCAGCCCCCCAGGGGCTGTGGTCTGAGCCCCCACAGCTGGGAGCAGAGCCCTCACACTGCCCACCAAGGTAAAAACCACAGCTGTAAACCCCCGTGAGACGCCACGTGTGCCCTGCGAGCTCCTGGGGCCAGGCCATCCCAAGCCAAGCACAGCAACCCCTTGCCATCAGATTTCTCCTGACTTGTCAGCAAGGCCCTCACCACGATGCCAGGCCACCATGGTGGCCAGTGGTCACCAGAACACAGCAGCCCACCCAAGACCTCACTGAGTGCTTCCAGCCACTGTCCCATCCATGTGCCCAGAAAAAGAAGCACGTGCAGAGGTGAACAGCACGGATTACCAGCTGAGAAGCAGTAACTCACTTTGTCAGAGACACTTGGCCACATGCCTGGCCCCTTTCCACCCCCTCCTCTGACGGAGTCCAAGTCCCACAGTGTCCCTGAGTGTCCCTCTCTCACACT
Source organism: Nicator chloris (assembly GCA_013400495.1). Lineage (NCBI taxonomy): Eukaryota > Metazoa > Chordata > Aves > Passeriformes > Pycnonotidae > Nicator > Nicator chloris. The sequence continues at coordinate 419,779 of WAAE01017968.1, read as the reverse complement.
GACCCCCCAGTTACTGTAATGGGGGCCAAACACCGCCCCGGTTCTCCAGAACTCTCCTTTAGGAGACCCAACAGCAGAGACCACCTTCACTCCCAGCACAGAGGCTCTTCACCCCACTAACCTGCAGCCCCAGAGGCAGGGCCACCTTCAGTTCACAGGCATGTGAATTCCTACCAGGGGGTGGCCAAAAGCTCTGCACGAGGCTCCTTTCCTCCCCAGAAAAACAAGGGTTTGCCAGTTTGTTTTGCTCAGTCACCCTGTGGCACACACACCCCTGAAGAAGCACACATGCTCCTCTTTCCAGATTTCCATCACAGACAGGAAAAACTGTGAATCTCTGTCTTCAAGAAGGGAACCTGTTGATGTTTTCACTCAGGTCTCAAAAGAACCATCGAGTACCAGGAGACAAACTCTGCAGTCTCTCCGAAGCTGCCAAGAACGGTTCTCACTATTCCTTGCGGGAGCAGGGCAGGCACCCACAGGAAACTTGCTGTGGCCACACAGGACTGATGCTGCAGAGCAAGAACAATGATGACAGAACCCCGTGCAGAGGAACAGCAGCCTCTGAATTGCATCTACTTCCCATCAGGCTCAAAATACAAGCGAGCTCTCAAAATGCCTTTCTTCTGCCTCCATCTGCTGCTGTGTTGCTGTGCTGTGGCTCTATGGAGCCAGCCTTGCGGAACAGCTTCCAGTTAATTCACCTTTTCCATTTGCTTTAGTCCACTCCCCAGAGCTCCATATCCACTAGATATTTATTTTAAAGCTAAGCCAAAACCATTCAAACGCTAACACTTCAGGGCCTTCAATACTCCTGGTTGCACACAGCAGGGCCTCTTTTAGAATAAAGAGCGTCCACTTTGGGAACTAAACCAACATAATTATAATTGGGCTGCATGTCAAAGTTTTACAAATCCCCAGACTGGAAATAAAGTAGGTTTTACTCCTCACAGATCCTTTGTTACAGAAGGCATAAAAAGGCACTGCAGCCTCAGAAACACCAATTCCTCACCAGAGATTCCAGGAACTGTCTAAGAAAACTGAGCTTCAAAATCCAGTTTGTTGTTCTGGCTCCTCACTGCATGGCATTCTGGCTTTCCTAATGGAGAAACAAGACAAAGTTCCCTCAAAATCCTGGACACTGTTCCACAATAAAGTCCAACACATATTTTCTTTGAATGTCTAAACAATGTCCAGGATCAAATCCCAACCAAAAAGATGAAGTCAAAGGCTTTTCCAGTCATTAAAGCATGCCACTTTTGCATCAGCCATGGAAATACCATATTTCTTTCACACTTCTGATGGTGCTTAGGTTTTTATTTCCATAATTTAGGAAACATATTGATTCACTCATTTTTCAAAATATTACTTGTGTCATAAGGAAGCTGTATGGGAGGAAGGGAATAAATAGGTCTAGATTTTAGAACAGGTTCTGCAGAACAACCATGCCCAGGTTTGCTTTAGAGGCATGACATGAGTCTCACAAATGTGTAAAATACCTACACCAAGACAGAAAAAACACCCTATTGTTTCGGCAAGCTGGGACATGTTCCTCAGATTATTCTCTACTGGAGGCTGATGCAAACATGCCAGGTCCACAAACACACACAAAAGTGTCTACGTGGCATTTCTGCCACATTTGTAAAGGCCCAACTGACAACCAACTAATGTGGGAGAGCAAAAGCCATGCCAAGGAGTTGTTCAAGAATTCACGAAGTGCACAGGCTCAACAGCAAAAGCCAAGGGCAGGGTCCATGAGAACAGACACGGAGGAAAGACCAAGACAAGGAGGGCACCAGCCACCTCCCAGCCGTGCCCTCACAGCACACAACGTGGGGACTTGAGGTGGGGACAACACAGCCCACGTTGCTGAGCAGTCTTTCAGGTGGAGATTTTTCTTTTATCCCAGTGACTTGAAATAACTTGAATGTTTCTGGACAGAGACGGGTTCAAATTATGCAAAGAAGTCGGAGGACAGCCAAGACTCAAAGGCTTTAACCTTCATGCTAAGCACAAAGAGGCACCTCTGCTCTCACAGACGGGCGTTTGCGAGCTGGTCTGGGCACAAAGCACTGCCCAACCGAGCCAAAGGGCTCTGCCTGACAGGAACATCAAAGAAAGATCCTGTGCTACCTCTGCCAGGGAGGACAGCTCCCCAGTCAGGAGATAAGCAGAGATGGTCCCACACCACATACACACCCAGTCACCCCTAAGGAGGAAAACGGGTGGAGCAAAAAGGTGCTTGCACGGCAATTTTCATCATCATTTCATTTAGACTCAGGATCTAGACAGGTTTTGCAACTCAGTCCAAAAATAAAGGTCAAGTGGAATAAAAGTTACTTAGGTAAATGCTCAATATGTAAGAATGCATGTCCAGAAAATAATTTCCTATGTTTTCCAAGTATTTATTTTTCTATTGTAATCAAAATCACCAAGAGAATACACCCCTCTGTTTTGTTGTGGGGGGTTTTTTAATTCACAAGGATCAGCACTTTTTTCATGTGCTAAGGGTACATCTCAAATGCTCTTATCATTTAACTTGAGCCAGTATTTAGAAATCAAATTAAAAATAGCCTTCTTTTTCAAATGTACAACTTATTCCACTCCTAAAAAGATAGGAATTCATTAATTTAACACTCAGACTGGTGCATTACAAAGTGCACATTTTCATTCTGACAACAGAAAATAAGGAGTTGCACACAGTGTAAGCCTACAAGATTGACTGCCACAAACTCCACTGACAAATCATCTTCCTGATCCCAAAATCAGTTGGAATAGTGCTTTTTTCTCTTTTTTTCTCATGGTTCCACTCACATTTATCATCCTGTGCACATACTTTTATCTCTTTTTATCTTTTTTGCCAGTTAGTCTTCAAGTTCTATTCAGCAACTTCTGGGGAACAGAAAACTTTTATTCTCTATGTTGTTTATCACTCCAGCCTGGGATTTGCCCAGCCCATGCCATCAAAGTTGAAGTTTTAGCAGGCTGCTACCCACAACTGCAGCTGCAGCAGGCAGTTTACTCTCCAGCAGCAGTAAGGGCTGCAATTTAATGGATTAAAAAAAAATTACTCCTTATGAAGTCAAGAAGAGTTTTAATGTGTAGTATGGGCATGCAGCATGGCCATGGCTTTTACCAATAACCAACCTGCAGCACATCACCTATCTCTTCTCTAACATAAGAGTATTATAATATAGTATGATACAATTAATCTTCTTTTAAGCCAAACCATTCTCTTTTCATGTTGTTTTCACTTTTAAGATTCAGCCTTAAAATGACTTTAATTGTTGCAATCCTCCCACACAAATACAAGAGACTAGTTTATTGCAATGGAGAACCCTAAATAGCAGAGTCTGGTTTAGGCTGACTAATACAAACACGCATTTTGTTTAATTTTACATTTGTTCCTAGGGAGATTTTGCTCTCATCTCTTCTACCTGGCATTCCACAGCGCCTGACAGCACAGGACATCCCTGCCCCGGCGGGCTGAGCAGCGGGGGCAGCTCGGGGGACAGGCTGCCCACTGCTGGCCAGCATCCTGCACAGAAGGGAGGGCAGGCCTGTGGGACCGCTAACCTTTAACCAAATCAATCCCTTATGCAGTGTATCACACGGCCAGAGATGCCAGAACAGGAGAAAGAACAGCACATGGAGAAGGAGAAGCAGGACCCCCCTGCCATTAGTAGCTGGTGAAAGGTTTGTGCAAGCACAGCCCCAAGTGCCTCAAAGCACTGAGCCAGGAAGCCCAAGCCATTCGGGGGGAGGGCTGGAGGGCCCTGCTGAGGCACACCAACTCCTGAAAGCAGAGATCAGCAGCTTCCAGGACTTCAAAGGGAAGCCACTTCTGGCCTCCGAGCTCTGGGCGCAGCCAAAGGCGGCGGGCGAAGGCTGCCAGCCCGCTCCTGCTGTCACAGGATCCTTGCCAGGCAAACAGCAGACCTGCAATTAGAAGAGGTGTTTGTTGGCCTCTCTTCTGCAGCTCATTAGCAGAGGTAAGGTTTGCAGTCAGAACGAGAAAGTCCCGACCTCCCGTGAGCACAGCTCACTACAACTGCTCTGTAAGACAAGGAACAAGTCCTCCTACCCGTTTCCATTCAACGGGATGACCAGCTTCAGCATGCTGACAAGGAACATTCCAGGCACTCGGGACACAAGGTTAAGTGTTGCAGCAACACATCTTCTGTAAAAAGGCCCAGGTAACAGCTTTTGGTGTTCCCCCTCACAATCTTCTACCTCCATCTTGGTTATTTCAGACAACACAAATGACTCCAAAGGCAGCCTTGGACAATCACCAAACTGGAGGTTTTGGTTTTAATAAGACCAGGTCTGGTCCCTGAAGCAGACTGGAATTACTCTAGAACAAGCTCCAGACACCTTCAGAAGCATTTTTCCAGGGGCATCATAGGCAGAGAACAGTGACTTGGTTTGACCCGCCAGGAGTGTTTCAGAAGGGGAGATGCAGTGACAACAGGACTTCCGGAGTGAGAACCACTGATCTGCTTCTGCACATCACAGGGAGGAACAACCAACAACACATACCCCTAACAACAATAACCTGACTCCAGAAGAGGCCAGGAGCAGATGCTCAGGAAAAAGCATAAGGACACAGCGTAAAAGGGTCATTCTTCCACCCTCCTCTGCCCCCAATCCCACACCTCCCAGCTGGAGGTAAATTCCCAAGCCCAAAACTGCATCTGAATCACTGCATTTACTGCCCCCCCACAGGCATACCAACGGATCCAACTGTTCCTCAAAGAGTAAGTCTCCTGAATATCCCACCACAATCACTCTATAAACACTCTGCCTCTTAAACAGGCACCACACAAAAGCTATTGGTTTTAGTTTTAATTTTAAAGCTGCTGACAATTGATTACCCCTGGAATTTCCCATTTCGTATATAATAAGGAATTACCTAAGATCATCCCTTCCCATTTACTCACATCAATTGTGACTTTAAGATCTCTGTAGTACTTCCCTTCAAGCATTTCTCCCCTTAGCAAGTCGGTTTACTTACACACCACCTCACCTAGCCTTGCAAAACCAGGCTGAGCCAACGTCCTGCAAAACTAAAACAGGTCCCAAGCTTGAAGAAACTGTGGAGCTGAAGGACATTGATTATCCCAATTGCTTAGGGACCTACAATGCCTTTGTATCCAAACAGAACTCTATCCCTTTGGACAAGGGGGATCTGGGGGGCTGGAGAGGTGTTTCAGAGCTGATGGCCCAGCAGTCTGCAGGCACAAGGAAGGCAAAGCACACCCTCAGCAGAGCTGGCAGAAGCCCGTGTCCAAGGAGCCGTGGCCCCGGCGCGCTGCCGGGCACAGGTGGCACGCCGCAGAGTGCCCGGCGTGGCCAGCACCGTGAGGCACTGCATGAAAGGCAAGAGCACATCAAAGAGCCCTGTGAAACAGGGATCTGCACTACCTGGCAGACTGACCCAGCACCTGATGCTGAGTATTCAGGAGCAGATGAATCATGAGGTCAGCTCTGGCCTTCCAGGAGAACGGACACCGGCACTTCTGAACTGCAGTGCTTTCTCCCACAGAAAGGAATAGCTGTGTGCTTACTGCACTGGGAGCAGGGGCACCCCTCACCCTCCTTCTGCAAAACAGCCTCCCATGCCCTTCGTGGCAAAGGTGTGCTTCAGTGCTCCTTTATAACTGCAGTTCCTTCTCTGCAGATCATCTTACCAGAGCAGAAATTTGGGAGTCCTCTAACAACCTCAATCTACAGATGCAAATCACTCCGAAATAGGAAGCTGTGAGCACTGCACTCACACAATTCCAGAAGACCACGTTTAGGAGGGGATTACCATCACCTGAGACTGGGTCACGTGCAAACTCAGGGTCCAGTGTAACAAAGAAAACTCCTGCACTGCAGCCACTTACTGTGACCGGACTGCACTTCTATGCTTTTGAAAGCATTACTCTAAAACCAAGTTTTGGCTGCAAACATAGTGGGAAAAAAGGAAATTCTTGAAAGCATTTCCATGGAATTCCATACATTTTGTAGTCAACAACATTTCATAAATTTGTGATCCCAAAACAGTTTTCAAACACGTGTGAATTCAGCTTTCCAACACTGCCAGAAAACACCATCACTCCTGATTCTCACAGATACATACAGGTATGTACAGGATATAAATGCCCTACACTCCCAACATGTGGCCACAGAACTTGTCCACAGCAGTGCTCAAAAGGTGAGGATTTTGATAGCATCTGATATCTCTGTAACTAAGATGCTCTTAAATTCTCTCAGTCTTGACTACCCTCAGGTCCTGAAATAACTAATCCATCCCCTAATGCAGGTGCAGCCCCCGGCTGTGGCCAGCCTGCCATCCACCCCCGTGACAGCCATGAATCCTCACACACAGAGGCACTCAGCAATCACCTGCGTCCAACACCACCACTGCAACCTGCTGTAGCTCCTGACAGCTGCACAGGTGAGTGGGGCCAGTTCTGAACCTGTTTAGACACACTAGAGCAGGTATCAAGATGCCCATTTGAGAGTTCCAACATCAAGAACGTACATGAATTCAAGTCACTTTTCTCTGGCAGGGACAAGAAGGGCTGAATGGGTGCCTAATTATTTCACAACGGCTGTCCCTAGATCTATTTTAGCATCGGGCGTTCATTAAATTTAAGCATGACTTCAGAGTACCAGCTGGCTAGAAAAAACAAAAACCACAAACACAACCCACTCACAACACCCCACGGGTGTTCTTTCCCCCGCCCATGTTCTCTTCCTACCCTCACTGAGGGCTTGGAAGACACCAGTTCCATTTGGAAAGCCAGCCTCAAAAGCAGCTAAGTTCTGTGGGAAATGGCTATATTTAGCCCTCCCCCTTCACCTCAGCTCCTCCACACACTTCCATTCTCCTGCAAAAGGATCTTTCTGCTCAGTGTTAGAGGTGATCTTTAGCAGGTCCCCTCAGCAGAAAAGATGCAACCAACTTCACAGGTGTTAAGAGAAGAGCGTGAACAGTCACCAGAATATCAAATATTCAGCTACTAAGGCATACAATAAAACTCTCACATCTCAAAGCATGTTGAATTGCAAGCTCCAGGAACACAACATGGCCAAAATCACTTTGAGTGGTGCCCATGGAGGGCAAGGCTGAACCTCTGCACACACTATCTGGGTCTTCATCAATTCTGTCAGTAACTAACACAGCCATCCTACTCCCTACAGAGTATAAACATGAGGCAACAAACTCAACAGCTCTGCAACTAAAATATTTTCCTAATAAATAATTTTCTAAATTTATTTCCTCATAAATCATAAAAAAAACCAGTTAACAATGGTTCCTGGGCAGTGGAACTTAGGCAGAGAATATCAGCAACACCTCTGGACACATCATCAGCACCAGGTCAGTCAGATTTCCCTTTCCCACCTTGAGACTTTGAGACACATTATAAGACTTAAAAGTAAAAACACATAACGGGTTTTTTTCCGCTGAAGTTGTTTCATTTAAGTAACAGCCTCACCTGATACAATTCTGTCCTAACCATGATTCAGGCCTGTAACAGCTGATTTTTTTACAAACTGAGGAGGTTGAGGCATGAACTAAGTCACAGCAACAGACATTGAAGTTTATCCCAAAACGAAGACAGAACAAAACACACCTCTCACTCAGTGTGAGGAGACAAACAGGCAGAGATACAGTTGGGAACTACTCCCGAGTCCTGTGCCACTGGGCAAGCAGCACACACCCACCCCTGAAACAGAGGAATGCAGGTCTTATCCCAGCAAACAAATCCTGAGGGAAGGCAAACCTCTGAAACTACTGCACACACTTAACACCTCCTGGGGAGAGCACAGGGCATACAGGAACTTTTTGTTCCCTTAAAACAGATCTCTAACACCTCCTCCTCACAAAAAAAAAAGTTTCGGCCATCAAAGGCCCCAGCCGTGCACTTGAGAGCCCTCCACAGCCAGGACTGCAGCTTTCCCATTTCAATTGCAAGGCACCCCAGCACTCTTCAAACAGCTCCAGCCCTTCAAGGACAGGGCTCGGAGAGTATTTGCAAAGTGCCTGCTGCATTCCAGGTCAGCACCGTCCCTCTGAAGATGAGGATAAGGATCATAGCAAAGATCGTATTACAGGAAACAAAAGAAAAGTGAAAGTTTAAAAATAGACTTGCCATTGCCCACAGCTAACTGCTATAGCCACAGGAGTCCTCTTCAAGGAGAAGCTGAGACGGGCTTCAATGCAGACCACAAAAACACACAAGATTTGGAAAACGAACCTGTTCTCTTCTGAGAGCTCAATGTGCCGTTTTAAAAAGTAGTTTTGTACAAATGTGTCAGTTTTGCAGCTCAGTCCAGAACCTGGAAGTTCCCACCAGTAACATCATCCTGAGGCACTGCTGCCTCCAGCACACCTACATGAACCCCAGCTCTTTGAGAACCTGCTGAAGGTGAAATGCTCACTCAATTACTGGAAAACAAAGTGGTTTCGTTTCAATTTACGTAAAAGCACTGCTAGAAACAAGTTATTTCAGCACTTTTTATAGTCAAGAGTAGGAAAGACTGCCTGGGCAGCTCCCCCTCGTAGATGTATGGCTCAGATTTCACGGGCCAGCATGTGGGTTCAGAGCCTGCAGGTTAACGCGCACACCTGGGCGGGCTGAGAGCGGCTGTCTGCTCCGGGGCCGTCCTCCCGGTCCAGCCGGAGTCCTGCAGAGGCCAGGCCCGTGCTGCCCCCTTCCCTGCCCCCGGGGCCCCGGGCGGGCTGGCGGCGGACACCGCGGCGCTCCGCACCCGCCGCCTCCCCGCCCCAGCGGCTCGGCCACGGCACAAGCGCCTTTAGCAATGAATTGCCACCAGGGACTTTGGCCTGTAACTTTCCCATCCCCATCAAACCCCGGACTTTCGGCGCATTGACGTGGGCAGAGCCAGCACATCCACGGGGAGCTCAGGGAGCTCAGTGCGCTCCGGCAGCGCTCCGCGCCTCCCACCCGGGCAAACTCCATGCAGCCCCACGGCAGCCACCGAAGGAATTAACTCTACACAGCCAAAAACGCCAAAAGTTCATAAAAAGCAGAGAAGAGGGAAAGCTCCAGCCCTGCCCTCCCCGCGGCACCGCAGCCACGCTGCACCCCCGAACGCGGCCGCGGCACCGCGGGGCCTTTGTGCGCCCCCCGCCCGGGCCCGGGGACCCCCGGGGCACCGCCCCCAGCGAACCCTCCCGGGCGGCGGGACCGACCTGCTCGGGCGGCCGGGACTCACCCGCTGGGCCGGCGGGACGGGAGAGCACGGGGCATACAGGACGGAGCGGGCCGGAGCGGGCCGTGCTGCGGCG
>WAAE01017968.1:381739-404312 GCA_013400495.1 Nicator chloris | reverse complement strand
GCCCGCTGCCCTGCCCGCTGCCCTGCTCGGTGCCCTGCTCGGTGCCCTGCCCGCTGCCCTGCTCGGTGCCCTGCTCGGTGCCCTGCCCGCTGCCCTGCTCGGTGTACTGCCCAGTGCCCTGCCCGCTGCCCTGCTCGGTGTACTGCCCAGTGCCTTGCCTTATGCCCTGCCCGCTGCCCTGCCCGCTGCCCTGCCCGGTGCCACACTCATCACGCTGACCGAGGCACCAGCAGTCCCTGTCCCATCGAGGCACGGCAGCCAGACTGTCCCCCGTGCCCGCTCCTGCCCTCGGTGGTGTCCCCAGTGCCAGCCCTGTGTCCCGCTGGTGCTGTTGCCCCTCTCCTTCTGCTTGGCTGGGAAGATTTTTTGGCCCCTGCTTCTGTCATCTGGCATTTAAATGTAACGAGAGCTCTCGTTGCTAACATTTATAGCAGCGAAATATTTAAGTTCCAGGGCTTGTCACACATGTCGTCCGTGTCCCCTTGCCAGGCCCAGCTGCGGCTCCCAAAGCCCTCCCCGGCTCACTCGGGGCTGTGCCAGGGAGCGCACGCCGTCCGCGGCTGGGCGGCACGGGCGAGCAGGAGCTCGGGGGTGGCTGGGGAGAGCCGCCGGCACCGGCACCGGCGCCAGTACCGGCACCGGCACCAGCACCAACACCGGCACATCCCGCTGGGCTCCGGGAGAGTTCCCGGTGCTGGCTGCGCCCGGAGTGCCGGCACACGGAGGGCGGTGGAGTTTGTCCAACTGCTCCGTGCGGCGGGGGAGAGGAGGAAAGAGAAGGACGAGGCTCAGTCCCCGGCCTGCCCCGACTCCAGCCACAGGCCCAGCTGGACGCGGTGGTTCCCAGAGCCCGATTCAGTCCCGCCTGCGCCAGGGCCCGTGTTCGGACGTTCCTCTACAGCTCCGGCAGCCCGCCCACAAAGCCGGCCCGGAAGGAAAGGTGGAGAGCGAGCACAGCCCACTGTGCCCACAGGGAGCCGCACGGGGCCCTGCCCCTCACCGCCTCCCCGGAGCCCGCGGTGCCAGGCTGCCCTGGGATGCTCCTGCTTCCAGCAGGGAGTAGGGCAAGAGCACTCGGAAGCAGAAAGCTCCAGTCCCACAGACATCTAATAAAGATGTTCCTGGGTTTTGAAGAAGCGTAAAGTACCTTCAGCTGTTACCAAGGAGTCTCTTCCTCCTGCTCCTGTTCTATCTACCCTTTGCTAGGATAACCTCAGAGAGCTGGTTTGATCCACCAGCACCAGGGCACAGCAGGAGAAGGACAGCAGGGGCTCCCAGCCTGGCCCCCGTGGCTTAGGGTCATCCCGAAGCCACAGGTCCTGTACACACTGGACACCTCAGGGGCTGTGCACAACAAGAGACACTTCTTACCCTTAGGGCCACAGCAAGCAGCTCAAGGTGCAAATGCCAAAGGCACAGTCAGACAATACAGAAAAAAATCCCATTTTTGAAGCCAGCAGATTTTTGAGCCAGTCTCCAGATCTCTCTCCCTGGGGTTGAACCAAGGAAGCTCTCACCTCTGCAGGAGCAAAGCAGGGGCCAGCAGCCATCTCAGCCACCAGCATCTTCTTGCCCACTTGTCTCTCAAGACTCCCCACGTTGCATGGGCTCAGGAGGGTCTCATCACCTGCACCCCTCTGTGACAGCCTGCTTCTGCTTGGAGATAGTGGCCAGGTTCTGAGCTGGAAAACCATATTGAGTACTTGGGAGCAGCCTTAACATGTGCTCTTCTACCCTGAGAGCAGACCCAGGGGAAAGGAGTGGACTGCAGACCCAGGAGGGAGAGGAGGTGCTGGATGCGTGGTCTCAGCCTGATCCCTTCCAGCAGAGACCAGGACTGACGCCTCCATAGCACAGGGAGGGGGGTCAGAGCAGCAAGGGACAGGGCCTGAGCAGCTGATAGGGAGGACAGGCAGAGGGAGCAGCAGCCATAGTGAGGACAGTTCACATCATTTTGTTCTCCTAAAGCCAGGCATCAAGTTCATTTTCCTCTCCAACAGCTGATTAAGAGGCTGGTTAGGGGAAGACAAGTAATTCATCGTCTGACTCGGGACAGGGAACTGAAGACTACTTGCTGTGATGCTTCTGGACAGCTGGAAGGGGACAGAGGGAGAATGTCTGTCAGTACTGGAGGTGACAGAAATAACCCAGCAGTGTATCAGAGGGCAGAGAGCCCAGCAGAGCCAGTGTGTGCCATGAGACGCTGTTTAAATAAATCACTTGGGGGGGCCCAGATTTCTTCAGCTCTTCTGTGACTGGCATAGCTGAGGGTACAGCCTGGCTCGTGTCCTTCCCCCTGGGTGAGCCCAGCAAGATCCAGCTGGCTGCTAACCTGCAGGGTCCTTTCTGGGAGCACAATTCTCCTGTGGGATAAACTATGGCTGGAATGTGGTGTGGCACATAGCAGGGTGCTGCTGCCACAGCTCAGCTCCAGAGCACAGGGAGAGCTGGGTCAGGGGATGGGCCACAGGGACAAACTGCTGTGTAAACATTTCCAGGGACGGGCAGCCACAGCTTCTCTGGGCAACCTGTGCCAGGGCCTCACCACCCTCACAGCCAAGAACAACTTCTTAATGTCTAATCTAAACCTCTCTCTCCTCTTTTAGTTTACACCTGGTCCTATCACAACAGGCTCTGCTAAGAAGTTTGTCCCCAGCTCTCTTGAATCCCCTTTGAGCCCTGCAAGGGGCTCTGAGGTCTCCCTGAGACTTCCCTTCTCCAGGTGAGCACCCCCAGCTCTCCCAGCCTGGCTCCAGAGGGGCTCCAGCCCTGCAGCAGCCCTGTGCCCTCCTCTGGGCTCTCTCCAGAGGGGCTCCAGCCCTGCAGCAGCTCCGTGCCCTCCTCTGGGCTCTCTCCAGAGGGGCTCCAGCCCTGCAGCAGCCCCGTGCCCTCCTCTGGGCTCTCTCCAGCAGCTCCAGGCCCTTGTGCTGTTGGCCCCAGGGCTGGGGCAGCTCTGCAGGTGGGCTCTCACCTGAGCACAGGGGCAGGATCCCCCATGCCCTGCTGCCCACGCTGGGATCAGCCCAGGGCACAGGGGGTCTCTGGGCTGCCAGCACACCTTTCCTGGCACCCCCTCCTGCTCCCCGGGCTTTCACTGTAACTGAGCGAGCTGCCTCCTCCGTCACCCCCTGTGCGCTTTTAAACAGCTGCCAGGGGCTGTACCAGGGCTGGCTGCGTTCTGCCTCTGGGAGGAGTTTGCAATGACGCCACCAAAAAGAAAAGGGGGAAAGGAAATCTGTCTGTGCCCGCTGCATGGAGAAACGTTTCCACACAAGGTGGCACCTGTCTCCTTCTTTCCAGGCTCGAGCCAGAGACGCCGAAAGGCGCCTGGAAATATTCTCTGAAAATTGACTCCTGGTAAACAGGATCCAGAATCCGCCATGAATTCCCTCACCAGCCATCGCTTTTCCCTGGGCACTCAGTCAGGCACCGCAGGAATCGCTGCCGCAGCCAGCGCTGGGGCTGGGCACCAAGGAACGGGCAGGAGCATGGGGTGACATCAGCTGCCTCCACTCCAAGTGCCCGGCTCTGGGACACACGGACACCAGCTCCGAGCCTCCCAGCACCAGGAGGGGCCTGGCAGCTGAAGGGGACCCCTGTCCACTCCCTGTGTGCCACACTGCACATCCCACTGCAGATGGGATCCAGATCTGCCCTGTGCTTTATCTGACAGAGATTACTGCTCTGTGCCCGTAATTTACATCAGAATTAAGGAATTTTAGAATGTCTCTTCATACACTCTGCACACCAGTGCAAGCACTGCTGACATATGAAGTGTTTTTGCATTCCCATGCAGGATGCTGGAGAAGCCTGCCTTCCACTGCAGGCCTTTGCTTCTGATCCTGACCTTTCCACACAAGGAAAATGCAGAGTATTACTGCATGTTAGAAATGCAGCGTAGCTGGAACAGCTGTGGCATCAAGCAGGGATGTCCCACCACTGGCAGGCTAAGGAAGGAGCTGGGCTGTCCTGCCACCCTGTGCCCTCAGTACCTGCAGAGCCCACCGGGCACCCTCAGGACCCCGCAGCCCAGCAAGGGGCCTGGCAGCATGGCCAGCAGTGCCACCCTGCCCCAGGGTGTGCACACCTGAGCACGGTGCTTTTAACCCTTAAAACCCTTGGTGAAGCATGGAGGTGCCGGGTACCTTACCTTTGTCAAGGTCCTTTGCCCTCACAGTTGCTGAGACAGGCAGGGATCTGTCTTGAAGGCTGCAAGAGACCACTTTGATTTTCATGTGATTATTTTTAACCCCTATCATGCTTCTCCCACCTGTCTCCAGCTCCATGGTCTCTGCCTGCCCATGGCCAGTGCAGTGCCTGGGGGCTCAGGCTCCCATGTTGGTGGAGCAGGACAGCAGGTCAGGGAGGGGTGCAGGACAAACTCTCTCTCCAGCCTTCCTGGAGAAGAAGGAGAAAGGACACGGGGACAGAAAATATGATAAACATAGGGAAAAGGAAAGGAATTGTTTGAAAAAGGAAAAAATCCAGAGTTTAAGCCTGCTTGGTTTACCTGGGTGCAGGGAAGAGGGAAGAAAGGCAGGGATGGTTTTGCTGGGATCTTCCATGTATCTCCACAGGGCACTGAAATACAGAACCAGCACCAGCAGAACTAAGTGCCTCCTCTGGAACCAGCATTTATTCCCTTTAGCAGTTTCCATCTCAGTAAAGTTGGATAAAGTAAGGTCTGGACGCTTCTATTTGAAATAGTGGGGCCAGTGTCAGTCTGCCCTTGCAGGGAAGGCCCTAATCCCCCATGGAGTGCAGGAAAGTGTCTGAACATCCGTGCTCAGTGAGCTCAGACCCCGAAAAATCCAGCATGTGAGGTGATGCAGCAGCTACCACCAAGACCACCCCACTGCCAGGGCCAAGGACCACCTCATGGCACGCTCCAGCCCTGCACCAGCTGTGGGCACTCCATCAGTGTGGGGCCCACGGGCAGGAGGGCAGCTTTGGGGGGCACAGTGCTGGGGCTCAGACACCCAGGCCCCACATGTTTCCTGATGGAAAATTGCTCCTTGTCCTGTTTCTGAGATGTGACTGGGCTTGACAAGCAGCGTGGCTTTATGAACTGTGCTCAGGCCTTGCATCATTTGCCTTATTGTGGCCGAAATCTCCTCCCAGCCCTCCCTCCTGCCTGCAGCCACAGGCACCAGCGGCTGCAACAGGCACCCACAAGCCCAAAGAGTGAAAGACAAAAGGAAAAAAATACCCCTGTAAGAAAAAGAAAAGAGGAAAAGTACCCCAGACACCATCTGGATTTGAAGCCTGGAGAGCAGAGAAGCGCAGGGCAGGAAGGCAGCAAGCAGAGAGGGGCTCACTCGCAGGTTCCACTGCCGATTCTGTGCCTGCTCCCACCACAGCCGGTCTCTGGAGCCTCATCCCTGCTCTGTCTCAGCAGACTGGGCATTTACACAAAGCTCTGTGGGTACTCCCAGCAGGCAATAGATAACCATCCCTGTGGGGTGGGAAGGGTTGGAGCAGCTCACCCATCCCTGCAGTGGGAAGGGAACAAAAAGCAGCGTGGAGGAAGACAAGGGGGAATACCCCAGAGCAGACGAGAGGTCCCTGTTGCCAAACTGCCCCACTGTTCATCTTCCTTCTCATTTCAATTTCAGCCTACCTGGAGGCATGAAAGGAACCCAGCCTTGGGAGAAGCAAGATGCCAGAAGCAACATTTCCTGCTGAAGTGGATCCATGTGGGGCCGGGGGAGGCGTCTGTCCAGTATGGGCAGCAGCAATCCATGTGGAGCCAGGCAGAGCCAGACAGGACCCCTGCTCCTGCAGCAAGTCAGCAGCAAACCAGCACCAACCCCAGCCAGAAACTGGGGTTAAACCCAAGCAGAGCCCTTTTCCCAAGGCATGTGCGGGGCCAGCCTGGTGCTCCTTGAACCTGCAAGGGCAGACGTGCGTGGCTGCCACCCTGGTGTCCTCACCTCCTGGGCAGCCCAGCGGGGCAGGATGCCCAGAGCATGGGCACAGCTCTGGGGCACGGCAGGCAAATCCCTGCCTGTTCCCAGGGTGAATCCCACCTGCCATGGGCAAGGCTGCAGAGAGGGAATGGTGGGAAAAGTGACTTGTCCACAACTCTAAGGAACATTCCTGCAGTGGAGCAGCAGCACCCTCAGCCCCTCCTGTGGACATGGGACTGGCAGATCAGCAGCTCCTGAATACATCCTGAATAGCGACACAGGTCAGGCAGCTGATTTCTGCCTGAAATAAATGGCTTTGCGGTGGTGCTTCCCCTCAGGGGAAACATGTCCTGACAAGCTGCAGTTAATCGAGTGCCCCGAGGGTTTGTGGAGCCTGGTTCCTCTGGAGAGTGTTTTACTGTCTGCTCCCAATGCCAAGAGCAGCTTTATACCAATAATAAACAAGGCAAAACATGGAGCCAGAGCAGACAGCTGACAAAAATCCATATTTTGCTGCCTGTGTTCACTTTTCTGGCTCTGCAGCACAGGGCGGGTAAGGGGAGCAGGAAATCTTTGTGCTGCTGGCACATGGCCTTCCTCCTGTCAGGTAAAACACTCCCCGGTGCTTCTGCTGCTCCCTTATGCCGACTGCCAGGAATCATCGCTAGAGGAACGCGCAAGCAGAGCTCTGAGTGCTTTGTACCAGAGCTCTGAGGCTGGCACAGGCTCACATGCCGTGCCGGGGTGGCGGTGGAGGAGCTCACTCCTGCCCCTCCTGCCCCTCCTGCCCGGCCCGGCCCGGCGGCCACAGACAGGGCTGCGCTCCGGGCTGCGGGAATCTCTCAGCCATCAGCAGCTCTGGGGAGCTGCAGCAGCGCGGGAGGAAGGCACAGACAGCCGAGCGGAGAAGGAGCTGCTGGGGCTGGCTGGGAGCAAGGCTGCCGAGCCCTGGCAGGACGCGGCGGTGCCAGCTCCCCGGGCGCACAGGCTGCCGGCGCTGTCTGCTCCAAAATAGCATTGAACATGACAGGAGGTGTCGGATGGCGCGGGAGCGCTGGCTCTCCCCAGCTCTTCCCTTGCCGAGAGCCTGTCTACACTGCCATATGTTACTCTGTCGTATACTTCATCGTGCTTTATTTGTCATCCTCTAGCACATATGGTAACAGCTCCACTGCCTGGCACTTGGAGAGGCTGGATTTAGCTCTGAAACAGGCACAAACACTCGCTTGGGGCAGTGCTCTTTGCTTCTCACCATGCCCACCTCCCCATGCTGCCTCGAGGAAGAGAAACAGGCAGGCAGCTGGGCTAGATCAGTACTGCAGGTCCTTTCCAACGGAAAGCATTTTATTTCAGTATTTTATCCTATCCTAGTCCATTATTCTTCTCTATTCTATTTGATTTGATTCAATTTGATTCGATTTGACTCATGTTATTCCATGCCATTCCATTCTGCAGCCTCTGCCATGGCAAGCAGGAGAGGTAGGAAAGGAACAGCCACGCTTCAGTTTGGGATTTACTGAAAGCCAGCCCAAAGGAGAACAACTATGGGAAAAATAATCCCGGACGAAGGAACCAAAGGTGAGAGACTTGTACTGGCCAGGCAGGGAGCTGAGCTGAGCCAGACAGGCCCTGAAACCTGAATGGCTGTGGTGGTGGCTGCTGTCCCTTCTCTTCACTGCTACTTCTGGGAAGCCAAAAGCACAATCCAACCGTTTCCCTTGGTGCAATCGTGTTTACTTAAACAGAACACGCTGGTTCCTTTTACCTTGAGCACAGCAGGAACAAACACTGCAGGAACATTGCTTGCCCACCAGTTCTCAGCCTGACATTCCAGATAGGGCTGTGGCTCCAGGGGACTCTGCCCCTGCTCACTCAGCAGGGCCACCCTCCAACATCTTGCCCCTTTTGCCAGCACAGGGGAGGTTCCTGCCTGGGACCAAGAACACCAGGGACAGAGGCTGCAGCAGAGCAGGCCAGGGGTTTTGCTGACCACCAGGAAGGGATGTCCCAGCTGGCTGTGCTGGAACACTCTTTTTCATATGAAAATACTGAAGAAGTTGTCCATGTGCTTGGGAAAATTGTTTTCTCATGGGATGGTTTGAGCCACGCAGGTGTGGACCCTTCCAGGTATGCCATGGGAACACAGAGAAAGGGGAGACATGGAAGCACTGTCTTTACCAGCCCAGGCAGCCCAGGCAACGTGTGGGAACACTCAAACACTCATGCCCTGCCACAGGGTCACTCAGGTGTCCAGCTGTCTGTCCATCTGTCCACCCATCCATCCATCCATCCATCCATCCATCCATCCATCCATCCATCCATCCATCCATCATTCTGCTGATCCCTCGCTCCCAGATGAAAGCCCTGCCCAGTGGTGCTGGAGGTGGGTGCAGGGCCAGGGCCTCATGTTCCTCCACCAAACAAGGCCCGAGAAGGAGAAGAATCCCCAGGAAGCTTCAGCCTGATCTCACCTGCCCCAGAGCATTGCCAGCCGCCTCTGGCAAACAGCAGGAAACCTTCTGCTTCTGTTCCCCAGAGCAGGTAACTCTCACTGGACACGGCTGGAAGCTCTGCATGGAGCCCCCTGCGCAATCCGCTGTGTGCCTGAAACCACAGCAATCGCACCAAGTGACTTTGGCAGGCAGAAGGTGTGTGCAGCCCAAGGAAACTTTTTCTGTGCCCCTCACAGAAATCTGGTGCTTTCTGAAAGGCAGAAGAGTCTCCAGATCTTATTCTTCAGGAGTGCTGTGGAGTGTCAGTAATGTCATTTTTGGCAGGCATATGTGAACAGCATCCAGGGAGGGAGAACAACGTCAGAGCAGAGAAATCCTTCCAGCCTGCCTTTGGTATGACTCCAGCAAGCCTGAAATATCCCTGAGAGCTCTGCTCCTTCCCCTTCTCAGAGCTATCCTGAGCCTATCTTGGGCAAGGTACCCAGTTTACATGTTCCCAGGCCAGTGGCTTGCAATGTTTCCTTATTTTTATACAGGGTTTTGCAATTTAAAGGGTTTGGATGGGTAGTAAAATGGGCATTTGCTCTGGGAAAGGCTTTCTCAGTTACAACAATTTCTGTCCCTCCCCATTAGGACAGCAGGACTGTGTCACTGTCTGAATGCAGGGTGCAAGTGAGCCCAACACAATGTGATTTCACTCAGTAATTATTACCTAGCACTTCTCTAATTATCAGGGCTTCCATTGACAATTCCCAGAGGCCAACAGCAAACGCCAGATTCTGCCCCTCCAGCAGCTGCCTAAAATATCTCCCAGGGCCAGGGCAGTGCCTCCTGTTGTTGGGACAGGAAGCAGGACCAGTATCTCACCTCCTCCTGCTCCTGCAGGAGCATCACCCCCCTGTCCCACAGCCCCACAAGCACTCTGGCTGCCCTGGACTGGGGCCTGTGCAAGGCTGCCCCTGGCACACTGCACACTGTTCTGATGGGCTGAGGTGGGGCTGGGTGGACCATGAGAGCCAACAGTGCTGTCTGGGCATTGCTGAGAGTGAAATCAGCCTCTCCCGGCCAGGCTGGTGGTCCAGGAGCTGTTCTGAGCAGGGCTGGAGGTTGGCTATAGCCCAAATTCCATTTTTGAGCACCCCAGACAAATGCAGGGACGTTTTGGATTTGCATCTACTGGGGCCAGAGAATGGCTCACCTGGCAGAAGTGTCCCAGCCAGCAGCAGTGACCAGGCTGTCAGTGTCCTTCAGTCCCCAGGGCCAAGGAAACACAGCCCAGGGTGGGAGCATAGCAACATCCAGCTCGGACAAACCATCTCCCCAGAGTGCACATGTGCAGCCACGTGCCTGGTGCCCACCCCAGTGGCCAGGGGGCACAAGGCCACCAGCCAGAAGGCCGGCAGGTCACCGGCCCCGGCCCTAGGGCCACCAGTCAAGGTTATTGGTGACGCACCTGCCCAAAAAGCCAGCCTGGGAGGAACCGTGCCAGCCAAGGAGGAACCTTGGCACCTGAGCAAACACAGGAGCAGCCAGGGCACAACTGGCCACTGCTGCCCTTGGGAGCTGCACAAAGCACAGGAGGTATTTAAGCCCCTGCAGAGCCCCTTGAAACCTCTTCTGAGCTCTAAACCTCGACAGCTGAGGACACAGGCAGTGTTTTCCTTACCTTTTTGGCAGGGTTTTCCTTTCAGCTGACTCTGGCAGAGCCGCTATGACCGAAACAACAGGTTACTCGGGGTGAGTAACAGGGGAACATCCCAATTTGTTTTAATAAGAGAAGAAAAATGTTCTCTGGGTTTCATTTAAGCCTCATTTATAAAACTAACCTGCATTGTTAGTTTGTTGCTCCCCATCTCTTACAGCAGGTGAAAAGGGACAGCAAGCTGGCCTCTGGCTGCCTGCAGTGTCTGCACTCACTCTTGCCAGGCAGTTATTTGGGACAAGTGTGAAATCCTGATCTGCTAAGAGCTTAATAAACTGTCAAATAGAAAATAGCACAGTATATCACCCCTGGACATTGCTGGCAAAACTCTATGAAGGAAAGGGCTACGGTTGCCATTGACAAAATTGATAAATACATAAACATATTTTTTGCCAAATGCATAGATAAGATAACAGACATGTCAAAGAGGTTACCTGGAGCAGAAAGACAGCTGGTCCAAACACCACACACAGCTGGCTTGTCCCTGTCCCATCCCTTGTCTGACACCAGGGCTGTATGTACCCTCGTGGAGCCTCCAGACTGCCCTGTGCCCCACTTTGTGTGTCCCCCTCCCTGTGGGCACTGCCTGGTGCCCCAAACCATCTCCTCGTTGTCTCCCTGCAGGAGTGGGCTTGTCCTTGTTAAAAACCCACACCTGGACTTGATGGAGGAGGACATCCTGTACCACTTGGACTTGGGAACGAAGACACACAACCTGCCAGCAATGTTTGGGGACATAAAGGTAAAGAGCAGGTCCAAATCGAGGCAGCAGCTCCCCCCTGTATGGGCTCTCCAGCTGTGCAGCCCATGCTGCTACCAGCCCCTGCCAGGGCCCTGCTGCTGCCAAAGCTCCTGTGAGGTGGGGTCTGGCTGCTCAGCTAAGGGACTCAGCAGCCAAAGCAGCCTGGGCAAGGAGGTCGTCTGTCCTTGTTTGTTTTGGGTAGGAATCACAACAGGAAATTATCCTTTAAAAAACCTGTAGCTCCGTAAAACCTGGTTTTATATTGGCCCCATGTTGGAGGACAGACAGAGGAGGAGTTTGTCCAAAGCATCTTGATCATCATCTACTGGACACATGGGAAGGAGGATGTCCTATCATTTTTGGTTGAGACCTGCTGTCAAAACTGACTTGTCATTTCAAACCAGAATCTTTCCTTAGTCATGCGAGGGAAGAGCCTCCGTGCTCAGGGCTGGAGCAGCCTGGCACAGCACGGCGTGGGCTCCTGCTGCCCTGCACCCTGGCAGCAGGATCAGCAGCACTGTCCTGGCAGCTGCACAATCATCCTCCTACCTTCAGTGAGCATATTTTTCTTTAATATGTAAAATTTGTCCTTTTTACTCCCTGACTTTATGGCCTCTGCCATCAGCAGTGCTCACTAATTGCAGTCAGCACTGTTCATAGAATAAATTAACCAATGAGCTCCTCCAACATATGGGTTTGCTTTGCTATCAGTGGTGATACTACCGGGTCAAATTTGATGAACTGTTTTAGATTTTCTTGCCTAGGACAGGTACCCAAGTATGTGCAGCTGTATGGCTGCCCAGGCCCAGGGCGGTCACCACCGTGCCAGAGTGACAGCCTGGGATTCGTGTTAAGTCCTGGTTTTGTGACCCTCAGTTGTTCCAATGTCCCTTGACTGACGGCGAGGAAGCGGCAGCCCGCTGCTGTCTCTGGGAGGATGTGCCTGGCACAGCCACCCCCGCCACGCTCAGGCTGACTCGTGGTACGGTTGTAGCTCCGCACAACACGCTGATATCTCGTTTCCAGTTTGTCTGCGTTGGCGGCAGCCCGAAGAGGATGAGGGCGTTTGCGCAGTTCATGCAGCGGGAGCTGGGGCTGGCGGGCGCCGGGGAGGACGTGGCGGACATCTGCGCGGGCTCGGACCGCTACGCCATGTACCGCGCGGGGCCCGTGCTCTCCATCAGCGTGAGTTCCGCGCCGCGCCCAGGGCGCTGTGCTGCCAGGGGCACAGCGCGGGGCCCGTGCTCTCCATCAGCGGGAGTTCCGCTCCGCGCTCAGGGCGCTGTGCTGGCAGCTGGCACAGCGCGGGGCCCGTGCTCGCCATCAGCGGGAGTTCCGCGCTCAGGGCGCTGTGCTGCCAGGGGCACAGCGCGGGGTCCGTGCTCTCCATCAGCGGGAGTTCCGCTCCGCGCTCAGGCCGCTGTGCTGCCAGGGGCACAGCGCGGGGCCCGTGCTCTCCATCAGCGGGAGTTCCGCGCTCAGGCCGCTGTGCTGCCAGGGGCACAGCGCGGGGCCCGTGCTCGCCATCAGCGGGAGTTCCGCGCTCAGGGCGCTGTGCTGGCAGCTGGCACAGCGCGGGGCCCGTGTGCCGCTGTCACGGGCACAACATCCCTCACACGCCTTGCTCCTCCTTTCCGTGTTCAGCCGCTACCACCAGTGCAACCTCGCAGCCGTGCACAGCTGCTTCCGTTGGGACAGCATTCCCCGGCACCTGCGCTCCCCTTGGGAAAGTGCAGCATTAACAACAGACACACGTGCACGTGTTCTGCTCAGCTCACTTTGGGAGGCAAAACCTCTTCTCACCACACACGATCTATGAAACATTGCTGGGAGTATTACACTGACACAAGCTCTAACAGAAAAACCTGGCCTTATTAACAATTATTCTTTTAGAGCAGGATTTTTGGCTCTGAACAAAGGAAAAAGCAAACACAGGCTGTGCTAGGGAGCGCTCATATCCAAAGGCTTGGTCCTGATGCCGTTTCTTCAGGCACAAAGATTAGTCTGAAATGTGATTCACAAGAGATGGAATCACTCACACAACAGAGCTCATGTTTTGTCCCTCTGACAAAACCAAACCAGTCCTGACCAAGGGAATCAAGCCTAAAGGAATCAATCTGAGAGGATCCAAGGGGGAGAACTGCCACAAGATTTGTTGTTCCCCAGCCTGGTAGCAGCAGTGACATGTCCAGAAGCAAATCCTCACTGAGCTTGTGGCCATGCACCAGCTTTGGCCAGTGCAGAAGGGGACATGGGGCAGAGGACATGGCCACCCCGAGAGGCATCATGCAGAGCAGCTGCCAACATCACATTTCTGCAAGTTGCTTAGAAACACAACTGAGCTCAAACATACGGGGGCAGGAACACAGATTCAAGCTCTGAATATTTACAATGTGAATAAATTTTTTAGGTATTGGTGAATAAGCCAGGCTGATGTTCCAGAATAACAACATGCAAAAAGGTTTCATATTTAAAACATTATACAAGGCAAACAGAGCATTGGTCTCACAGCCAAGAGAAAGGAGACAAAGCAACACAAAACCTGGCTGTGTACCATAATCAATGGAGCTTCCATACATACTTCCTTCAAGTTTTTGAAGATGATAGCAAAACCAAAAAAACGTGAGGCATTTTCAAAAGGAAAAACCAAACTCCACAGCACCAAACACTTTTTGTACTTAAAGGTAAAACTAAGAAAAGGATGTTGGTCTAGCAATGGAACAGAAGACAGATGACCAAGCAAGGGAGCACTGGGCAGACGCAGAAGCCCCAGCAGCTCCAGGCCTGCAGAACATCTGCCAGCCCAGGGGAGCAGCAGCAGAGATAGGAGTGGGGCAGCACTGTCCGTGGAGGATGGGAACCAGCCAGTGCCAGCAGTGGGGAGCTGGTAGCCAGGCAGGTGCTGGGGACAGAAAGGCAGCAGGGCAGCGAATGTGAGCCAGGAAGAGGGACAGGCAGCCTGCAAGGCACGCTGCAAACACCTGACCCTGAAGCCTGCCCTCATCGAGGTACACAAACCCTTCCATTGTCCTTTGTGCCCAGCAGTGTAGCAGAGATGCTCCTGCGTGGGGTGAGGACAGGCTGGAAGGCACACGGAGAAGTGAAGGCTCATGTTGTCCTCACTGAAATTCACCACTCCCACAGCATGAGCAGGACACAAGTGCAAGTCAGCACATGGTGTAAGGGTTGGCAATGCATGGGGAAGGTCTTGGAGCATTCAGATGTTGGGATGTATTTGTGGACCCTCCTTGAAGGACAGACACCATCTGTGTGCCTGCACAGCATCCCCAGGGATGAACACCAACTCTACTGACTTGAAGAGCCTTTAAAGCATCGAGGGGAGGAGGTTAGACACCTCACCCAGACAGACCAAAAAGACTGCAAGATGTCTCTTCCCCCTCAGAAAAATTGCTGTTGGCATTATAAGCAGAAGAGACCACAGCATAACCCTGAGCTTGTGGCAGTTATGTACCTGTCACCTGCCGCAGCCTCGTGGGGACTCATGTTTCTCTTTTCTCTCCTTCCAACAGCATGGAATGGGCATCCCTTCCATTTCCATTATGCTTCATGAGCTGATCAAACTGCTGCACCATGCAAAATGTCGGGACGTTACTATTATACGCATTGGTACTTCTGGGGGCTTAGGTAAGCTATTCATGGTCTTTCTTCAGAGCAAAACAGCTATTATTAAAAAGAACTCTCAGCAATAGGTCATGCCATTCTGAAGTTTAGCATTTTGTCAGGTTTCTAAATATCAAAGATGGTATTTTGTTTTGGGTTAAACCCAGAAAACTTGTAGCGACTGGCTTGGCAGAGTGCACATTCTCAGAGTGTACAAAAGCCTTGATTCCACTACAGCCATGTGTCACTTTGCCAACAGAAAACATGGATTAGTGGTGACCCAAATGAATCCGTGTCCCCTGGCTGAGGCAGTGGTGCTGCCCATGCCTGCACAACCTGGTAGGGGGTACACGATCTCTGCAATCCAGAAGCAGCTAAACTCCTGTCACTCAGCACATTCTCACAATCACTTATCTTGTGCTGATTCTGTACATTTTACTTGTACATCTGTACTTCATGAATTTCAATTATTCTCTGACATCTTCTTTACTCGCTGAAAAGAAGAGCCCCGTGTGCACACACAGATCTATTGAGATTTTCCTGCTGTGCTGAAGTTTGGCAGCAGGACACAGGTGTTATGAGCTCTGGCAGCCTCACCTTCCATTTCCACAGGGATCGAGCCTGGGTCTGTTGTGATCACGGACACAGCCGTGGACTCCTCCTTCCAGCCACGTTTTGAGCAGGTGGTGCTGGACGACGTGGTGGTGCGGAGCACCGAGCTGGACAAGGACCTTGCGGAGGAGCTACTCGCCTGCAGCAGGGACATTCCCGACTTCCCCACGCTCATTGGCCATACCATGTGCACCTACGACTTCTATGAAGGTAAGACCGGCGCAGTCTGTCCTTTCTCACCACACATAATGCCAAGTCTTCCCACTCGTCCTTGGCCAGAGCTATCCAGGGAACCCAGGCCCCAGGAGGGCTGCAGGCAGAGACCCGCGTGGTGCTGGGCAGAGCAGGGGCCCCCTCGGAACACACAGTACCCCTGTTTGCACCTTGCTGAGTTTGCCACCAAGCTGTTCCCCTACGGCAAGATTGTCACCTCAGAACTACCAAACTCTAGGAAAACATTGGGTTGCCTGTGAGATTTCCATAAACAAACTTTGGTTACTCTAGAACTGTTTCCTTTCCAAAATTAAATGGTGACTGCAGGGTAGATGGAATATAATAAAGGAAGAATTAATAATCTGAGCACTGTTTATAAACCTTTAGATCTGCTTGCAGATGCAGCCATCTGTGTATTGCTCAAGCCCATATTTTATTTAAACAAAAAGCCATTTGAGAGGATTAAAGTAGGAACAGCAACAAACTGAAGGGTGGTCCCAGGCTGGCCTAGGCGCAGGTAAGCATTTCCCTGCCCCACAGCCTTCAGACACTGCAAGAGGAGGAGCTGCACGGGGCACAGGTCTGCTCTGAGCACACAGCAGGACAGCCAGAGCCCCCACAGGGCTTAGGGGAGAGGGTCGGGATGGCTGCCCACACTGAACAGTGTTAGTCCTGCCTGCAGCGCTACCTGGAGCTGCAGTAGGGGAGCTCCAGTGCCCTGGGACCAGCTCCCTGACCTGCACCGGTGCTGCCCGCACCAGGAATGCCTCTGCAAGCAGCTCCAGCTTCCACAGCAGCCCCTGCAGAAAAATTAAACCCACATTAAAGCGGTTTCCTCTCCTCAGTGTTCCCATTCGGCACAGCTTGTTGTACCTCTTCTACAGTCAGTTGGCATTTTTGGGATTTAACCTGGCAGACCTTCACAGCTGATATGCCACCATGGCCCGTCCCCACAGAGCACAGCATCCCTGGTACCTCCCACCTGTGGGCTGAATCCACCTTTTACCCACGTTGAAATCTGCGTCATTCTCTCCCCTGTACAGAGACACATCGCGCTGCCTGTAACACTGAGGGGGATATGAATAAACCAGCTGCTCACAGGAAAACTTTGTGGGCCTCAGACAGAATGTGGCCACTGCTGGGCTTCCCATTTGCACCTAGGCCCTGTGCCCCATTACCCCATGCAAGGCCAACAGTTCTCTGCTTCCTTTCCAGGTCAGGGGAGATTAGATGGTGCATTATGCTCTTTCTCCAATGAAAAAAAGTTGGAGTACTTAAGGAGGGCTTATGACGCTGGCGTGAGGAATATTGAGATGGAGTCCACGGCCTTTGCTGCCCTGTGTGGACTGTGTGGCCTCAAAGGTGAGTCATGTCCCTTCCACCTCCTCCCCATGGATGGGCTTAACCCCCTCAAGGGTCCTGTCCAGTGCCAGAAGGTCAAACACACATCCTTAATGATTTATCTAGAAAAGGACGCTAAAGCAAATTTCACAGCTCAGTAAAACCCAAGTGTGCATTAGAAGACCTGAGTGCGTGCTGGACAAACCCACAGCTTGCTCCCCTCACGGCCCTCCCGGCCCTACAGCACGTCCCTGCCGTGCTGCCGCAGCTGCTTCAGGGCTTGCAGGGCACAGGGAGGCGCGGCTCCCACCTCCGGCCGTGAGGGCCGGGCGGGAGGGCCATTAGGGCGTGTAGGAGGGCCGTGAGGGCCGGGCGGGAGGGGCGTGCAGGAGGGCCGGGAGGGCCGGGCGGGAGGGCCATTAGGGCCGCTCCGCCCGCGGGGCCGGGGCCGGGGCCGGGCCGGGCTGGGCTGGGCCGAGCAGGGCCGGGAGGTGACCGCGCTCTGTCCTCCTGCAGCCGCCGTGGTCTGCGTGGCGCTCCTGGACCGGCTGGAGGGGGACCAGATCCGGGCGTCGCACGAAGTGCTGTGGGAGTACCAGCAGCGGCCGCAGCGCCTGATCGCCGCCTTCATCCGCAAGCGCCTGGGACTCTTCCCCACGGACTGACGGCGACGGCTCCACCACACGGACCTGCTCCGGGAACGGGAGAGCTCCGGTCCCGCCGGCAGCGGGGCTGCGGGCCCTGCCCGGCCCGGCCCGGCACACGGACCTGCTCCAGGAACAGGAGAGCTCGGGTCGGAGCCAGCGGACACCGCGGTGCGGGAGCTGCCGGCCTGAGCGCGGCTGGAACCGCACTGACGAGATCTGCGCTGGCAAGAAGATCAGGCTGTGGAACAGACCTGCAGGTTCCCCACTCCTGGCTCCAGCCATGGTAAAGGACTGTCCCTATTAGGGTCCCTCCTGTCCACTGCGATCTTCCAGGAAGGAGATCCCTTTGCTTTGGGCATAAAGACAAAACCTAAGTAAATGACATGAAAAATTAATCTGTATTTGTGATCGTTATTGTTACTGCTGTTACAAAGGCTATGCAGATTTTCATTCCTACAGTATTTAGAGATGTCACAGACAGGCACATGCCAGAGTTGAGGACAAGAGGGACACCACAGCACCCAACCGTGGTCAGCTGAGGACCTCACCTTCAGGCACTGGTTAACATTAAAGACACTTTTCTCACCACCAAAATTCACAAATAAGTAGTCTTTCTTGAAACCAAATAATTTTCACAGAGAAATTCTCATCAAGCTTTATTGATGCTAATTAATACTGATTTATTAATTGAGAGTGAACTGCCCATGCTTCATCCCTGGCATAAAGACAGCTGAGCTCTGAAGTGCCAGCCCTACCCAGCCAAACCCACAAAGCAGGGCTGCAAGAGGTACGGCTTGAGAAGCCTAGTTACCAATAATATTTCTTAAATTACTATTTTCATGTGGGTAACTTGTAAGATTTCTTTTTTTCTTTAAGTGTAGAAAGATTTATGATGAAAACCAATGTCATTATAAGCATTTCCATTTCCTGAAGAGTTCTCATCAGCTCTTGTAAGCAATGCTAAGGTGAGGATTATGAAGTAGGGTGGAACATGTACCTCATTCACACAGGAGCAGGAAAGAGGTGTCTGGCCAGGCTGGGGAACAGCCAAGGGGTCTGCAGAGCTCTCCTGCCTTGAGCAGCCTTGGTTGTGCTGTGCAAACCCTTTTACTGACCTGCACGTTCTCCACACTCCACTGTTATGTGAGAATCCCTCCAAATCCTCATTCAGGCCTCACTGTATCACTAAAGGCCCTGACTTAGCACTGCACTGAGGTAGCCCAGACTTCTGTAGACTTCTACTCAGTCTCTACCCTGAAAAATGACAGACATGAAAACAACCACAAGTCTCTGCCAAAAGATCTGTGCCCACAATTTCAAAACCAATGTCTGCTTCCTTTAAACTTTCATTAATGTTGTGGTATTTATAAAATATGACAACTATAATCTCAATTTCAGTGGTGCAAAATTTTTTATCTTGCAGATCTGCTTTTAAAGGCAAGGGAAAAAAATCCACTGCCAAGATTTGGGATGATGCCTTTCTGGGAATTGTCTCGCAGCCAGTCTGTTCCCCACAGCAAAGCACTGCTGGTCTCCCCACAGGAATATCCAGCCAGTTGTGGGGTGGCCAAGTGTGTTTTAAAAATAACAAGTTCCCCCAAAGGAGATACCAAAATGAAAAGCACAAATATACACGGAATTGTAATTTTAGCACAGGCACACAGAGGCTGAGCCCAGAAGACATCACTGCCCCTGCTCAGGGCAGGCTCTGCAGCATTTCTCTGCTAAACTCAGCTGCACCACTGGGATTATGCTGCTCCTGGGCTGATCTGTGCTCACTTTCAGGAGTGTGTCACACCAGAAAATAAAGAAATAAAGATCCCAGCTCTATTTATAATTTATACCAAAAAATTAATCTGCAATATGAAATTGTATGACTGGTTTGCAGTAAATATGATGCAGCAAATTGCCTTCTAAATATAGACAAAGGTTTAAGTTTCATCTTATCATAATCAAGGAATATTAGAAACATTCATGGCAATGAAGATTTTATAACTAAAAGAATCAAATTCTCAAGAAACCTGTAAAGAAAATTGTGGGATTTATTCATGTAACATAATAAAATCTAAAGTAACTGCTATGCAAAGCTATTTTGGACTTCTGCTGCCCATTAAATCCCAGGAATTCCTACTCAAGGTGCTGCCCATCAGATTGGCCTGGGCTGTGTGTAGGAGTCCTTAAGCAAGGTGTCCCAGAGGAAAGGGACACGGGCAGTCACACCACCCCAGCTCTCCAGACCCACACCAGGCAGGTGTGATGTGATGCAGCACAGCTCAGAAAGGCTTGGGGTGCTTTAGAATGGCTGCACACACAGGGACCTGAGCAGTTCTAGGACACAACCAAAGGGAATTCGTTTAAGGTTTGCTTATTGTGGGCCAGACCAGACCCCTCAGATGAGAGGTGCTCTACATTTTAAAAGCTGTAGATTCCATGTCTCTTCTTGGCAGCTTCAGTGGTGGAAGTTTTGACAAAACCTCTCTTGCATAAAGTGTTTTATGCAGTCCAGCTTCTCGGAGAGCGAGCTCGACACGGAGCCTGGGGTCACAAATGACCTGTTAAGAAAACCACAGCAATGATCAAGAGAAGCCAGAAAGTTCCCTGAGGAGCTGCTGCCTTCCCTCACGTTCTCCATGCACACAGCCCAAGTGCAGCACAGACTCCAACCTCCTCCTGGTTGTTCCTAGAGAATCCAAGTGCTTCAAATGCCTTTATGATTTTTCTCAGTGTTGCCTTGTGCTTACATGGCAGTGCCACTTCCATTTGTCAGAATGACAATTAATCCCAGGGAAATGACTTCTGAAATTTGTCAAAGTTTATCTGACAAAATTTGTAAGCTTCTTTCCAATCCCTGTTCCACGGTCTGCAGTGGGACTGCACTGAAGTACAAGGAAGGGCAACACATTGCTTCCAGTTCGAGCATCACCTCCCCAGTGCCCAGAGCTGCTGGAGACCAGCACTGGGAAATGATCCACAGTCCCTGCAGCAATGGGAAATGATCCACAGGGATGTGCTGGGCAGAGATCACATACTGCAGTCAGAGCAGCACCAAACCTGTCTGGAGTTGAAACAGAAAGAGCACGCTGAGAATCAAGGCGTAGGACCCAAATATACATGTTCAGAGCATGTTTAAGTTAAGATTTGTCAGAACCTCATACATTGGTCAGATTTGGAGAATTTTAATAACCAAACAATACCCACATCTTTCCATTACCAAACTGAGAAGCTTTAAAATGTCTTAAAATGGGAACTGCTGGACAACTTTAGCTATTGACATTGTTAGATTTCATCCTGTTCAGTGTCAAAAGAAAGCTTTTACACCACAGAATTGTGCCATAGCGCTTCCCTTTTTGTAAATAATTTTCAAATTCCAGAGTGGGAATAATTGCAAATGCATTGACTGAGCAGATAGGGAACAGTGAGGGAATCTAAAGACACCAAGATGTTTCTTGAGTGGATCTGAAATTGAGGGAGCAGCCTCTGCAGCAACCTGAGTGTCCTGAAGCATGAGTACAGTTGTTGAGTTCCTGCTTGGTTTCCACAGCAGGAGCACAGCCCATTCATTACCTGCTCTTCACTGTACGTGTGCAGCCTGAACAGGGGCTGCTGCAGCTCAAACTCCTCCTGGGTCCCAATGCCCATCCGAGCTTTTGAGGCCACCGTGTCAGCCACGGCTCTGGCTGGATCGGATTTCACAACAATGCCAACCTAAAGAGGCAATATGAAAGTAACCCTTACTCTGTCTCTGCAGAGCCAAGGCAAGAGCATTTTCAGTAACAACCCTTTGAGAACACCGTTATTCTCTGTCTTTGCAGCGTAACAGCGGCACAGGGTCCTGCTGCAGACAGCAAGGATGTGTGGAGAGAAGGAACAGCACCCTGAGCTTTCCAACAGACACTGACATGAGCTCCAGTGTCCAACCCAATCTCTACAAGGATCCAGCAGCCTCCTAATGCTGCAATACCCACAGTTCCTGGAAGTGCAGACTTTCTTCTTTTTCTTCCAATGGAAACAAAGGTGTTCAGGGTGATAGTTCACAATTTTTACAGAGTCATGGGCAACAGCATTGAGTTATATGCCCCAAATAATACAACTCTGATTTTTTTCTGAAGTGCATCTGCTTTAACTGTGTAATTTCCTGTGGCTAGATCAATATCAAAGACTCCCAGACACCATATTGTGCCAGAGTTAATCTTTTTTCATTGTTTACTTTCTTTGTGTTAAAATATTCAGATACACGCTAATACTACTTTGGAAAAATACAGAAAGATGCACAAGCAAAATAGGTAAAATCCATATGAAGAATGGCTAAAACCAGAAAAAAAATACTTTAAATTGCATATGATAATTTTTTCACCCATCTCTTTAATAAAATGTCATCTTAGCATTCACAGGCTGCCCAAACCTACAGGCCAAATGACTTCAGCAAAGATCTTTCCCCCTCCCCCATGCAAACAATGTACATACTTTAGGAAGCAGCATTGCATTAGTGTGAAACACAGAATAAATGTTGGGCAGAGAAGTATAATGAGGTGGGAGCATCACCATCCCAGGCAGAGGCCCTTCTAGAAGCATTTTCTACTCTGGCAAGAGAATTGAGTCAATGGGAAGAGCTCAACAGATCATGACTATCAATCAGCCTCTTTGGAGGAAAAAACGAGGAGATTATACACAGAAATGTAAATTAAGGCAAAATTACTCTTTCAAAAGTCAGCAGTAGAAAAAAATAACCCTAGCACTACTTTTACTGTGACATGAGCAAGTATTAGTAAGACACTTTATGGGTGTCTTTTTAAAAGTTATGTGCAAAAGTTTCAGAGACTCAAATATCTCTGAAGATCATCCAAGCTGTGCAAGTTTTCAGAATTTAAAAAGAATATAAATTACTCATAAATCTTGCCTAAGACTCAAGGCAGACTTAAGGTTATTAAAACAAACAAAACCCAGAAAAAATCAACTAAATAAAATCACATCCAACCCGGAAAAAGCCTTGTCTATCTCCTCTCAGATATCAGCTGCTCCTACAGCACAATTTAATGTCATAATGTTCCTGCTGTCAGAGCTACAAAGGACATGGGATTTGTACCAGGAGAGGATCCCGGTTAGTCAGACCTGAGGTGCCTTTCCCTTGTTCATTTCTCTGCCTTTGAGACACGGCTGTTTGCACCCCTGCCTGCCCTGGCAGTGTGTGTGGCAGCAGTGTCCCCCTGCAGTGACATTCTGCAGTGACCCTCTGCACTGCCCCCCTGCACTGCCCCCCTGCAGTGACCCTCTGCAGGGACACCCTGCAGTGACCCCCTGCAGTGACATTCTGCAGTGACACCCTGCAGTGACAC
>WAAE01017968.1:356711-381365 GCA_013400495.1 Nicator chloris | reverse complement strand
CCCCAGTGCCCCCTGCAGTGCCACCCCCAGTGTCCCCCCGCCGCCCACCTGCTGCCGTAGCGCCTCCAGGCGCTGCTGCCTCTGCTGCTCCCTGCGGGCGCGGAGCTCCGCCGCCTCCCGCCTCTCCCGCCGCCGCCTCCGCAGCACGGCCCGCCGGAACCGCACCCTGCGGGCACAGGGACACGCGGGGAGTCACCCTGCCACCCGCCGGGGTGTCACCCTGCCACCCCCCGAGGTGCCACTCAGCTCACACAGCGCTCGGAGCGTCTCTGCACCCACCCCATGGTGCCGCGTGGCTCACGGAAACACCCCAGGCAGGCAAAGGTGCTTCTCTCTTCAGTGTGTTCCTCGTGTTGGAGTTCTGTGGGTCGGGCTTTTTGAGGAAGGGGAGTTTGGGCAGTTGTGCTTTTTGATTTGTTTCTCGGTGGGTTTTGGTTGGTCAGTTGTTCTTCTAAACAACTTGGCTAACCTTTCAGATTCCATGTCTAGACCACAGATTTTCTCTAGCATGCTTTATATAGCCCTGGTACTCTTTTTTCTCCCCCATTTTCTTTGCCAAGAAGAAATGTTCTCTCACATCTGTGTATGGCAGAAGAAATCTTTCCTATAACCCTTTCCATTAAAAGAAACACCTCCCTCCCAGTCTTGTCACTGGAAAAAGAAAAAACCCTGGAGACTTACACCCTTCATCCAAAGGAAAAAGCTGGAGGTTCACACCAGGAACTCCAGAACTTCACCCACAGCACTACTGTGCTGCTCCACCTTTGCAGGCATTTTTAGACTATTGTGCAGAGCCCGTCCCTTATGGAGCTACGGATATTTGGTGGGATGTCACTTTTTGTTCTACAGGAGTTGCCAATGCCATGCTTTGAATTTGGAGAATTACCCTCCTTTTGCCCTTCCAATTGAATTTGCCTTTAGAGAAATTGAGACAAGACAGCTGCTTCAACTACAATACATATACTGTTATTTTCAACTATAAAACGTGTGTTATTATTTTCTTACTCTCCAAATTTTAGTCAGCTCAAAGGAGTATATAACTTGTGCTATAAACCGCAACAATCAGAACTAAACCTACAATTCTGCTGGTAGCTATCAAAGACCTCTGTGTCAATAACCCAATCACAATTAGCAGGACAAATTTATCCCAACAGTGTGGTACAAGGCTGCCTGAGGGTGCCCCAGAGAAGCTTCCAGTTTCTCAGCGTCCACTGTAGTTCAGGCAGAGAAATGCTACAGCAGTAGTGCTCAGGGTGTCATTCTGTACCAGGGAAAAAGTCTAATCCCCTTTTTATATGGAGAATATTTCATAAAAAGCAGAAATTCTTTCTTTTTATGAAAAATGACAAAAATTATACTGAAATCATTTCACTCTGCTTGAGCTGACCATTGCGATACATGTTGTAAAACACTCCAGAGTTATCAAACATGAAATTCGGTTCTCTGGAAGCTTTGGTGTTATCAAACCCCAGAGCCAAGAGGGAAGGCTGGGGGCACCTGGCCAGGCCTGACCTGCAGCCCTGTCTTGGCCCTGGCAGCTGTCCTGCCCCGGGGAACAGCAGGCAGTGCAGAGAACAGTGGGCAGTGCAGGGAACAGCGGGCAGGGCAGGGAACAGCGGGCAGGGCAGGGAACAGCGGGCAGGGCAGGGAACAGCGGGCAGGGCAGGGAACAGCGGGCAGGGCAGGGAACAGCGGGCAGGGCAGGGAACAGCGGGCAGGGCAGGGAACAGCGGGCAGGGCAGGGAACAGCGGGCAGGGCAGGGAACAGCGGGCAGGGCAGGGAACAGCGGGCAGGGCAGGGAACAGCGGGCAGGGCAGGGAACAGCGGGCAGGGCAGGGAACAGCGGGCAGGGCAGGGAACAGCGGGCAGGGCAGGGAACAGCGGGCAGGGCAGGGAACAGCGGGCAGGGCAGGGAACAGCGGGCAGGGCAGGGAACAGCGGGCAGTGCAGGAGGTGCCCGGGCTGCAGCAGGGCAGGGGATGCCGGGTGTGGGCAGGCAGGGAGCAGCCAGGGCAGCGGCCACCAGAGGCTCCTGTGCCGTGCCCGAGCTGCCCCCTGCACAGCGAGCACACAGAGGGGCACAGCAGCAGGCAGGGGCACCGCTGTGAAACCACACCCGGGGAAGGCAGACACCCCTGCAAACACAACTGCACGTCACCTTCCTAAGCTGCAACACCCTTCCAATACTTGTTTACACGTGGCTTCCGATGTTTACTCAAGCTTTGGGTTCACCCTGTCCACAGCTAAATAAAGTCGTTCATTCTCTTTCACTCTGTTACACTTAGCAACATTTTACCTACTATTTCTTCTACATAAAGTGAATTTTATAGAAAACCTCAAAATGAAAGTATCTTAATACTCAATTTTGCTTGTAAGCGCTTTTAAGTAACTAAAATTTTAATAAATCATCAGCTGATAAATGAGCATAACTGATCAGTTCCAGTAAAGGTATCTTTTGTAGCATTGCACGTACACATTTGTGTAATTTTTGATAAGCATATTTTCATTCAAACTCTGCTTTCAGACACTGTCTCATAAATATTCAATAGGAAATAATGAACTACTGTGTCAGGAGAGTTTCGGGGGAGAGCTCTGGGGTGGGACAAGGGAGGTGAGCACACCTGGGGCTGCTCTGAGGGCGTGGGGAGATGCAGGGCCACCCCCGGCCCTGGAGAACAGAGCCCTTGGCAAACAGAGCCCTCTGCTCCCGTGGCTCCATCCCACCAAACCCTGGCACAGAGCAGCCCTGGCCGTCCCCTGGAGCTGGGGCCAGGCTGGCAGCAGTTCAGGGGTTGGGGCAGAACTGGCAGGGCTTTCCCCTGGAGAGCAGCACTGTGCCAGCCTGCTTCCCACAGGTAGTCAGTGCAAACATTTGCACAATTCCGTGCCAATTTTACTTTCACCCTGCCCAAGTAATGCCAAATCTATTGCTTTTGGGGGGAACATTCTTTTAGAACATGTGATATATTTTCAAACCATTTCCTACCTCAGGGGCCTGATGGAGAACCTGACTAAAATGCACTGCACAGATAAAAAAGGAGAAGTGGACTGGTAGCAACAAACACTTGCCTTTTTGGATGCTAATTTTTGAAGCCCAGTAAGATTTAAATGCAGATAGTTGTTGACACCACATTAAAAGAAAGCTTATAATTTAGTGTTCTAAAGACACAGACTGGTGGAGTGAAGACATCCAGCACAGCTGAGTGTGTGGTCCTGCACGTCCCTGGATGAAGCAGGGGCTGCAGCAGAGGCACCTGGTGGCCCACACTGCTCTCCCCGGGGCACACTCCCCCCTTGCCCCCTGGCAGTGCCACAGCCGTGCCAGAACAGGGCTGGGCTGCTCGCAGTGCCAGCCAGCAGGGCACACACCACGGATCTCACACCTGCTGCCTTTCTGGGCACGTCTCTCAGGCTGTCAGCTACTAAACCTGCCAGTTTTATTGGGAAGAAAAAGGCAACCAGGACTCTCTGCTTTCCTTTTCAAATGTGGCCAGCCCAGGCCTTCTATGACAACACACCAGTAATCAGAACTCTTGTTCAGACAGTTTAGTCTCAGTTCTCAGCCTGAAGGAGTTTAAATCTGCAATTTCTGCATTATCAGCAAACACAAAACCCAGCAAGGACGTACAGCAGGCAGGTAAGGCACCTCCACCCTGCTCTGAGAACTGGACCACTATCAGCAGCCAGCACCAAATGAACAGCAGAAAGCACAAAAGAAGTATGATTTTTGCCTACATCTGGGGGCTTTTGACAGGACCGGGGCAGATCTTGCCCCAGTGATTCTTGTAAGCACTGTTTTACAAATTTTGTATTAAATTACTTGGATAAAAGAATTAATAGAGAATAGATACTGGGCTTGGAGCAGAAATCACAACCCTTCCCCCCCTTTTCTGAATGCAGAGAACATCACCTAACAGGATTCATGCTGATTTCACTATTCTCACCACATTTCCTTTGCTCACTATCTGTGGGATCTTACACAGAGCTTCACCCCCTGGGCTGAGGCATGTGTGGGTTAACACAGCCTGGAGACCACAAAGAACTGCAGCTACCTAGGAACAGTCACAGCCAAAAACTGAAATGCCCAATCAGTCAAATGTCTCCATTCTCAGATAGGAGTTGTAGAATTCAAGCTTGGACTCAACGACTTGAAAGCCTGCATCCAGTTTCTGGTGCCTTTAATCCCCGAGTTTGACCTGGTCAGAGCTCTGGCTATTGCAATTACAAAGGAAGGCCTGACTAAACAGAACACCACAGGCACTCTGTGATAATACCTTTCTTTTTCATAAACAAACCAGATTAGTTAATTTTAAAATAATTCAGTTTAATTAATTTAGTTTTATTAAAAGCAATTCAGGATAACAGCAGAGGTTTTTAAAAGTATTTTATTATACCTACTAGAAACTCTATGCACTATTCAGGCCACCTCCTGTACTTGGAATAGTCAGTCAGATCATTTTTTCCTTTTCCAAAAGGCCCTGAAAATGTGTTGGCTCAGAAGTGTGGTACCAGCCTGTGCCATGTTTCATGAGGGTTCTGCAAAGGCTCAAAGCCAGGTTCTGTGCCCTGCCAGGTGGAACATGCCAGGACACTGTCACTTCTGCAGGGCTGCCCTGGGACATGGCAGTGCCACGTGTGTACCTGAGCCTGGCCAGTGGCACATTTCATGTTGTGCAGCAGGTCAGCTCTGGGTGACAGAATGCTGAACACTCACTGACTCCTCATGCACAGCAGCCTGAAGGGGTGATGATTCCCTGCCGGTAATTCAAACACGTGTTCCTTCTCCTGTGAGCTAAACCCACTGCAGGCATGTCCAAGGAAAGGCAGAGATATATTTGTAGCATAAGGACATAGACATTTAAATTCAGCTGTCAGCAAGGTGTCCTAACAAAGTAATACTCAAGCAGTGTTTCCCACAGAATCCTTAAGACCAAGTTTAATATTCTGATGCCAATGGCACTGTAATCCTATTTTAATTGCATTTCTGGTCCACACAACTTGGTGCTTGCTCTATGTAGAAAGAGTCAGCCTGTGCTTTGAGCTCAGTCATAACCAGGCTACACACAGGGGTTTCATGTCCCTCTGACAGAGGGATTCCTCTGTGAAATCCAGAATTTCTTCAACAGGCTGTGAAAGGTCGCCTTGTGCAACAAAGACTTGGCAATTCAAGCCCGAGCAGGCTCAAGTCCTAAATCCCATCAAACAGGTGAAGAACATCTACAACTAGATGAGCAATTTAGGACTCTCTAAGATAACAATAAATATATTTGAGTCTGTTAAGTGCTGAGTGTGTCCCTTTCACTTGCCCCTCAAACAAACCAAGCCTAGTTATAAATCATTATGCAAAGTGAAATATAGAAGGTCCTATTACTCAGCTACATTTTATGACAGTTTAGTGCTTACAGTGGTCTGAAATTTTGATAGATGTGAATTAATTCAAACTGAAATAAATTGCATCTAGGATACAATCACCTAGGATGCAACCTTACTATACAGTTTGAAGCACTTGCCAAACAGGAAGGAAAAAAATATACTTATCCTCAATTTATTCTAAATGAGAAAGTCAGGAGATCAAAGCAAATTAGATTATAAGAAGATCCTATTGATACTATAGGTATTCACATTTCATTTCTTTTACCTTTCTCTGTCTTTGGCTGCTTGTTCAGTCATTAATTTTCTCAATTCCTCCAGTTGCTGTAGATCTCTCTCCTCTTGTTCTTTCCACTTGAGCTCTTTCTCAGCCCAGTATTTTTTCAGCTACAGTTTGAACAAATACAGCAAACAACACTCATTCCAAAGCCCAGGCAGTGAGAACAAAGCAAGTAAGAAAAGCATTAAGTTAGAGATTCCAATTTTGTTCCCTTTGGAATAAAATTTCTATTTTAGAGCACTACAAGCTAACAGAATATTTACTAGGAGAGCAAGAAGGTGTGGAGCCCCCACAACAAAAGTAGTAAAATCAGACTGTGAACACTGATTGGAATATATTTTTCCACCACAATCTGAAGACTACCACTTCATTCTGCTCACATTCCCCAGAAGAGCAGCTGCAGTATGAGGTTATCAGCCCTGTTAGGGACTTAGGATGTAAAATACTCCAAGGAAACACACAGCTGCTGACCCCAAACATCTGCTATTCCATCTGTGCATAGGCACAGGGCTGTAGAGACATTACACACAGCAAGAGAAGAGTTTGCACAAGCAGAGTGTTTACAGATGGAATGAGTATTGGTGGTGGTTGGGTCAGCACTGCCTGCCTAAACCTCTTCCTTCCCTGTGGTTTCAGAGCCACCTGCCACTACAAACACCATGTCTACAAAGGCAAATGCACACAGGGAGCTGGAACAAAAAGAGAAGCAGCAGCAGAGCTACTCATGACCTAAGCAACAAATCCTCACTGAATGTCCCTCCCTGTGCCCCTGGGCTCAGGTCAAACCCCAGTGAAACGACCACACGGATTTTTGCCATGTCACGTAAGGGAAAGGCCAGCACAGATACTGGTGACAGCCCGATGTTGTAAAGCCTTACACCCACTGCAGAGCGTTTCTGAGTTTCTGTGAAGCTGAATGCAAGCCCTTTCCCAAGGGGTCAGCACACAGGCCCTGGGAGCCCTGTCCCCAGGGTGTCCTGCAGCCCCGTGCTGGACATTGCAGCACTCCCCTGCTGCATTGCAGCACACAGCTGCAGCACTGGCAGCTTCCCCAGGCTGCAGTGCTGCTCCAAGCTCAGAGCTGTGCAGCCAGACCCAGCCTGGTTTTGTGACAGAGACACAGGGACCTGCTGAGGTGGTTTTTCCTAAGAAATGCGATAGAGTAACGTAACTGATGTGTCAGATCAGGCAGCTTTAGAACTAAAATGGACAGGAGCAAGGCCTGACTGACCATTTGCCCATCTCTACATCAATACACAATGCTTTACAAGGATGCATTTGCTGTGAGATCAGTTATAGATTTTAGAAGCAATGGTACACATTAGTATATGCAAAAATGTATAAAAGTTTCTCATACTTTGTCTTTATCCTGAGCTCTACGAATGGTTTCCTGTTCTCTCTGTAGCCTTTCTCTCTCATCTTCCTTTTCTTTTCTTCTGGCAGCTACAGCAGCTTCTAGTTTAGCAGCTTCCTCCTGCTGTGCTTTCCACTGTAGAACCTGGAAGAAACAGTTGAAGAGGGAGTCCTGCAGCAGACTCTAACACTGATGCTGCCAAGCTGAGACTGGCAAGGAAACTCATGTAATCCTCTTACAGAGTGAGATTTGTAATCTCATCAACAACACAACCATTTAGCAAGCACCACCTTTCTGCACGTTCATGTGCAGCCCCCAACTGATGGAGTAATATGCAATAAAATTACACATGCAAAGGTTTTAGGCAAAATTGCTAAAACCATCTCAGTAATTCACATCTCCCTTCAGCACTTAGCACCTTTGAAGGGATGGAGAGCAGGAGTCCCAGAGCAGAGTCCCTTGGCAGCCTTTGCTCAGGCTCTCCTGTGACAGCTCCTGCTCGCAGCCAGGGCTCACTGCAGTGCCAGGGACACCACAGATGGTGCACCCAGCCTGGGGCCCCTGCCCAGAGCCCCTGGGGGTCCTGCACACCCCTGCTCTGTGGGCAGAGGCCGTGCTGCCAGCAGAGCAGGACAGGGCCGGGCTGCCTGCACCCCTGGCTTGTGCCTGCCACACTTCCAACCAAACTCCTGGGGGTGACCACCCAGCCCAGCGTGCCAAAAGTCCATCCCTGACACGATCCTGGCTGTGGTGGCTAAAGAAGACAGTTTGTGTGCACACCTGGCCACAGGCAGTGCCCCCTGCATGTCCCAGGCAGGGCGGGCCCCACTCCTCCCGTGCTGTCACCTGCACTGTGCCCTGTCCCCTGCACTGTGCCCTGTCCCCTGCACTGCTGTCCTGTCCCCTGCACTGTGCCCTGTCCCCTGCACTGTGCCCTGTCACCTGTACTGTGTCCTCTCCCCTGCACTTGTGCCCTGTCCCCTGCCCTGCTGTCCTGTCCCCTGCACTGTGCCCTGTCCCCTGCACTGTGCCCTGTCCCCTGCACTGTGCCCTCTCCCCTGCCCTGCTGTCCTGTCCCCTGCACTGGTGCCCTGTCCCCTGCACTGTGCCCTGTCCCCTGCACTGGGTCCTCTCCCCTGCACTGTGCCCTGTCCCCTGCACTGTGCCCTGTCACCTGTACTGTGTCCTCTCCCCTGCACTGGTGCCCTGTCCCCTGCCCTGCTGTCCTGTCCCCTGCACTGTGCCCTGTCCCCTGCACTGGGTCCTCTCCCCTGCACTGGTGCCCTGTCCCCTGCACTGTGCCCTGTCCCATGCCCTGCTGTCCTGTCCCCTGCACTGTGCCCTGTCCCCTGCCCTGCTGTCCTGTCCCCTGCACTGTGTCCTGTCTGTTCCACGCTGGTCCCCACAGGATTTATTGGCTCCTCTCTGTTGCCTGGCCAGCTCTGTTCCTCATGGGTTTGTCCAGCACTAACAGAACTCTGCCTTCCTCTAAGGAACAACACTGCAGCCGTTTTTCAGCTGGTTTTCTACACTACAGCACTTTAACACAAAGATATGAAAATGCCTTCAATTTTTCCACCTTTGCTGCATTTCACTGGCTGTGTGTGCAGATCATTAATTCTTCTGGTTTGTGCTTATAAAAGATGTTCTGTTTAGAAATCCAGCACTCCCCGTGGTCCAAGGGTCTCAGAGAGCTGCACCTCTGAAAAACGCCATGCTTGCCCCGCTTCTTATAACAATTGTACTTTTTTATATAACAATTATCCTTTTTTCTTTGCAATACACTGAACAATGCTGTGACTTCTCAGAGAGTGCAGGCAAAGTGATAACATGAAAATAACCTGCAAATGCAGAGGGTGCAAAGGGACAGAGGCAGGCTCTTGCAGAGGTGCCCAGCGACAGGAGGGGAACACCTGAACTCCAGTGCCTTCATCCCTTCCCTGCTGAGAGGCTGGCTGAACGCCCTGGGGTTCAGGTGTGCCCCTCCTGCCACGGATGAGTG
The DNA here is from genome assembly GCA_013400495.1 of Nicator chloris. Taxonomy (NCBI): domain Eukaryota; kingdom Metazoa; phylum Chordata; class Aves; order Passeriformes; family Pycnonotidae; genus Nicator; species Nicator chloris. The sequence goes on along the minus strand of WAAE01017968.1, from coordinate 372,358 downwards.
CTGAGCATGCTGGCCAGGCAGGCTGGGGAGCTCTTTAATCCTGGCTGCAGCACAGCCCTGGGCCACCAGCTGTGCCTGACCCTGGGGGTGGCCTCGGGGTCTGCAGGGGTCCCTTCAGCCTCAGCTGCAGCCCCCCAGCCAAGCTTCCCACAAACCCAAACTTGTGGCTCCAGGGTTGCCCAAACTGAGATCTCCATGGAGCAAGTCTGCCAGCAGCCTGCTCACGCAGTTTAGTGCTTTGAGAATCTAAAATAAAATGCTAAATTGTTTTGGTTACCCTTCGCTTGCCACGCTAATGAACTCAAAAAGAATGTTTTGAAAATGAGTCACAAGAACATGCAATCCTTTCTACCTTGCTTTTGGAACAGACTGAAGCAAAACCTATATAGAAAGCTTTAAAATCTAATGACAAGCAAACAGTGAACGAAATCTGCTAAAAGCATACTCAAATTGGAGCTGGGATAAGCTGCAGGAGCATTTGAAGGAGCTTTAAACTTCTGTAATAACATCACAGATTTTCTCAACTGATATGAGGTAACAGATTATGTAACAGAAAAATTGCTTTTTGTAAGCCTGGATTTCCCTACATCCTGCTGCCCACTCCTTTCCAATGCTCTGCAGCACTGAGGTCAATGCCACAGGGTGCAGCTCATGATGCACCTGCAGCTCCTCCATGCAGAACTCTCCTGATCCTCGGGTGCTCTTCTCTGGATATTCATTTATTTGTTAACCTGGGATAGCTCTGGCTGTTTGACTGCAGCCATTGGTATGGTGGGGCCATAAACTGCTCTCAAAGTTGCATTTCCCTGACACTTCAGGGGAACCAGTGCCTGGAAATGCCCGTGGAGAGCAGAGCAAACCCTGCAGAGGGTCAGGGACAACGACAGCTGACTGAAGGCAGCAAACGTCCCTGGAGCAGTGGGCACACACAGACACTGATCTGTGCTGAAACCATCCCAAAGCCCCCCATGAATCCATTGGATCAGCAGAGGTGTGTGGTGTGTGTGACACCTGGGCCTGTGACGTGCCCTGGTCACTGCTGGGGTTCTGTGCACGCACCTCTGCCCTCACAGCCTTGTGACCCACGTCAGAAATCAATACTGGGGCACAATCTGCACTTCTGACAGGTTATGGACAAACAAATGAGCTTAACCAAGCATCCAATGCAGAACTTCACTAAGCTGCCAGAGCATTAACCACACAAGTGTTCCCCAGACAGAAGTGACAGGCCAATAACTCAGCCTGTGTCCCCCCTCCTGCAAGGCTCCCTGCTCTGCCCTAAATCACTGCTAACACTTATCTTTACTCAGGGGGTAGGACATGCTTTCCATTTTTTTATTTCAATTCTGAATCTACTTTCCTTTTCCAGTTAGGAGTTTAAATGTCTGAGCCCCAGGCCAATCAGGAAAATGGGTAACAAGGACACCAGAGGAGAGTTTCACTGCACTATACTTGTTCACAGTACCTAGTTATTCTTTTCTGTATCCAGCACATGATATTAGTTTAGATTATCCCTGCTCCCTCCCATGTTTGTCTAATCCACGCCTTTTCATTAGGGCAAACGAAAAATAATTTCCTTAAAAAAAATTATAATTGTGACAAAAAAGGACACAATTGCAACAACTCGCCCCCAAAAACCAAACCAAAACAAAAAAAAGGAACATTGGTAAAAGCTAGAAAAGCAATGCTTTTTTTTATACAAAATATGTATAAAATGGGACCTTGATGCTGTAGGCTGGCCTTATGCCATGGCTTTTCCCAGAACAAGGGTTGAAATCATATAGGATAAAATGTTCTTAATGGGGCAGAGGTAGAGTGAAGTGTAAGAAGTACCAAAAATTAGACATTAGCTAATTCAAATAGCAGTATATTTCACTTTCTAAACCACCTGTGGACATGAAAGCCCTCTGTGCTAGAGAGCAGCTGTGGTCCCACAGCCCCAGAGCCTTTGTGTGCCAGGCAGGGGATCCACACCCAGAGGAGGTGGCAGGAGGTTCCCAAACAGTCCTGGCCATGTGGTCCCAGGTAAAAGTGAGCTCTGCACTGTGGCTCGTGGGCAGAGGGGCACCCCAGCTGGATTTCCTGCCCTGTGCAGCCCCTCTGTGCCCGGGGCAGCAGTGCTGGGCAGGCAGGGACACGAGCACAGGGGCTGGGCCCCTCTGCAGGGGCCTGGCCTGGCCTGGAGTGTCCCAAAGGGTGTCCCTGCTGCCTGAGAGTGACCCCCTGGTGCTCAGTGGGCAGCATCCCACAGCTGCAGAGTGCCCAGGAATGCTGCAGTCATTGGCTTTTGTCTCCAGGGGCAGGATCGTGCAGGTCTGGAGAACAAAAACCTCCCAGCAATAATTCTGCTTCAGCACAGCAGCACCCTGGGACCACAGACTGCACAAAAAAATTAACATGGCCTTGACTGCATTCTTCCATTCCTAGGAGTTCCCAGTCAGAAGGTCTATTTTACTGTGTCAACAGTAAAGGTTTTATTTAAACATTAAAAAATCCTAGCAGTTAAACTAACATTGAAAATCCACTGAAACCTGCCTCTCCCACTGCCTGTTCCACAAAACAGTTTTCATTTTGGCACTACGAGCACTGCCAACATTAAGTTCTGAAAGTTTTTAATTACAATTGGCATTTCAAGTACATTTCACAGTTCATGTGTTATTAGAGGAGGTGTTGCCAAGTGACTTATTAAATTGCTGTGCTGAACAGAATGCATACACACCTTTTTTCAGTTCATTATTTCAATATTGCATATTACAATAGTGTAAAGTACACTACAAACTAATTAAAGTAATAAATTAGTTCTTTCACTCTAACATCTGAATAGCAATAATGTACTTTCCATTCACCCAATGTTACAGACACAACTCTTTTAAAGATAAAACACTGCACAGCAGCACAGCAGCACATGAGGATTCCTCTCACCATAAACAGCCCCCGAGGGGTTTATGTGTCCCCAAAGGGCTGCCTGTGGGGACACAAGAGGTGGCACCAAGCTCCTCAGCTGGGTCAGGAGCACAGGGCTGGCTGAGGAGGAAAAGGCCCAACATCAGCCTCTGGGAACAGAGGAAACGTGCACCAGGAAGCAAAAGGATGTCAAATCCTGGGAGGAACAGTGTCAGAAATGACTGCCCAGAGCCCAGATCACCCTGTGATCTAACACATAGACACACCAAGCTTCTAGAGTCCAAATTATAAACAAAAATTCCCAACAGCTGTGTGCTAAAGCCAGTACTGTTTGTCATAACTGAAGGCATAAAAGGAAAATCCTCTGAGATCCCCACTCTGGTGTTTTCTAGTTCACTTTTCCAGCCTTATAAAATGACATAATCTAAATACTCTTCTAGAATCTCCCAGAGTTTTATTAATCTCTGAATCACTTCTGCTCATCTTTCCTTATTTATACTATGGTTTACAAGTTTATTTTTCTTCTTCAAATTATTCACAACTGATTCTAAGAATCCCTGGGAAAAAAAATTAGAGGGTCTCTTCAAAAAAAAAGACTTCACAAGTGAAGATTCTACATGGTAGAAGAAACCACAAAAAAGGAGAACCACAAAATTTGGCTAGCCATGGAAGCCCACAGCAGAACAGAATCAGCCTGTTCGAGATGGGAATCACAGGAACACAACAGCTTCAGGTCAGGCCTGCATGGTCACAAACAGCAAAATGGGACTATGAGACAACTAGGCACTCCAATACTATTTAAAGGATTCAGTATTTGTAGAATGCTATGGATAAAAAGCAGAAAACACCCAGTGTGTCTCCCCACATTTGTCCCACAGTTCCCACAGGCTGTTGTAGAAAGCAGAAGGAGGTCCCAGGGAGCAGGAGCCCTGCAGAAGCACCAGTTCATGTTTCCCTGAAACACAGGCTGAGCTCAGGGCTGGGCTGTGCATGACACCTGCACCAGAAGTCAGTGCAAGCACCACGAACTTTGCTGTTGGCTGGCAAAGCTCCATGTGGGGCACTGAGGGTGCCCTTGGAGCACAGAGCAAGCCCAGCAGGTGTGGGGTCAGGCCAGCAGGTTTGGGGTCAGGCCAGCAGAGCCCAAGCAGTCAGTGAGGACAGGAATCAGCTCTGGGGAGGATAAGCCCTGCAGCTGCAGCTGCTGCCACCGTGCTCAGGAACTGCTGGGGACCAAGAGAGCCCAAAGCACTGAGAAATGTGCACGTTCAGATCACCACAGTGAGCCCCTGCCCAAAGCACTGAGAAATGTGCACGTTCAGATCACCACAGTGAGCCCCTGCCCAAAGCACTGAGAAATGTGCACGTTCAGATCACCACAGTGAGCCCCTGCCCAAAGCACACAGAAACGTGAAATGTGCACGTTCAGATCACCACAGTGAGCCCCTGCCCAAAGCACACAGAAACGTGAAATGTGCACGTTCAGATCACCACAGTGAGCCCCTGCCCAAAGCAGCTCCAGTCCTCTCCTCTCCTTCCCCACCTCCCTGTGTCATCCCCATCTCCTCTGCTCAGGTCTTGCTGAATACAGACTGGAGTTATCCCATTTATGGCCAGTCAGAGATACCTCTGCGTTCTTCCAGATGGAACCACAAGGCACAGAGAGGGAAAAATGCCTCTCAATTGCAAATTTGGGTTTAAACCACGTCAGCTATGACATTTTCCCTTCACATTTTCAAAATAAGGGCTGCAGCCTCAGAACGAGTTGGTGACTGAAGGGATTCTGTTTATGGAGAAAAGGCCCTCTCAGAGCTGTGCCTTTCCTGTGTGCTCTGAAAAAGAGAAAAAAAGCAAAGCAGACATAGAAGGTGATTAAGTGATAAGAAGTTATGTGCTGAAGGAACAGCAGGATGGCAACATCAGCCCTTCAGTAAGGATACTGCTCTCAGTCCAGTTCCTAATGGACACATCATCTAAGGAAGACAATTTTTTTAAATTTGGCAAACTTGTTATTTGCCCACACAAGGTCAGTGCTTTCTCTCTCCTCTAGAACTGGCCAAGCTGAGATCACTACAAGATTAACAGGGAAAACTCGTTCAAAGGTGACTTCCACTGCCTGCAGTGCAGCCTCCCCTTCCCTGCAGGGCAGCCCAGTCCTTCACTCTGCAGACAGCAGCAGCACATGCTGATCTCTGCCTCCTGCCTCAGCAACTCCCTGCCATTCTGAGGGCCACAAAAAAAGAAAATCTTTTAAGAAAATGGGAGGGAAACGTAGAAGAAAAAAAAAAGTTAAAGACCCCAGTCTCCCACAGAAAAGTAAGGATTCAGTCAATTTCTCTCAAGAGTAATAGAAGTTAAACACATAAATCCCACTTGGGTTAATGGGATAATAAATCCTTTGGATTTAAATTATCTACGAATTAAACAGGATTACAGAAGTCTGTTACAAAACCAACCATTTTTTAAAAGTCACTAACTGTATGGAAATGTCTATCCAACTACTACTAAAAAATAGTGCACTTCTTTTCAGAAAAAAAGAGGTTTTCTCAAACATACTTGCATTCAGCCCAAATTTCTCCATACAAACTCTGGTTCAACTGCTCAGAGTGTCCCCTGTGTGCCGGGGCTCAGGGAAGGGAAGGGCTGGAGGCTGCAGCCATTCCCATCTGCAGGGCAGAGCTGCTGCAGCTGCTCCCGGCCCAGCACGGCCCTGCCAGGACCTGGCGGGCTCCAGGCTGGAAGGAGCCAGGTTTGGGTCCTCTGCATGTCACACACGGCCCTGGGAGCACCAAACATGGGGTTGGGAGCACCAAACACGGACGGGGAGCACCAAAGGAGCACCAAAGATGGGATTGTCAGCACCAAACACGGATTTGGCAGCACCAAAGAAGCTTGCGGGAGCACGGGGCCTGCTGGCAGCAGTGCCCCCGGCAGATCCCCAGCACTGTGGGCACACAGCTCTGCCAGCACAGGCTCAGGGCAGGGCTCTGTGCTGTGCCAGGCCACCAAAGCCACCAAAGCTCACAGATCCCCACAGCCCCAGGCAGGACGTGCCTGCCAAGACTTGAGAAGGCACCAGCAAAGTGTGCCCCGACAAAGCTGACATTGCCAAGGAGGCTGGGGTGTACAGGAGACCTGCTACTGATGGCTAATTGTATGAACTGATAATTGTAAAAAAAGACTTGCACTGTTCAAAGCCACCACACACTGGAATATCAAATACTAACAGTGTTATTTCTGGAAATACAATACGAATAGGAAGTGTACGTGTGTATTCCTAAATGGAAAGCTAAAGAGATGGGTGCCTCAGGGTGTGAATATAGAGCTTAGAAAAGGGAAAAATTCAAGTGTATATTAAGAACAGGTCCCTGGAGTCTGAGACATAACAGGGCAGGGGGAGTTCATCCAAACAATATGAAAAAGCAATCATTTCTTAAATTTAGAGAGTGCTTTTTTATAAGCATGGTACATGGTTTTTCTTTTCTCAGGTGTCAGTAACCTCCTGAATTGCCACAAAGGTTTTAAACAGCCAATATGTCAGCGTGGGAGAAGTTCAGACCTGCACAGGGCTCCATGTCACATGTCCCCATCAGGCAGCAACACCCAGCAGGAGCCATTGCTGCTCACGTTTCATTCAGGTGCTGATGGCAGAAGCCCAGAGATGTCCTGCTGTCTGTGCTCCAACACTTCAAACCCTGGGCTCCTTTCCATTCACAGCACCCAAAGGCCGTGCAGACCCTGAGCAGGGCACAAACCCAACGCCCAGGACAGGGGCTGAGGGCAGCAAGCCCTCCCAGAGCTGGGAGAAGGATCTGCCCTCCCTGGGAGCACAGGGCAGCTCTCCTGCCCTGGCACAGAACTTGTCTGTGCTGCTGGGCAGTCCTGAGCCCCCACAGCCACACCAGCAGGTGCCAACAACAGACTCCTGAGGTATTGACAGCTGCTGGTCTGAAGTCTCCAGTAACTTTCAGCTCTAAAAATCTGCCCATTTCTCTAAGCTGGGGATTCTTCAACCCTGAAAACTTCTGAACAGCACCTGGAGTCACAGCCAGACTCCACAGCATCCTGAATGACAATAAAACAATAAATGGTAAAAACTAACAAATTCTGCATCTGACTGGCCTACACAAGACCTATGAGAAGAACTAGAGCAGCATTAGAGCATTTGGCACTAGGACAATTAAGAAATAATACATTTACAAGTTTGCTAATCTCAGAAGATAATCTTTTTCTGGCTGTGGTTAGAACAACAATGGAGGCTCACATCCCTAACAGATTTCTGACTGGTACTCTTGAGTAGATTGTGCTCCACAGGCTGCCTCCAAGAGGTTAAAAAAATAAATACCAGAAAAGTGGTTCAAAGTAACTGTTTTGATCATTAACAGAATATTGTCTTCAGTTATGTAAGTGTTTAATCTGAAAAGGGACATGAAAGAAGAGCACTTGGGCACAGCCCTGAGCCATGACCTGAGGAGGAACACCACGCACCAATTCCAGTGAGGAAGCTGCTCACAGGGGCTGGGACCAGCACTGATCCCAGCCAGGATCAGAGCAAGGGCAGTGTCAGCTCCCTGGGGCTCACAGCATGGCACATCATCTTTGCCCAAGGCTCTGTGTGAACAGCTTATTTCTCACACCTTGTCCCTGTAGTTCCTCTCTTTCCTCATCCAGAATTATTGAGAACATCTTTCTGTTCCTGACTACAGGAATGGCAACATTTTATTAACTCGTGTAAATATTATATAGGCTTAAACATTCACACATGCATAACCTTCAGGAGGCTGCATTTCTGTTTACAACTACTTATCTAAATTGCTTCCTTTAGACACAGAATCCTCTCTCCTAGACCCATCTGCCATCATATGGGGGAGAGCTCCTTTGATCCTTACACCTGCAAAGTCTGGGTGCAGCTCTGCTTGCCTGAGGTGCCACTTTCCTCCCTGAAGATCACTCTAGGAAAGCACTGTTACCAGGAGCTGCTTTTCAGGTTACCCATCCTCGGGCACCTGGAGGTATGACTGGACAATTTCAGCCAGATTGGAGAGACAAGTGCCTGTCTCAGACATCCTGCAGGTGCTCCAAGCTTTGGCAAGCCCAGCAGAGAGGCTCAGCTGACAGCCCAGCCTGCTCCTCTGAGCAGCTGCAGGTTGGGGGTGCTGGGGTGGCTCCCCTGCTCTCAGAGCTCACAAACCCATCCTGGTCTCCTCCCAGGCACAGGACTGCTCCCAAAAGCTGCAAGCCCAGCCCAGGGCTCAGCACACAGCCCTGGCAGTGTCCTGGAGCCATCCAAAGGAACACACTGGCTGCTTCAGCAAAGTCCTGGGCAGCTTCCCCGGGGTGCAGGGCTCTGCAAGCACCCCAGGCCTGCCCAGGGCAGCCACAGGCAAACACCACAAACACTGGGGGAAGAGGTCAACAGAGGTGGAGAGATCAGCAACAACAACACCATGTGCTCCACAAGTACTGTGCATGAGCTTTTCTGACCCAAAAGACACAATATGTCAGTGCTGTGCAGCCCTCAGACTGCTAAATCCACCTTTACTAGGTCTGCATTGGAAACTCATTACTGAGTCAGAGCTGGCTCATCTTTGATGGATGGAAGAGTCTCAGACACTTGCTCACATCCATTTTGGAGAAACACTACAGCATCCCACAGCTCTTCAGCTCACCACAAACAGGAATAGCCATATTGAAAATTTAGCTTATTATAACTTGTATTTTTGATGCCCAGCAAATGAATGGGTCAACTCAGTGGTGAATAGACAACACTTTGAAAAAGAAAGCCATTCTTTTAAGTAGCTTACTATTCAAATATTTATTCTTTTAAGAAGTTTCCTTCAAAATGATAGGATTATAGTCAAGGCACTGGATGAGAGACCTCTGCAGATTTTTTTTTTAACGTTCAGCTGTAATACTTCACTGTTGATCTCTGATGGTCACAGCATTTAAAGCAGTGACTTGACCATGTGCTGAATAGGGAAATAGTTTTTTCCCTAAGTTTACTGTCACATCCTTTCCTGCATACAGGAAAGGAGAAGGAAAGCAGTCTGCAAGATGCTTTATACAATTCACAATACCCCTGTTAATTCCACCTAATGCTTTTCTTCTTGAAATTAATCTATCTTCGTTTCTGCCAGCATAAGAAATGCAAGAGCTGCTCTCCCCAAATTCACAATGTGTTGCAGGAGATTTTAGCACTGGGATGGGGATTAAATCCTGGAGCACAGAAGGAGGGAGAGAAGGGATTTACAGGCAAGCAGGCACACAGCTTTGTGCTGAGGAAGGAAAAGCCCCCTAAGCAGCACACGCAGGAGATCCACCTGCCCCAATGTCTGCTGCTGTTGGTCTTCCCTCTTGTCTTCTTTTAAAATCATTTTGTATTAAGATGGAATTACAGATTACAAACATTTAAGTTAGATTCAATAGAAAAATAATGCTTGGAGTGCATGCAGACACCTCAACTGAACTTGTGATGTGAGACAGCAAATACTTCAGACCCCAGCTGCGAGGCAGCACCTCCTAATCCTCTGAAAAGATCACTCCTCACTTCATGCCTCACCTACCTTGCAATGTGGGAAAATGTGTTTCTCTGTGTTCAGGAAAAGGAGTTTTTCAGAGAGGAGGTTTGTTTTACACCGTGTCTGCTGCAGGACCCCGGGGGGATCAGGTTTCCCCAGCACAGAGCACAAAGCTCTGAGCGACTCTTGATCAAAGTGTGACCCCTCAGGGCTTGTTGGGTTTGCTTCCCATGGCAAGCAGGGATGGTAAAGAGATGGACCAGGCACATTTACTCTTTAAGAATGTACAGTGCATCCTCCCCAGCATTATCCAGTTCACATTTTATTTCCTTCAGACGGCTCCCATATGGCCCTGCTGATTTATTTCACCTGAGCTTCTTGAGTCCTTCCAGAGTTCCTCCTTAGGGACTCTGATTTCTCTTAAGGACACACATTGATCTTCTGTAAGATGGAACATGGAGTAAAAATTTGGAAGTCCTTTCCCCAAGTAAAAACCGCTATAAATATTAATTTAACTTCTCTGCTGCTTTATTTTTAATTATCCCTCCCTGTCAGTCACAAGGCCTGGGTCTCACCAATGGCATGGGTGCTTCTAGTGCATCTAAAACAGCTTTAAATCATGCATTTTTAGTCAGTCTGCTGCCCCTTTGGTTTGTTGTTGACAGAGGAAGAGAACTGTATGACAGTGGGGTGATGCTGTGTGGTTATTGCAGTAACCAAAGCAGTGCAGCACCTGTCAGATGTTACATCCCCTTCCCATGTCTGTGCCATCGCCTCCCTGCACACATGGGGTCAGCACAAATGCTGTGGCTCCCTCTGAAACCTGCTGCTGCAGTGAAGGAGGTGTCTGTCCCTCTGTCAGGCACAACCTCCTCACCTGCACAGCCAGGGTTTGCCTACAGGTAAATCATTACAGCACTGCCCCTCTGCAAGGGGAGACAAGCAAGATTTCCTGATGTGAAACTTGCTGAAGTGCAAAATGTTGTGTCAATCAATGGCCAAAAAGAAAAGGTGGAAGAACAGCCCTAATCCCTGATTTCCAGTTCCACACTCTTTCCCTCAGAGACAGACTCCCTTTCTACCAATCTTATGGGTCCCTCTCAGGATGGGCTTTACCTGTGTGAATTGGAACTGCCCTGAGCTCCCCTCTACCTCCCAGCAGCTGCTTTCCATGTCCAACACTCTGGAGCTGTAAAGTTCAGAAGTGTGGAAAGACAAGGCTGTAAAATTACCTATAACTGGGCAAACAATGAGTTTCCAAATGCATATCCCCATCAAACCAAAACAGAAGCCATGGATATGCTGAGGATCCTTTCTCTGAAAATGAGTGAGCTCTGTGCCCAACCTCAGCTCCTGCCCTCCAGCCCTTTCAGCTGTGGAGCTGATCAAAACAAGGTCACAATGAGATCCTCCTTTAATGAAAGAAATGTTCCTTTCTCATTCCTCCTTTCCAGGAAACAGGTGAGTTGGTTTTGTTCAAACGCTCGACATTTTAACAAAGATCCCTTTGAAGGTCACCCTTGAAAAGTGTAGGCCTAATAGGTTTAAGTCTCAAACAGTTCCTGGAAACAGGAGGTCAGAATCCAAAAAACTTTCAGACAATATTCAGTGCATCTGTGAGAATCTTAAACTACACGGAGACAACAAAGTACTCCAAACCAGCTTCTTACTTCTTGTGGGGAAGAAAAATAAAAGAAACAAAGGAAAAAGAAGTGACTCAGAGTCACAGTTCTGGAATAATTGGCCCTTCCATCTCTGGTTGTGCAGGTAAGAGACACAGAGGTGTTCCAGAAAGGAAGGCCTAGGCAAGAAATCCCCAGACAAGCCCTCAGCTCCAGAGAACCAGTCCTTCCTGCCCCTGGCTCAAGGGAGGGCTGGCACAGGAGTCAGAGCAGGGTGCTCCCCACTGAGTCATGCCCAGACAGTTTCTAACCCTCAAGTGTTTGGATTCAAACCTTCCTACGCCAGACAGCTCCAGAACACAGGGCAGAAGGGCTTTTGTGTTACTGCTAACTAAAAACTAGATCAACACCCAAATCCTGCCTCACAGGACAGGTTTTACTGTGCTTTCCTTCTCGTAGAAAACCTGAATCAGGTGCTCAGCATTTCACTGAGGAGTGAGGGCACAGCAGAGAGAATATTGGTAAAGTGAGAGTAACACATCATGCATGCTCTGAGATGTTCATTTCTGTGCAAGTCAAAAGTCACAGAGAGCAGTTGAAACAAATCTTAACACGCCTCTCATGCCCAGAAATGGGATTCCTCCTACAAACACCTTAGACATGAACATCACAACATCTTCCTCTTGTGTCCAGCCTCCTCCCACTGTACTCTCTTCACTTACCAAAACCACACAGGTATTTTTATCTTTTTTCACCTCTTACCACAGTAAATCAGAATACTGTGAGCCTTCTACAACAAGGGCAATCAAGTTATGGGAGTCCATTGTTTCATGTCTTAAAAAGCATTCTTAAAAATAAATAGAAGGGCAGACAGATACCCATTATTTATCTGAAAACTGATCAGTGTCAATGTAAAAACTTCATTTTGAATGCATCACTTAGATACAGATTTGGTGCTGGGTTTATAACAGAACATACCTTTGCTTTCAGATCAGCACAGATCTCCAGCTGCCTTTGCCTGGAATCAGCCAGCACCACTTCTGCCTCACGAGCAGCAGCAGCTTCAGCAGCAGTGGCCACTGCCCTGAGGACAAAGGCTTTCCTCACCTGAGCCCAGGTGAGCAGCAAGGCTCTGCGCTGCTTCCTCAGGGAATGGACACGGCCCCAGGCCTGCTCCTGAGCAACCTGGGAGAGAAAGGCATTTCAGAAAGGCTCCAAAAGTACTGGGAATAAAACTAAAATTCTAGGCATTCTTGCCAACCTGGTGTGTCACTGATTCAGTTCTTGTGTCACTGATGCTGCCAGGGCACCCTGCCAGGTGCCAGGGGTGTCACCACGTGTGGATGGCACATCCTGGCAGTGCCACCCCCAGCACAGCCCTCTCTGCAGCACCACAGCTTCCCCCTGGCCCATGCTCTGTGTTCAGCTGTGCTTCTGCAATGGGAATAAAGGAAATGCCTCGGGCCCTCCCTGCCCTGAAGGACACAACACATAAGGAGGTCCTTCAGTACATCTCCAGAGATGAGATGAGATCCAGCACCCCCAGCAAGGTGAGGCCTCTCCCAGCAATGCTGGTCTGCAGAGAAGCAGGGCACCCATACCACCAATTGCACAAAAGCAGTACAGGGGGGAATCAGCTCCACTTCTTTCCTAGCAGGAAATTTGGAAATAAAATCTTACTTTGCCAAGCAGCACAGTGCCACCACCAGTGTCACCACCTAGCAAAAACAGGGAGTGTTTAATCCAAAATCCACTTGCTTTGGCCTAATTCAGTGAGGCCCATGAGGACATTCAAGGCTCGAGACTTTGATGGAAGCAGTAGCAGGTAAGGCTGCATAGAAGGAGGCAGGAGAGTCTTGAACCTGTTTTATATTCCCAAAATATATAGGGATGAATGAGATTCTAGAGATGGTGGCAGCTCCCAGGTGTCAAGGGGACCATTCCAGATGCTGACCCAGGCCTGTGGCAGGGGACAGGGGGATGCTGACTCACCTGGTGCCTGGCTCACAGATACTCCTGTCAGCTGGTGGCTGGCTCCAGCTGCACCCGGAGCTGTGTGAGTGCTCCACAGCACCCTGCCCCAGGGCTGCTGGCCCAGCTCGGGCTCCTGCAGCCAGGACACTCCTGAGCAAGGCAGGGGCTGGGCAGTTTGCTCTGCAAACACAGAGCTCTGCAGGGAGCTGCTGTCACTGTGTGCCTGTCCCCTGTCCCCTGTGCACAGAGGGAAGGAGGTGAGGAAGGCTCTAGGCTGCTGTTCCAAGGTGACACACACGTTTTAGGAACAGATTCTTAGCAGTGTTTGAACATTTCCACAGTTGTCATGCTAATACACATACCAAGAGACATCAGCTCGATGTAGAATTAGAATTTTTAAGTTTTAAATGAACCTTCAAAGAAGTAGGGAGACCCATTAACAGTGGCTGTGCTTGAAAGATACCTGCATTGTCCAAAGCATGTGACTTCAGCCCTATTCAGTCCAGGGCAAAATTTCTGAAATCCACAAGTACTTTATTTTTAATGAAACTCTGCCTAATTCTCAGTATCACTTCACTATCATTCCTTTGCACTAGACACTCCTCAAACACAGGGAAGTAGATGGTCTAAAAATATAGATAGAGATAAAAAAAGCCTCCTACTTTCCTTATGACATCCTGAAGTGTTCTGGCCTTGAAATGGGTTTCTCAATTAGCGGCTATGTGCTTATTCACTGCAGAGTGCAGGAGGAACCAGCAATCAATTTGAAAGCATTATGTATATAAAAATAGCCTCTCCCTTAGAGTGGGAGATAACTTTCCACTCTTCATGCTGTATATGTGCCACAGAACAATTAAAAGAACTATTCCTAGACAGTGCAACAAGGCTGTACATCCTCATGGAAAATAAAAACACCAAGAGAAGCAGAGTGGCATAACACAGCTGTAAAACTGTACAGCAGAAGCAATGCTAACAAATTATTTTTGTGAGTTTGGCTGTAAGACTATGTAGAACTATAAAATCTGCCCAGGACTTATTTTGAAGAGATGATGGGTTTTAAAATCCCTGCATTTTGAAAACCAGGATGTTTCTTCTTTACTGTGCAGAATAAAATTTATAATTAAGAAGTTTTAAAATGAAAAAACTTCAACAAACATACATTCTTTAACACAACTGCTCACTACGAAGTTTAAGAGTTTGTATAATTGAATGAATATGTAAATCAGCACTGACCAGCTCCTGCCTGGATTTGTGGGGAAGAAACCTCTGCAGCATATCCAGGTACAAAGTCCTTCTCCTCTGAAGATCACTTGGGTACTGACTGATAACAGCCTGGAACACCCACTGATCTTCTTCCTTCCAGTCACTGTTCCTACAGGGATGCAAAACAATCCATCCTAGTATAACCTCACTGAGAAGGAGGAGTTTGGTTCTGGACAGCCCAGCCTTGAGTGGGCTCACAGTCCTGATGCTGTAAACTGGATGTTGGGTCAGAGGTGGCAAAATCAGATGAATGAAATAAAGCAAACACACATTGCTTTGCTGATATGGCACCGTGTCATCATTTGAGTGAATTGTTCTGTTTCTAGTCTGGCTTTTTATTGGGGAATGTCACTGTGCTTCTCAAACATGCCACATTAATGGATAACCAGTGACCCCCCAGGGAAAACACAGTGTGAAAAAGAACATGATCAGACTCCACTGCTGAGCACTAAACAAATGATCCAGAGGGAATGAATGAAGTGGCAATCCTTGCACGCAGCTAAATGAGGATCTAGTTTACCAAAATCCTAACAGCCATGAACTCATCAGCAAGGCAGAGGACTCACCATTTTTTAGAGCAGAAGCTGTAATAATTAGCTTGCATGCATCTGTCTCAGAAAATGAGAGCAGCAAGAAGAAACATCCATCTGAAAGGATACCACAGGCTGGGATGCAGTTTTACCCTCAATCTGAACCCTTGGCCCTGGAGGGATTAATGTCAGGCTGTCATTGTCAGCATTAACATCCAAGCAGCAACACTGAGTCAGACCAAAAGGTCTCCCTGGCCCAGTGACCTGGTTTCCAAAGGGACTAAGAGCCTAGGGATAATTAAAAGAAGGCAATCATGAGACCCTACCCACCGCCCAAATTCCTGCTGCCTCCAGCTGCTGCAGCTCCTGGGATCCCCATGCCAGTAGCATTGCTCAGTATTCCATAGCCCTGCATCCAGTGAGGTGTTGGAACAGCCTTCTCCGAATGCAGGCAGAAAGAACAGGTACTTCAAAAAGGGCATTTTTGGGAGAAACTCACGTGTAATGAATATTGGACTGGACTCCGTGATCTACCATTACAGAAACCAACAATCCTCCTCTGTGGGTCCTGACACACCTCAGCATGGTGACATCTGAACGTGTCACTTTAGTCGTGAGACACTTCCAGGAGGTGACATTGGGGTTTGTAACATTTGCCTTGGATATTTCTGCCCATGCAGGCTGGTGAACAGAGGTGTTCTGCCAACAAAGGTGAGTGAGGCAGAGCAGATACCTCTGGGGCAGGGAGCATTCCCTGACCTGCAGAGCAGGGAACGGGGCAGGGAGCATTCCCTGACCCGGAGAGCAGGGAACGGGGCAGGGAGCATTCCCTGACC
>WAAE01017968.1:335466-349123 GCA_013400495.1 Nicator chloris | reverse complement strand
TGCATGAAGACCCTGCCCTGCACAGCCCCTGCCCTGCCCTGCACAGCCCTTGCCCTGCCCTGCACAGCCCCTGCATGAAGACCCTGCCCTGCACAGCCCCTGCCTGCAGACCCTGCATGAAGACCCTGCCCTGCACAGCCCCTGCACAGCCCCTGCCCTGCCCTGCTCTGCAGACCCTGCACAGCCCCTGCCCTGCTCTGCAGACCCTGCACAGAGCCTGCCCTGCTCTGCAGATCCTGCACAGAGCCTGCCCTGCTCTGCAGATCCTGCACAGCGCCTGCCCTGCAGCTTGAACAGCCTGCCCCATGCCTTCAATCACCATGTTACAACACTGGTCAATCAAAGACACTGTCTCACTTTTATTGTTGACATGTTTTCACATTTTGAAAATTACTCATAGCTTCCTCCTCTTGTATTGATATCTGCTATTTCATGAACCATGTTACTGTTACTTCTTTCTCTTGTTACAATATGAAAACTCTGATATGAAATCAGACTCCAGCAAACAGAATACTGTATTTAAAGCAATTTGAAAACAGTTACATCTTCAATGCTAAAACTAAGTGAAATGAAAGTTGAAGTACTTTTCTATGTAAAGTTTAACATGCTCTTGAAATTATTTTATAGCAGCAGCAATGCCATTAATGTATAACTGCTGCAATGTTACCATTTTTCCTGTTGTGCTCTTTTTATTTCTTAAGCAGTCAGCAACTGATTTACCATTTGTTTTTTTGGTTGTACCCCAAAGGAAGGGTAACCCAGCTCCTCAAAATCTGCATGGCTTGAATCAGCAACAAAAAGTAGTAAGTGGAACACAAACTGTTCTCTCTGGAGCTTTCACCATATATATTTTACTACATACTCAATTGGAAAACACTTGAGAAGGTGAAAAAAAAATAGAAATAAAGCTTGAATGAATTCAGTAGAATTTGGTATTGCCAATCCATGAAGCAATTTCTGCCAGAATTTTTGATATATGATACCTGCATGCACTAAAGGAAGCAATATTATAAAGAAAATTTGTACTTTTGTCTCTCATTCACTGTCAGCCTTCTCTCGTATTAAATAAGGCTACTCCTGTCTTTACCCCTTGAGATGTTCTGCACCAATTTATACCTTTCTGTCTGCTCTACATTTACATTTTATGGCTATTAAACATTTCTGATCTTTTTAAGATTTATCTCCGCTTGACTTTTGGAAATCCTCACTTCGTATCTTTTTGTTTGGCTTTTTTTTCTGGATCATCCTTCCCTTCCCATTTAGTCCCAAAATTCTTCACTGCCTCCAGGATCATGTAATAAGTCTGGGTGAATTTCCTCAAGGCAGTAAAACACGAATTTTTTCTGTCTTTTGCAGAAGTAGAATCCACACATATCTTGCATCCCTGATGTGAAGAAAGTCCACACTTTGACATTAACACATCCAAATCACAGTACAGCTATCACAAACTTCCACATTTGACCCCTCTGGCTGAACGTTGTTACAGAAATTTGTGATCCCTATCCATTCTCAGATTCCTTGGGGCAGGAACAAGAAATGTGGTCACTGAATTTCCAAAGCATTCACATTACAAATAAAACAAAAATCATACCTTTAACTGAATTTGTGCAGAGGACATTTTTGCCTCTGCAGCAAGTTCATACAGATGTTTGTAGTCAGCAGGTTTGTACTTCTGGCTGCAAAGTGCATTTCTTGCAGGAACCACCACATTGTCTAGTTATCAAATAAAACACATAAGGTCATTTCAAATTCTTGAGTAATAATTTAAGTGAGGCATAAAATGAAAGTTTTATAGATAGAAATCAGAAACAATGTTTTCAACACCTCAAGCTTTCATACCAGTATTGTGAGTTGGTGAATGACAAATTGAAACAAACATCAACTGGTAGAAATTATATAAGAAACAGTAACCTGTTGTCTGTTCACAAAGTTAATTTGAAAAGTATAGTGTACATGTGAATTTAGCTATTAATTCATTTTAAACTGCGTTTACAGGCATCGTAATAACTTCTAGCACAGAAATACCTGAGTTTCAATAAACATGCATCCTTCTTGCACTGATAGGAAAACTGCCTCAAAGTTTATTGCAATCTATGGGTTGAGCAAGAGGAGTAGTTTTATTCTAGAGGGTATAAAATTGAGGTAGAATTGCAATTGTAAATGAACTAGCTGAACTTTTGCCCTAGCACAGTGAAGCCCTCGTGCACAGGTACTCAGTCATTCTACATAAGCTGGGAGGCTTCCAGGGGTAAGGAATGGGCATCTCCTTACAAGCCCTGCTTTAGTTTTCTTCAGCAGTGAAATTGGCCATTCTGTTTCTGCATTCCCTCCTGAGCCCCGTGGCTGGGAGCGCTGTGCCTGACAAGTGGTGTGACAGAGGGGTAAAAGGTAAATCAAATCCTGCAGAGCCACCCCAGGATGCTCCCTCAGGCCTCCCCCAGGACCTTCCTTGCTCCATGGCCAGCCCAGGCCATGAGCACCTCTGCAGATGCTGCCTCAGTGCAGGAGGATTTCTCCAGGTGCCCCGGGCCAGGCACAGCCTGGGGACAGCAGCCAGGGAATCCTGGGGGCAAACACCTGGCATGACCTGGCAAGCTGCCCTGGAGCCCAGAGGGGCAGCCTGGGCAGGTGCCAGGGCAGCTGTTCTGCCCCTCTGCTCTGCAGAAAACAACCCCAGAGCCAGCACAGGGCACAGAATCCTGGCCCAGGGACCACGGACACGGGCAGAGGGCTGGAACATCCCTCCTGTGAAGGCAGCCTGAGACACGTGGGGAGGTTTGGCTGGAGGAGACTCCAGGGAAACTTTACTGCAGCCCCTCAATATGTAAAGATGGGCTTGTATGAGAAACAGAAAGGCTCTGTACCTTCCTGGGACACTGGAAGGTGCCCCTGCCTGTGCAGGGTGGCACTGGATGGGCTGCAAGGTCCCTTCAACTCAAACCACAACCAGAGTGCCACAGCAGCTCCTGTATGAGCTCCTGTATAATAGCTCCTGTATGCTATTAATTGCAGGGTGTTTCATCAACAGTCGAGTAAACAATTAAACATGACAGCATACATACCTCCAGCACTAATCCTATGATCTGAAAACAATGCTTCATGGTCCAGGTCACCCATTTTTATCTTTTATGGATTTTTTTGTACCTGTTGAGAAACAGACATGTTTTAAGAACACCAACATTGTGGATGCAATCCAAAAACACTTTCAAAAATATCTCTTGTTTTCTGAGAAGAGGTACATTTCACTAAAAATGCAATTTAGACAGAAATTCCTGGAGTTTGTCTTTCACTTTAGATTTCATGTGCCTCATACCATTTAGCAGCCAAGAAAACAAAATACTATTTCCTTGATGAATCTGTAATGCTGCGACACGGCTCCTCTATTCTTCGCTTTGTGCTTTTCAAAATATGAGTCCCTGATCCAAATATAAGATCAGGTTTTGAGGTGTTCTTTGCTTTACAGAAATCAAGCCTGAAGAGATCATTCCTTTCTTTTATTTGGAGACTGCCTAGGTCCCTTTAAGCCCCTCTGCAGTAACACCTGTGGAACCAGGTCAGTTGTTTGGGCAGCAGTGGCTCACCTCTTGGCCAGCAGCATGTATAAATACCCACATCAGCATGGGTCAGACAGGATGTTTCAGATGCGGTAAATTACACGACAAAGCAAAAAACTGTCTTTCATGTGTCAAACCCCTTACTTTCAATTAAGCATGCATTGGTGTCATCCCAGGTCTTGCACAGAAATAAAAGCAATAGATCCACGTGAGGAGTTTCAGCTGAACTGAACCAACAGCTGAGCCACAGCAGGAAGGGAAGGTCAAGGCTCCCCAGGAACCCTCTCCCCCAAACCCAGCCATACTGTGCCAAGCTTCATACACACAAAATTCCATCTCTTTGTCATACCTTTGACATTTGCCCGGTCCCACAGCAAGCAGCAACACAGCAAATAGCAGAGCAGCAAAATTTATTCATTTGTGGAGTTATTTCCTCACTGTTCTAGTGAGGTGAACTAGTTTATCCCTGGAAATTCCAAGGATGGCACAATGCAACAGGAAGGTGGAAAGGAAGAGCAGCAGAAGAAATGTAAAGGGCACTACTCTGACATAGAGCTATTGTCAGTCAAATAAGAAGGTGAGACTGCAGCTGAAGAGAGTTTACAGTGTACTTTCCTGTGAGCTGTTTGACATTCTGCAGACAGTCAGTCTTTCTCCTGCCTGCGTTTTTTGGTTTCTGACCATCCGAGCACGGCTTCTACTGATAAACTTGGGAAGGGAGTACCACAGTGCCTCTCATCTACACCACATAATGAAGGGAAAAATAACAGTGATGGAAAATTGGGAGTACTCAAAAGCTCTAAGAAGATTGGATCCATCAGAGGCACTTCTCTCCATGAAAAGCTTTTATTCCTGCTCCCCGCGCAGCTGCCGCAGCAGCGTCACTCTCCTGCGTGACTCATTTTGGGAACCATCGTCCTAATCTGGGTCCATCTGGCCAGCTTTAAATGACAGGCTTTAACACAAGACACGCTGTCCTTTCTGAAAAATAACTGTGGATACCAGTAAGATTAGCAGCAGCAGAGCTACCCCTCTGGGTTATTTATTTATTCATTTGTTCATTTGGCAAATTGTTAATGTCCTCTTTCTACTGACATGTGTCTGATTTAATGTCAGTATTTGAACAAAACTTCACACATGTTGACCTTAGCTTCACCTCCTTTCAAAAGGAACCAAGAGAACACATCTCAAGAACAGAATTGATGCAAAAAAAATTACTGGCCATTTGATGAACCAAGTCCTTATTCCCTTCTAACCAACCCGTTTCTGCCTTCCACAATGATGTCATACACTTGTATTTGATCTCAGCCTTTCACAGGCATTATTTGCTGTTATTCAACATTATGACCTCACTAAAACACTGAGAGCGAATGCTAAGATGGTTTTGGAAAAGGACAAGATCCATATAAACCTGCATTTATCTTCAGTAACTAGCAAATGTACTAATCCAAATTATAAAAGCACTGCCAGTTAAATTTCTTTCTGCTTTAATGCAGATATGTCTAGAAACCCCTCCAATATTATAAAAGTCCACCTAAGCCCAAATTCCAATAGCCTACCTCAAAGCTTTGCTCAAACTTCATTGCAGACTCTAGGCTGGGAGTCTTGATGCATCTTAGAAAGAAAAAGTGCAAAAGACCAAGCAGCCACCAAGCAGAAGTCCTGTGCATAGAAATCTGTTCCCCAAGAGTGCCAAGTCAGCTCTGCCTACAGCCAACCACAGCTCAATCTTTTAGCAGCAGTGAGAAGCACAAGGTTTGTCAATTCTCTTTTTCTGCTCCTTTGACCATTTAGCATTTCACTATTCACTGAACTCTTTTAGGCAATAAAAATGTGATGTCTTAAAAGATTTCATCTCCAACCAAATTCTACAGTGCATTCTTAAGCCCTTGCTGGTGTCTGAGGCATATGACCTATGTTTATTCTTACATATGGGAATAGCCAATGTTGAGGCTATCCTCCTTCCCCTCATTTGAACAGAAATTAAACTGCCCCGTGTCAGTCAGCATTCCTGGAGGAAGCAAAGCCTGGTGCCTGCCACAGGCTGCTCCTGGGCAGGACCCAGGTCCAGCTCAGGCCTCAGCTCCACGAGTCAGCACTCCCAGAGAGTTTAATCAGTGATTTTAAGAGAGCCTAATGCCACTGTCTCGATTCAACAAGTTGTTTGCACACATAAATCTCTGCAGATCTGGGCCAGCTGTGCCATTTTTCTTCCCAGCTGAAGTGCTGCTCATCAAGCGAAGGGCAGAGGGATTTCTGGCAGGGAGGCACAGTGCGTAACCACCCAGACGTGCCTTTTGAAACAGAGTTTCTTGTGCGTGGTTTCAATCACTCACATTACTCCATGTAATAATCACTAACATGAATCAAGCCTTCACAAAACACAATTTAACACCCTCAGCAGTGACAGCAGAGCAGGCATTCCTCGGCTCGGTGCAGATGAAGGAATCCTGGGACAGCAGGGCCCACAATGCTCTCCATGGCTCACGTCACCTGCTGCTGGGGGTACACCACCAAAAACCAGAGCTGAACCACAGACTACTGAGAACTGGAACACAGCATCAGCAGGAACTTGGATTATACATCAGAGCAGATGTTCCCAAAAAACATAACTCTGAAAAAATCCCCAAACTCAGAAGTCCCTTATTCTCAGTGCTCTCCTTTGAGTATCTGGCTATGTCCTGAATATTTGGTGGAAGGCTTTTCAAAAGATTTTAAAGTTTAATGGAAATGTTAATTGCTTAGCTATTGCATGTTTTCATTTAAAGAAAAGGAATATTAATATGCAGTTGTTGAACCCTCTGCTCCTAATTATTGTTAGGGAAAAGAGGCAAAGATTCACTCCCATTGTAGGGCATGGAGTACAAACAACAAACAAATAATGAGCTTGATCCCTTAATCAGATCCTTTCTCTTCCAGTTGAACTAACTATCTGAAAATGGCACCCATCCAGAACGTGTTAATCTTGCAGCAGTCAATCCTTTCCCCAGGAAAAAAAATACACAGTATAATACTTCCATCACTCGGTGTCAAAACAGTTGCTAGAAAAATCCCATTGTTTGATTGTCATTTAAATTCACATTCCCTAAAGAAAGAATTACAGCTCTCTTTGAAATAAGTCCAGTCTCAGAAATGGTATGTTCCAAAAAGAGACATAGTCCTTTTGTCTATGATAATCTCATTACTTCCTCATTAAGTAAAACTTAATCCAAAGTAGGAAGATCAATTTGAGTAACACTTAAAACAATCAGCTTCATGCACTGCTCTGTCAGGGGCAGGGAACAGCTCCTCTGCTTCCTGAGGATCTGCACATCACCAAGGAACTCTGTTCCTGCTCCATTCTTGGAATATTCTTAGAAAATCCAAGAGGAAATAAATGTTAGGAACACTTTAAAAAAACATTGAAAAAAGCAGATTAAAAAAAAAAAAAAAAGTAGTAAATGTTTTAGAAGTTGATAAGTTGACATAAAAAGGGTAGGAAATGAAGTCACTTCACCTCGGGTCAAGTGAGTCAGGTGGCATTTTATGTGGTTTTGTTTCAAACAAAACGTGCACAATCCATTTTCAGTGACCAAACACAGCTGGCCTGCTGCAGTCAGCACACCTGGCCATTGCAAGGTTTAAATGAAAGAGGATGAAATGAGAAAATGCTCTGATGCTTTGCGTAGTTAATCACAGAGCATTTGGAGTTGGATCTTAAAGCTCACCCAGCTTCCCCCGCTGCCATGGCAGGGACACCAGGGACACCTCCCACTGCCCCAGGCTGCTCCCAGCCCCAATGTCCAGCCTGGCCTGGGACACTGCCAGGGATCCAGGGGCAGCCACAACTCCTTTGGGAATTCCTGGCATGTGGCTGGACAAACCTGGACAAAGCCCAGATTTGCTAAGCTAAAGGCAAAAATTCTGAGGTGTCGTTTACAGACTTCTGTAATACAAGAGGTTTGCAGAATTTTGTCACACGCTGTTTTTATTAATGTTCTTTCTAGATTTCTATTTATTACCTCCGTGTACAACAAAAGCTAGAAAATGAAACAATATGCTTGAGTATATGAAGGAATAACTGGAAGATGTGAGGCCAGGTTATCCACTAGAGGACCCTACAATTTTCTCCAGTACTTAAGAAATAATAAGTGTTTAGTTAAATTGACCCATGGCTGCCTGGCCTGTGAAGCATACCTGCTGTTGGCTAGGCTGTATGAAAAGGCTTGTTTGGAATGGTGCAGCAAGCAACTCACCCCTCTGCTGCTCTGCATCCATCAGAAAAAACACTTAAATCTACAGAATTCACTCAGCACACCAGGAGCAAGGATGCTGTAACACAAACCTGCAGAGAATCAACATTTCCTGCAATACAACAAAGTACCTGGGCTTTGCACTCCTTATCAAGAGGCAGGATTTGCCCTGTACCTCGGGAACTTCAGAGGCAGACTGCACATCTAACACCACTGGGCAGTGGAATAAGGAGGCAGTTTTACAGGAGGCTTCCTTAAGGAGCTGCAGCAGAACAGTTCTGCAGGAAGCATCACAAGTCCCAGCCCAGCAGATACTGAAAGAGTCAATACAAAACAGCAGCAGAAGTTCAATGGAAGACAGTTAAAGAAGCTCAGAGCAGGTTGAAGTCATTGTGTCACTTTAAAAGAAAAAAAGAAGAACAACAAAAACCTACTGAAGACTGGACTTAAAAAAATCTGTGCAACATATCTGGATTCCAGTTGTTAAATCACAGCCCCACTGCTCTTCAGATAAACCAAGCAATGTGATTTTGCTTCCATTGCTGCAAAATGCACAATTGTAAATACACAATCTGAGAGTCATGGTAGCTTTATTTTCTATATCTACCTAGATCTCAGATTTTGTCAAAGGGGGAAGGGAAACAGGAGTCAGGTTCCTTATTTAAGGAATTAAAAAGATAATTCTAAGTTGTCCTCACCTTCTGCACTTGCCTCTGTCTTTACTGTTCCCTTCTGTGCAGTATTTTTAATGAAAGCATTTCCTCCTGCCCCATTTTCAGGCTAGCTTTGTTACTGATGCTTTTTCCTCAACAAACCCAAACGTCTGGAAGGGTTCCCTGCCCCACTGCTGGAGGCCTCTTCCTCCAGCTCTGCTGACAGCAACTTCTGCACACGTTTGCTAACGAACTGCAGGCAGGAGGCAGCTGCCTTAATTCATGCTGTTGGCAGAACAGTTTAACAGTGCTTCAAGAGCACATGACTCTGTCTGAAGAAGGCCAATTTCTCCTTAAGCCAAGCTATTTTTCCCTGTTGACCCTCGGAGAAGCTGTGGCTGTCTGGAGCTGCAGGCTGTGGTTACACTTCAGAGCCATTCTGAGCTCACCTGCCCAGGTCAGCGCCCACCCCGAGCCAGGGGGACACACAGCCTGGGCAGGCACCACCAAGGGTGCTTGTGCTGGGGACAGAGGGGACCTCAGGGGCCTCGGGAGGCAGTGCTGGCACCAACTACTCTGTCACTGTGTCCTTTAAGCCAGCCCAGACGATTTTTGTCTGAGCACTGTAGTGGGAGTCAGAGCAGAAGGTTTGTCTGCAGCCTGTGGAGACAAGCCAGAGGGACAGAGAATTCATATGATTTAGGAGCCACTGCAGTTTAGTTTGTCAGGAGCATCAGTAGCATTTTGTACAGCTTTTGCCAGTTCTGCTAGGCCAAATTCCCAGTTATGTGCAGGGAAGCATTTGGCACAACTACACTTTAAATTATTGCATAATGTTGCCTGATATCCTACTACAGGAAGGAACTCATCCTTGTCTGGGGCCTCCCAGTCACAGCCATGAGAAATGTACAGTCTGTAAACATGAATCAAGTGATCTTTCTGCATGGACGTTTTCTTTGTTGCCTCCTTATTCAGAGGATCTCGAGATTTCAGTCTGACATTCTGTATCCCTGGTCTGGTAAGAAAGATTACAATTTGGTTAATTTCTCAACATTTTTTCCAGCCTCATACACAAACTAGTAAGAAGACGGGTAATATTTTGTTCAGCAACTGTAGCAGCTGGCAGAAACTGCAAAGGATTTTAGCAGACCTTCCCCTGTCCTTGTGCAGATACAAGTACCTGAATTGCCCAGAGCTGGGGTGGTGAGGATTTTTTTAATTCTTTGTGGGCTTTGGTTGTTGGTTGTTTGGTTTCTTTAAGGTTGTTTACACAACAATTACAAGCTTAGGACCTGAAAACCCACAGAACAGACCAGCTGCTGATGACCTTGTCTTTACTGGACATCCCATTTGGCAGTTCCTACCATTTTTTCTCCAAATCATCCACTTGGCTGTTGCCAAGCCACCTACTTATTTCCAGGTGCTGCAACATCCAAGAGGACCCCTGACTCAGAGGTGCACAGGTGATGAAAGCTGATTTCAGCATGAGCTGGCTTCAGCAGCACAGCTCACTTCAGGACATCCTTCTCCTGCTGCCCCCAACACAGCCCCCTCACTCCACTCCTGGCACCTGCTGCCAGCTGAAACAATATCCTGGGACAGGAGTCATGGGGCTTGCCAAGAAAAGGCCACTGAGCTTACAGGTCAGCAAGCTGCTGTTCCTCAAAGCTCCATTTTGCTGAAACAGGTATCCAGGGCAAAACCAGGAGCCCCACACATCTCAATAACTTCCCGTGTGAGCACTAAACAGCTGCTCATGAGGTGTGTTAGCCTGCCATAACCATCACTCTCTTCTCCAGATATTTTTTTCCCAAACCTTCATAATTTCAGGATCTGGAAGAGACCACAGTTAAAGCAGGTAGCATTAAATCACTTCCAGAAGAAACCAAACCACACCCCCAGCCCCCCCAGGTAACCAGACCAAACCAACCAAATTCACAAAAACAAAGCAGGAGAAAAAAAAGAGAAAAAGCCCAAGACCAAACAAACCACCGAGAAACAAAGCAACACTGCTTTTGTGACTGATATGTATCACTAAAATTAAAATACAGGCATGCCAATGTCCTGCTAGGGATGTGAACATCTGTGGAATAAACATATAAAAAGGGAGACTCGATTATGGATTAATTTCAGAATAGATTAAACAAGGCAGAAAAACATATTAATGACTGGAAATGCTGAAGAAGCACAACAGCAGCAAAGGAACTAGCAAATACCTGTTAACAACATTGCCATCTAAACCACTGGAAGATGAGGACAGTCAGTTTAAGGGGTCGGATTTAAGGCTCAAGAGAAATCAGTACAGTCCCAAAGGAAAACATGAGACTAGGCTGTTAGGAATTGCAAACATCCTGGAATCATGGCTTTCCAGATGAGAATGAAACAGACCATCTTACTTGCAAGTCGCATCCAGAAGAAGGTGAATAAAAAGAAACTGTACTTGTTTGTTGCTGAGTTTAAGAATTTAAACATATCTTTGACGAAGGCCACCATCAGCTAATGCAATAGAAATCACAGAATCACCCCCCATGCAGCCCTTTGCATTGGAGAGTTAAAATGGGGAGCCTTTCCAGAGCCTGTGCTGTCCCTGTTGGGCAGGCTTGCTGCACTGGGACACACAGCAGTCAATTTGATGATGTACTGGCTGCTCAGGGTGCCAGAACAAACCAGCTACGAGGCTGTGAATAATACCAGGCAGAATGAAATAGCTTTTCCTCACTGACAGGCATTCAACATCCTTCCAAATCTGACAGGACCTCAAAATGTTACTCGCAATTCTTTCTGCTTCTTTCGTGCCAAAACCAACTGACTCAAGATCCCTTTCTCCTCCCCAACAGAATTTCTTACCCATCCCCACCTCAGCCCAAGGGGAAACTCTACAGCACAGCAGACCTTGCAATGCATGACTCTGCAGGGATGCAGGGCCCCAGGAACAGACTGTTCCTGATCCCCTGGAGCAGCCAGAACCTGGGGATGGCATTGTGCCACCTCCTGCATCCTGCCCATGGCCTGTGCCTTCCAGCCCCACAACGACACCCAGCAATAGCTCCATTGACTGAGGGGCAAGTGAGCTTCCTCATTTCCCAAAAGCTCTTATCTGTGACAGCCAAGCCAGCATAGTAATACCCAAATTACAGGTGAAAACCAGTTGAGACTGATTTGAAGCTGATTTAATTAATCCAGTACACCTTTGGTAAAAGCAGCCTTGGAACTAATGAAGGTCACAGTTCTCACACATCCTGCACTTTCTCCTCCCTTTATTCTAGACCTAGTTATTTCACATTTTATCTTTCCTTTATTCCAGCTCTCTACTCTCATTTGACCCTTCCCCCACTTATTTTATTTCACACCTGATAGTTTTTATTTCACTAAGTTTCTACTGTTATTCCCCATAGCTCCTGTTTCCCATTTCCCCGATGGAGACCACCATTCTGGTTTGGTAATATTTTATGTGTAGTTCACATGGTATGAATCATGAGATTTTTCAGAGCAGTGAGGACTCAAGACTCCTGCTTACAGCTGCCAAGAGTTTTCCATGTGGATATCATCATAATGTAGGAGTTATTCAACATACAAATAATTATACATATGGCAACAAAACCCTCGGAGATTAAATATCTTACCAATAGCCTACATGGCTTCCATGTAGCAGATTACATTCCAACTGGGAAACTCAGAGAAGGGACTATGTGAGTTTAAAGGTGACTCTCCATGTTCTGCAGCCTCCTACTTGTTACCTGCAGTTCCCTCCTGGGCAGAGGCTAACCAAGGACATAGTTCTACCTGCAGCACGAGCACTAATGAAACCACACCATGAGTTCATGTGTCCTTATGCCTAAAATAAAACTATGGTCCACCCCATCAAACACTAAACCAAAAAACTGAGCTGGATGGAAAACAGGCACATGTTACAGTGTGGATACTTTTTTCATGTTCCTTTACAAGCTTTCTACACCATCTGCATCAATGCAACAGGGGAAGAGGGTGAATAAAACAACCTCTTTGTTGAGACAGCAAGAGCTGCTGATTCAAGTGGCCGTTTGGTTCTGGCTCCTCTCAGCTGTTTACAGTATCAATCAATGAAGTGGAGAGTGTTGATCACTATCGTACCTGCAGGGTGGGAGGAGAGGAATAAGTAAACGGAAAACCAGTCACACCTGGGATACACCGGGACAGTCTGTTCGGGAGGCTGGAAGGAGAGCAATGGCCCAGTCAGACCCCAAGGCGATGAGTGCAGGACGGGCATGGGATACAAAAAGTTGATCAAGCATTTAACACACCCAAAGCCTGTCATTAAAATGTTTTACAGCAGTTTTAGGGATACTGGCTTTTCTTTTCTACATCCATGATTCCTCACATGCCATCAAGACAGTTCGGCTGCTACTGGGCACTTAAAATGGTGGGATGCTAAAACACCACGGAAAGAGTTTTCCCATCTTTCCCAAACACCTGGACTTTCCAAAACCCCGGCGGGTCCGGGCAGCGCCGCGGGCTGTGCGTGCTGCCGGTACCACGGCACCGGGGCTCACACGGTCCCAGGAGCCCAGGTCGGACGGGAGCCCGTGCGGTGAGCCGGCCCAAGCTCCCCGCCCGAGCAGAGCCATCCGGGAGCACGTGGCACGGGGTGACGGGCGGGCGGGTCCGGCCCTGAGGCTCGGCCAAGCCCCGGAGCTCCGGGCTGCTCCCCGCTCCGCCCCCGCGGCTCCTTCGGCGGGGCAGGAGGCGGCCGGCACCGCGGGACGGGCACGCCCGGCCACCGCGGGCACCCCGCACCGGCCATTTTGCAGCCGGTTGCTCCATCCACCCACACACCGCTCGCCCCCGACGCGCTCGGACACTCACCGCGAGGGCTCCGGCGGGTGGCGCCGGAGGAGCCTTCCGTCCCCACGGGCTCTCCGGGCGGAGCCGGCCCGGCACAGCGCGGTGGGGCCGCTCCCGGCGGAGGCACCGCAGGCACGGGTCGGGTCAGGTCGGGTTGGATCGGGTCGGTCCGTCCATCCGGTCCGTTCCGTTCCGTCCCGTCCGCGCCGTCTCCCCGCACGGCATCGGTAACCACGGCAACCTCAACTCGCCCCGCCATTGGCGGGTTTAACGCGGGGCAGCAGCCAATGGGACGGCGCCCCGGGCCGCTCCTGGCCAATGGGAGTGGGCGCCGGACCGGGCGGTGCGTGACGCGACGCGCGGGCGGGGCGGGGCCGGCGGAGCGGGCGGCGGGGCC
>WAAE01017968.1:58395-335274 GCA_013400495.1 Nicator chloris | reverse complement strand
GCGGCCCCGGGCGCGGGGCCGGGTGGGGACGCGGCGGGCGGTGCGAGGGATGGCGGGGTCGGCGGAGCAGGCGGGGTGAGCCGGAGGCGCCGGGCCCGGTGTGCCCGCACGGGGCGGCCGCGGGGCCCGGTGTCCGCCCCGGTGTGCCCCGGAGTCCCAGGCTTCGGCTAGTGCCCCGGGGTTCCCGGGAGCCCCCGACCCCGCTGCCGTCGCGGTGTTCCCCGCACGGGATTTAAATATGGATTTTTCACCCTTGGAGTGACCGCAGAACGAGCCGCGCTCGCGCCGCCGGGTACCGGCGAGCCCCGGAGCATCCCCGGCCCGCGCACCGGGAGCACGGCTCTTGGGGCTGTAGTAACTTTTTTGCGGTGTCTTCTCCCCCTGTCTCCGGTCGCATACGCGGGGTGGGGAGCGGAGCAGCACGTGCGGGGTGTGGGCGCGGCGAGGACAGCCGCGGCCCGCGGGGACAGGCGCGGCCGTGCCGCCGGCCGGCCGTGCTTCGGGCACGCTGCGGTGTGTGCGAGAACAGAAAGTGCTCTGCAGGTGCCGGTTACCGAGTGCGGCTGCCGTGGCTTGGGCTGGGGGAGCTGGGAAATGAAGTCTCGCCGCAATAAAATAAATGCTGCTGCTGAACCCAGACTGTTTCAGCACAGAAAAACCAGAGTTGATGACTCAAGCCCCCTCTGGTTCATTTCTCCTCCCAGCTGACGCTCAGGAGGCATCACCAGTTCACGGGCAGGGAGCTGAGTGTTACTGAAGTGCCTCTGTTTGCCCCATAGACCTTTGTCCTTTTTTTTTTTTTCCTAAATAGCCTCCCGCTCCCTGTTAATTTTACATTAGTCATTGCTTCCAGACTCGACTGTTTGAAGGAAAAGGTGTGGTTGGACTGAGAGCACTAGTGTTGCATGAACTGGCTTTTCAGTTTTTTCAGCACTGACAGTTTTTGATATATTGGAGTTTAGAGATTAGGAGATGATAAAGATGATAATGTTTTCCCCTTAACTAATAACTGTATTTTTGAGGTCAGCACCAAATAATTTGTTCATTGTGATAAAAATATGGGAACCTACTAAATGTACTTGTTTAGTTTATGAAGAGACAGTAATTCAGTCATGTTCATCATGTCTAAAGTGGGGCGAGTGAGTTTTGGGGGCAAAAGCTTCTTGTTGGTATTTATATCCTGTAAAGTTTCTGTTAAACATTGCAATGTTATATGCAAATAAATGGAACCTGGCTGTGGAATGGTAGATTGCAGTAACTTTCTCCTTCTGCTGAAATTGCTTGTCAAGTGCTCTATTGCTGCTGAAATAAGATGCTATTAATATTTTTAATTAAGGTAGAAAAGCTGATAGGCCCTTTCCAGTAAAAACTGTGTCTTTTTCCCTTTCAACTTGTTAGATGTTCAGCATAAATAGCAGTACTGATATCAGAAGTTCTGCTTTAAAACACAGTTGGAGAAAGTTTTGTGAGAGTCATCTTCTGTGAGTGGGGAGAATTAGTTCTAATTTTTCTTAGGATGTCAACAAGATAACACGTTTCGGAGTTTGCATTTTTCAATAGTAATGCAGGGTCCTTTTCTAATGAACAGTTGAATTCAGTCACACAATGTAAACAAGGAAAGTTATAGGATACACTACCTTTTTATAGAAGCTTCTTGCAATAGCAAATAGCATCTGTAGTACATGTTGAGGTATTTTTCATATTCTGTGATAGCATGTGCTATATACAAATAATAGTAATCTTAATTAGTAATGTGTGTTTGGTGTTAGTGTAGAAATCTGCATGCACTGAGAGAAGACTCTGGAGAAAAGCTGCATTTTAAATTAACAGAAAACATAAATAAGAACTTCATGTACTTCTGCTTCACTTTATGTAGATTATTTCAATACATTTAGTACAGATGAGGAGGTAAAACAGTTCTGAACCATGGGACTGTGCGAGTGATGTCTTAATTTTGTTATGGGGATTTTTATTTTTTTCTTAATTGTGATGCTGAAAATAATCAAGTCTTGCAACATTTGGTTATTTGTTTGGTGCAGAAAAGCAGTGGCTAGTTCAGGGAGTTCAGTGAGCTTAACCGTAGAGTAGTTTGCTTTAGTACCAGGACATACGTAGTGAAATGTGGTACAGAAAAGTCCCCTAGTTACTTTTCTGTCATTTTCAGTCAGGTCAGTGGGACTGGGCGGTTCCATGGATCGCTGTGGATGAGCAGCTGCGCTCCCGTGCAGCCGCTGACGGCGCGGAGCAGCAGAGCCGTGCCCGGGAGCAGGGAGCCCCGGGGCCGGGGGGGCTCTGCCCGGGGCCGGGGGGGACTGGCCTGGAGCAGGGAGCCCCGGGGCTGGGGGGGACTGCCCGGGAGCAGGGAGCCCCGGGGCTGAAAAAGCCAGATGTGGAACTGGGCTGTTGGGCATAGCCAGTAGCTATCACTTGCTTCTTGCCTCCACCTTGATTGCAATGTTGCTGTCAACGAGGCAGTTCAAATGTTAGTGAAGATGGAGAGTAAAGGCAAAACCACAACCAAGCCCAGAGCCAGGGCCTTTGGAAGTGGCCCTTCTCGAGGAGCAGGCTGTGCTGGCTCTGGCAGCAGAACTTCGGAAGGGAGCTGGAGGGGATGGTGGCACCCAGCAGTCTCTGGGCATGCTTGGGAGCTTTGCTGATTTTCAGCTGCTTTTCCTAAAGCCTGCGAGATGTCCTAGTTCATTGGATAACTTCTCATGTTCTTTTATCCAGACAGAATACTCATTTATTCTGCTTGGGGGAGGTTTGTAGAGGGAGGGGAGGAGGTGGATAAAGACAGCCAAAAACTGCCTCTGGTGACCTTCCCAAAGCTTTTGCTTGCATGGAAGAAAATGCCAGTGTCTTGTCAGTTAAATCTCTGCAGCTGGCAGCAGTGTTCAGACCTTTGCTCCTCTCCCCCTTGCTGTCCTTAGTACCTCTCTCCTTATTTCGAGGCAGATAAGAGAGGCCTGGATTTCAGGAGGAAGGAAGGAGTCCATCACTTTCACAGGAGATGAATTCTTTTCTTTTTTGATAGTGGACTCCCGGACTGTCATTTAAAGGGAAGGCTGAAGGAGAAGGGTCTGTGGGTGGTGTCTCATGGTGGCTCAGCTGGGCCATGGGAGCCCGGAGGCCATTGGTGCTCGGCCATGGAGCAGCAGCGTGTCCGGGGTCAGGGAGTCCCTGTGTTCAGGGTCAGGGAGGATGGAGCAGCAGTCTGTCCAGGGTCGGTGTCTGTGTGTCGGGGGTCAGGGTGGCTGGGGCAGCAGTCTGTCCAGGGGCAGGGAGTTCGTGTGTCGGGGGTCAGGGTGTCCGTGTGTCCGGGATCAGGGAGGCTGGAGCAGCAGTCTCTCCAGGATCAGGGTGTCCGTGTGTCCAGGGTCAGGGAGGATGGAGCAGCAGTCTGTCCAGGGTCAGGGAGGATGGAGCAGCAGTCTGTCCAGGGTCAGGGAGGATGGAGCAGCAGTCTGTCCAGGGTCAGGGAGGATGGAGCAGCAGTCTGTCCAGGGTCAGGGAGGATGGAGCAGCAGTCTGTCCAGGGTCAGGGAGGATGGAGCAGCAGTCTGTCCAGGGTCAGGGAGGATGGAGCAGCAGTCTGTCCAGGGTCAGGGAGGATGGAGCAGCAGTCTGTCCAGGGTCAGGGAGGATGGAGCAGCAGTCTGTCCAGGGTCAGGGAGGATGGAGCAGCAGTCTGTCCAGGGTCAGGGAGGATGGAGCAGCAGTCTGTCCAGGGTCAGGGAGGATGGAGCAGCAGTCTGTCCAGGGTCAGGGAGGATGGAGCAGCAGTCTGTCCAGGGTCAGGGAGGATGGAGCAGCAGTCTGTCCAGGGTCAGGGAGGATGGAGCAGCAGTCTGTCCAGGGTCAGGGAGGATGGAGCAGCAGTCTGTCCAGGGTCAGGGAGGATGGAGCAGCAGTCTGTCCAGGGTCAGGGAGGATGGAGCAGCAGTCTGTCCAGGGTCAGGGAGGATGGAGCAGCAGTCTGTCCAGGGTCAGGGAGGATGGAGCAGCAGTCTGTCCAGGGTCAGGGAGGATGGAGCAGCAGTCTGTCCAGGGTCAGGGAGGATGGAGCAGCAGTCTGTCCAGGGTCAGGGAGGATGGAGCAGCAGTCTGTCCAGGGTCAGGGAGGATGGAGCAGCAGTCTGTCCAGGGTCAGGGAGGATGGAGCAGCAGTCTGTCCAGGGTCAGGGAGGATGGAGCAGCAGTCTGTCCAGGTCAGGGAGGATGGAGCAGCAGTCTCTCCAGGTCAGGGAGGTGACTCTGGCACAAGCTTGTCCTTTCAGGATGGGCTGAGTGACTCAGCCCTCCTTCCTGAAGAGCGAGTGGTGTTTGCTGCGAGGGCAGGACGGGAACCAGCCCGGCCAGTTCCCTGCTGCCTCTCCTTGCCTCTCCTCCCCTCCAGCAGGAAGGCAGAGCCTTTGGCTGCCGAGATCCTTGGAGAATGTCTGGGGCTGTCTTCGACTTTCTGCGCCTCTTCATTGCATCCCACTCTTACAGGAAAACAAAGGCGACCTCGGAAAGTTGGGAAAACTCTGTTCTTTGTGTATGGTGTCTTTAAAGAAGGTGCCATTATAAAATGGCAAACTTTTGTTATATATGTGTTTTCCTACTTTAATTTTAAACAATTTTCATATATTAAGGAAAAGAAATTGCTATTCTTCTCCAAAATGTCTCCATGACCATCTCTTGCGGATCTTCCTTCCCTCATTTTTTTTACTTTGCACAGCATTTTAGCAATTTCTTACCTAGCACTAGGAATTGAAGACCAGTCAACTTCCTGTTTAATTGCCTTTAAAAATAATTTAAAATATGTTTTTATTTTAAATGGAGAAAGTTTTAAGTGGAGAAAATGCAGCTGGGAGTTGTTACTTTATTTGAGAGTCATTAAACCATTATTCAAGAAATAAGTAAAATTAACCCCCCCACATAGTGTTCTAACTGAAATGTAGCTTGTTTTTGTGAACCTTCAATTAACATTATAGTTGATCTAATGTTGTTATGGGTATTGTGATGAATTCATTGTTAAAGAGCAGAAAGGAATCTGTTGTAAATGCTCTGAAGGTGTACAAGTTGAAACTCGCTTTCTGCATCACAGCTCAGTGGGGGGATTTTAAATGTATTTACTGTTTGTGGGCAGTGCATGAAATTCCCCTGTGGCCATGGGATCCATGGCTGTGTGGGGCAGGTGGCTCACAGCCCCCGTGCAGGCTGTGGGATGAAGTGGCCTTCAGGGTTTGCCGGGTTTATGCAGAGGAGTTTCGGGCACCAGGTCACCATTCCCTGGTGGGTGAGGTCCACCTTGGAGCATTGCAGGGGGGAGCCCTGGTGGGATTTGCTTGTCTCGGGGCACCTGTGCTGGCTGGCAGCATCAGGCTGCTCCAAGAAGTGCCCTCAGACTGACTGGGGCCACCTCCAGAGGCAGCAGGAGCCAGAGGGAGAATGTCCTGGGAGGAGGTGGAGGGACTGAAGGCAGGAAGGTAGGGGCAGTTTTCCTGGTGCAGGGTAGGGCAAGGAGTAGCAGAGGTCTGGGAGCCATGAGGAAAAGAAGGAACTGTGGTGTGATGCCAAATACTGCCTTTTGTCCCATGAGGTCCAGCTGCAAGGAACAAGGAAGAAGCATTAAAAAATTCCTGGATTTCTGTTTGTTTCTGTGGGTGCCAAAAACTTTTCATGTCTTTATCTTCTTATCAAAAGCTCCTCATGTTCTGTCTGTGGCGTGGCAAGCCAAAGGCTATCATCTAGGCTATGCTTTTAACAGGTTTTTATAAATATACTCAAAAGCATTTGCATTACACGTGTCCAGATAGAAAGCACCTAATCTATCCCTTAGTTTGCTTTATTTGATCTTACTTAATGCCATCTGTGCTAGAAATCTGATGTGAATGGGAGATTTCCAGTTTGTGGTGGATTTCTCTCCTCTTCCTCAGGAAGGCAGCAGCAGGTGATGCATCCTGGGTGCTCTGAAAGGAAACCTTTTCAGTTCCAAACTGTGTTCTTCGCTCTGTTGCCTTGGCAGAGGCAACTTCTTGCCTCCACCTTGAGGTGCAACTTCATGTTGTGTAGCCCAGGAATTCAATATTGGCACATTTGTTATCACAGAGGAAAATCTTGATTGGTGAAATCTAAAACCAAAGAAACTCACCTCTCTCTGAAACAATTTCAGACAAATGATAGTTCTTTAACTTCCGTGTCAATGGGACAGGCTTAAAGCTGAACCATTTCGTATCTTTCACAAAAGAAACCCAAGGTTGTATGTGTAATGTAACGAATTTCAGTGGCTTCTGGACAAGTGCAGCACTGGATTCAGGAGTGTTAATTGGAGACATTCTGTGTACAGGTGTGTTTATGTAATGGTGCTCAGCAATTATCTTCTGCTAATTCGTGCTCAAGTCTTGTGTGATATCTAAAGGTACATAGGGAAACAGATCTCAGAAAGAGTATTTTCATCATGGTTTTGTTTAAAAACAAAATTACCATATATTCTTATTGAGAGATAACACAGCAGTGTTGAAATGATAGCATATTGTGAAAGGAGATTTAATTTGTATCCTGCTGGTGCCTAAACTCCAAATTCACGTGGCCTTCTGTGAAGCAGAGGCAAGTCCATGTTCCACAGAGCTTACAGGCAGAAAAGGCAAAACTTAAACTGATGGAACGACTGGAGAAGTTACCAGGAACATGCCTTTTTGTAACACACACCTAACCCAGGGTGCTTGTGACCCAGAACTAAACCTGGGCTGTGTAATTTCATTCAGCCTTAATGGAAGATACACTGACAGAACTTGCCACCTGTTGCTGCTCCATAACCTTCAGACCCAGCATTGTCCTCATGACTAATGTAATGAAAGTACCCAGTTCCATATTTCAGCTGAAATTGAAAATATTGGCAGTGAGGTGACTGATACAATGCATCACTTGTTCCTGGGAGCATATTTATATTTTGGATGGGAGATGAAAAAACATTGAACCCAGAAATCTCAGACTGTCTTGTAGACTTGTGAGATGTTTTCACATGAAGAAAGAAAATTCTGGGTTTTCTTCATTTTGCAGTTGTTCCTTAGCATAAATCACAGCAACAGCATACACTGAGATTTGGAAAATTTCACTTTCATTAAATACATTCTTTTCCAGAAGATACCTAAAAAAAAAAATCTAGTTTAGTGTTCTTCACAGAATAGACTGAATGGCAGAAAAACTTCCTTTGGTTCAAGAACTTGACACTTCTTAAGGAAGTTCTGAAGTTCTGGCAGAGAGCACTGCCTGTTGTGGGATGCTTTTTGTTCAGGCTGATGCAGTCAGTCTTTCAACACGCAGAGTTTTTTAATTTAGTTGTGGAACACAGGTTATTTTTAAGCAGGGAAAAAAATCACTAGATCATGTACTGACACTGAGATAAAATCAAAAAACTGCAACAACAAAAGACCCAAATCCCAAAACAAAAAAACCCATCCTGAAGATAAGCAGTTAAAACGTGTTGAATTAGCAAGGCACGCTGAATGCAGGAGTTGGATTTGTCTGAGGAGCTACTGAGTTTTATTTTGGCCAACTTGGGTGCTCTGAAAGGAACAACCCTCTGTCCATCAGGAGCTGCTGCTGCACTGATCCAGTCTGAAATGCAGTTGCACTGTGGAGGAGGAGAACAGTTTTTATTAAACTTAATGCATTTATTGCTGTTCATAATGGGTAGGCTTTAAATATCTTATTTAGTGTTGTAGATACAAAAGAAGATATCCTGAATCACAACCTCCTGCTTTGAGGAGATGTGAAGTGCATTAGATTTAGGAAGTCTTGCCTTGTTGGAACTCCAGCAAATGCTGTTTTAGTGATACAGTTCATTGTATTAGTTAATATGTTTTAGTTAATATGACTTGTTTTGTATTAGTAGTATATTGATTTAATCTATAACATAAATAATAATATATTTTAGACTGAAAATAGAAATACTAAAGGAAGTTTCTTGTTTTAGATAGCAAAGATAATTCAAATTATTGCAATTTTTCCAGAATTTCTCCAGAATTTTCCTTTGTTTTCTCTGTATCTTGGTGCATCACAGGAGTCATATTGCAACAGAACAAAAATATTTTATTATGGCAATATTCCAGGGTTTTTTGCTTTTTTAGAAAACTGAAAAATCTGCTTTATGTGCAGCAGTGCACACTGTGGGATGGTGTTTTCCCTTGGTCAGCGTTCACAGTTTGAAGGTGCCCATGGGGTGCAGGGTGAGCTGCTCGGGGCTGTGTGCCCCTCTGACAGGTGGAGCAGCTGTGGGAGTTCCAGCCTGGAGCAGCAGTGCCTGCCTGGAAGGCCAGGTCAGTCTGCACCAGCCCAGATGTCACAGGCCCTGTGCCGGGCTGGGCTGGGCTGCTGCAGGAACACCTGGGATCCTCAGCTCCTCACTGGCTGTTGGAGCTCTATTCCCAGGCTTTACTGAGTCCTGTCTTTCTAAACTGATTGTTCTCCAGCTTGGTGTTGGGATTGAGCCTGGTGGAAACAAAGGGTTCTGCTGTGCAGACACTTTGTGTTTTGAAGCATAAGCATGACCTTTGTCCTTGTGCATGGGAGCTGATTGATCACCTTCAGGAGAATGTCTGGGTGTGGAAAGGTCAGACAGCCCTTCCTTCAGCTCTGCAGCACTCAGGAAGGCCTCATTCCACAGGCCAGCAGCTGCCTTCTGCTTGTGTGCAATGTTCTCCCAAAAGGAAGAACTCTGGGCAGGTCACTTGTAGAGTTGCTCTTGCTTCTCTTGGAGCTGCAGTGGGTTCTTCCTTCCCCCAGGTTCCCTGACACAAGCAGGCCTTTGGAAGAACTTGGTACTGTTGTCTGCATGGCAAAAAGCCACCTACCTGCCTGTGAGGGTTTTCTTTCCAAATACTTGACGTGTCTGTCTCACTTCCAAGTCTTGAGTGGGCAAACTTAAACATGTTGGAGGAAGGGGAGACAGGATGTGCATGGGTTGTGTTCGGCTGTTTCCCTCCTTGCACAGGATCTCGTGGAGGCTGCCTTAGCTTTGATCTCCGGACCTAAAACTATCCTCCAGCTGACTGAAATGGTTTGCATCTTGCACAGAATTGTAGCCAGAATAGAGATTTTTATCTTGGAAGCAAAAATGCCTTGTAAGTCTAGAAATTCAAGGGTGATGTGTCCTTTTCCCTAGTACAAACATAAATACTACATGTGAAAGCTCTGCTGTGTCATGCTGCTGATGGCCAGGAACTAATTAACAACCAGCCCCAGAGCCTCTGTTCTGGCAATTTATAACAGCCTGGGGCAGGAGGAGAGCAGGGATGTACTTGTGGTGTCTAAACAGGCTTCTGAAGTTTCTAAATTTTTGCAACATTTATTTTATCAACCCTCCCATTGTACTGCTGTCTTTTGGATTTACACTTGTCAATGGATTTTATTATTTCTTACACCAAGGTATGAGGTGAAAATCCTTATAGAAGAGTTTAGTCTGTTGAAATTCAAAACTGTTAAGCTTGCTTGACCTGTATTTCAGAACCAAGTTTTGGTTGGTTCTAGACAACAGATGAATAACCACTGTTCTGCAATGTCTTTTGTTGCAAGAATCACGTGTACTTAGAGCTTGTAAAAGATTCCCTACAGAATATGGGAACAAAACTTCTGGGAAACAGCTAATACTTGGTGTTCCTTCAAAGTATTTATCCGTTTTACAAAACTTTAAAAAAGATCCTGTAAGTTGGAATTTATCTCCTTTACAATTACATCCCCATAACTTAGCTGAATCCAGTAATTCCAGACTGGAAGGTGCTGTGTTTGTGCAGCCAGCTCCTTTCCTTGTGGAGGCTGGGAGAGGGCCCCGGGGAGCCGAGCACCCACTGCTCAGGTCCCTGTCAGCTGGATTAGCCAGAGGCAGCTCTGCTCTGCTGCTCTGCAGCTGCTCTGAAGGCTCTGTGGATAGCTGCCTTTGCCATGTGCTTCTGAGACTTGGACCTTTTCAGTCTCTGCAATGGCACAGTTCAGTGGGAAGACAAGGCTTGTCACTGAGGATGGGCTGTTTCCTGAGACACAGTGCTTGTCAGTGCCTTGGCTGATCTCACGTGGTGCACGGGGTGGGCAGCTCTGTTCTCTAGTGCTGGGCACTTTGCCTTTCAAAGGCCCTCACTGGTGGACAGCCTTGTATGCTCCAAAGTTCACACTTCTTGCCAGTGGACTTTTTCAATATGAATGTGAACCAGTTTGGTATGATGTGTTAAATTTGTGAGACTGACAACTTCACAGATTTATGAACACAAATGGCACCCTTTCAGTTTTAGGTGTGCATCAGTTTTTCACCCAGTTTTCCTTGAAACAAAAGTGATATGATTAATGTTAGGATACTGGCAGTGGGGCTGTGAAACTGACTGAGGTGGTGCTAATCCCTGGCTTTATTTCTGTTTTGCCTTTTTTGTCTCAAAGTGTGTGTTAGGAGATGCAATGACTGTGCCTCTCACCTGGCCAACATTGGTCATTTCCTCTTCTAGATGAAAGAACACGTCCATCAAAATTCCTGCAGGGTGGGATCTGTGTGGGTTTCCACAGCAGATTCAAAGGGAATGGTGACTTGTGTGTGCAGAGTGACTTGGGCATGGGACAAGCAGCATCTCCCCCGAGTTATTCCTTACCATGGCACAACTGGAGCTGTGATACTCCTCTGGGTGGGTTACAGCAGCTGTGGCCCTGACTTGCTCCTCCACTGGACAGACAGGATCCGGTCCCTCTTTATCCCAGGTGAACTGAAACCAAGATGTGAAGTCTTGACACAGTACTCGAGCAGGGAGACAAAGTGACTTGAACTAATGGTTTTCACATGCCAACTTGTGCTCTAAATGAGGTGGAACTTGAACTGTGGTTTTGTGGGTATGCAGATGTGCCTGGCATTGCTGGAGTGCTATGGGTGGGTGATAAATGCAGGAATAGCTTTGGTTGTTACTTAGTTGAGCTACTGTGTGAAGATACAGGTGTATATTTTATTAAAGAGTCCTAACTGAAATGGCCCTACCACAAGAGGAGAGCAAGCAAGTCACCTTGATTTGACCTTAACATTTTCCAGTTGCAGAGATGCCAGCAGAATGTGAATCAAAACAGAACTGCCTGTAAACACATCCCAGAGGAGCCAGCTACTTTCTGCTGGTTTAACTCTGATTGAAGGAGTTTGACTTCCCTTAAGGTAGATATGATTTTATTTGTACAAAGAAGGAAAAATAAGTCAGATGTACCAGTATGATAGGAATCCTCTCTATGGATCCTAACAGTGCAATTACAACAGTGGAGAAAATAGCCACCAGTAATTCTGTTCTCAAATGGTGTACTCACTATACTTTTTTACTTTTCCAAAATGTTCGTTTCACTGGGAAATGTCCTAATTTTTAGTTACAGTGATAAATTTCTTTATGGTCATTTAAGACCTGTTTGGTCTTCTCTCAAATGTTTCCTTATCCTTATTTTTGCACCTACGTATTCATAGAAAACAACATCTTCTCAGTTTCTATTTTGAAAGGTTTCTGGTGATGAAAAGGGAGGATTTGGTCTCTTTATCATCATGACAGCCTTTGAATTCAGGCAGACCAGCAGAACCAGCTGCAAATGTGAGAAACAAGGCCTGTGCCAGGTGCTGAGTTAACTTCCATTTCATTCTAATGGGAGCAACACTTCAGATTCTCTGCTGAAAATTTTTTGATGCACTCTACAACAGCATGTGCCATCACTGTGGCCATCTCACAGGAGCAGCTGTGTTCTTCTCTCCAGTTACCTCTTGGTGGTGACCTTGCTGTCTGTCACAGAAACTTTCTTTGGTCACTGTCTGTGACTTGGGTAAAGAGCATTGGTAAGATTAATGCCCCATCCCTTGCCTACCAAAACCTCCCATAGTTGGAAGATATGAAGGCCCATTGTTTTGCCAGTGTTAAATGAGATCAATCACAAGGGAATTCCTAGTGGAGAAACTTCTCTCCAGGTGGAGATTTGTGTTAACTCTACTTTTTTGTCTTCCTTCCCTGAAGCAGGCTGCATACATAATGACTGTCATTTGACAACAGAGGCTGTGTTCACCTTAGCCTGACTGAGGTACCTGCTGGGCTGTTACTTGGCTGTGTTTTCTCTGCAGACAGATGTTTCTGTCATTCTTAGTTTCTGTGCTGCTTTAGCAAGCCCTGGTTGGCTTGCTTGTCTCTAGCTTTCTCATAACTCCATTATTATTTGACTTGGAAAACAGCAGCAGGCAGGTAGATTTCTCCTCTCTCCTTAGGCTAGAAAGGGAACATCAACCTCTTTTGCATTTTTATCTCTTTTAAAAGTAGATATGCTTCCCAGATAAGGAATCCTCTATTAGCTTAGTTGCATGCCTCTGTGTGTCATCCCTTCCCCTGCCTTGGATAGCTATGCATTTATTTATCCCTCCCCCTGCCTTGAATGGCTGTGCATTTATTTATCCCTTCCCCTGCCTTGGATAGCTATGCATTTATTTGGGAGCAGGAGCATCAGCTCTGCTGGGTTCAGCTGGTTCATGTCACCACATTGTTTTCTATTTTGTAAGACTGGTTCTTCTCAAATCCACCACTTAAGTTCTGCCTACTTGGATTATATTTCATTTAGAAATTGAATCAGTCCATAATGCTGTGCTCCATGGTAATTTTGGCAACTGTTTTTTTTTTTCTTTTCAATCTTTTAGGCTTGAGTTTGTTGAGTAATCTTTTTTTTTTGTTTACCTGCTTCTTTTTGTCTCCATATCCATTAAATGAATAGCTGTGCCCCACCACTGTGCTGTTTATTCATGCTCCCACTGATGTCCAGAGCAGCTGGGTCTCACAGGACCAAGATTCCAGTGGTATCTGTTTTAATGGAGCTCTCATCCCAAAGTGTGAGTGGCCACTACTGGCAGCTCTCTCGTCTCTGCTGTTGGAGATTGACTGAATAGCGTTAATGGTTATGCTGTAACCTCTGTCCTTTGTCATGTGGTGAACTCCAGTTACAAAACTGAGCAGCCTCCAGAGAGGTAACTTCTGTCACTTCTCTTGGTGACATGACTGTTCCTGTCCCTTGAATTTTGCCTTCGTCAGTGGGTCTTACAAATCACTGATGGATTAAGATTGTGACTAACAAATTGCAAATATGACAGAAGCCTGTTGTGAAGGCAGTGAATTGATAGCTTGCTAAGGAAGCCTTTTTTTTCTGTTGAAAGTTGGTACCTTTGAGCATGCTGTACTTTGCACCAGTGCAAGTTTTTCAGTCTTTTGCTAAGAGGTTGTCAGTGAGGTTGGGTCGTCAGTTCTTCAGAATTCAGTGTGAAACCTGCAGTTCATATTGCCATTCCAGTAAACAGTTCCACTTCCATGAAGACTTACTTGAGGATAATGGAGTCTGAAGACTCGTCCCACCCTGCATGGTGTTTGCACCATGCAACATGTAACCAGCCTTGTCAGAGCTTTGGCCCGTGCCAGCTCTACCACCTTTTCCTTTCTTTCAATACTTTCATTTCTGATTCCTGTGCAGGACTGGGGTGGTGATGGTGGTGATCTTGGTTTTGAAAGAGTGTCAGACTGGCCATCAGCAAGATGAGGGCTGACTCCCTGGCACTGCTTCTGGCCTCGGAGGCAGGCCTGACCCCGGAGGCACAGGTGTGCCAGCAGTGCCACGGTGCTCCCGAGCCCACGGCAGCAGGGTGTGGGCACGACTGTACTCCTGGGAGGAAGCCTGGGGTGTTCTGGGCTGGATTAGCAGCCTGGCATGGTTCTGCTCAGCCGTCCTGCTGTGCCTGGGTGGTGGCTGCACTGCCTCAGGTGAGCTGTGCTCGGGCCCTGAGTGCCCAGGGACAGCAGCTCTCCAGGGTGTCACCCCAGAGCTGGGCAGGCTGCTCTGTCAGTTCAGTTGTAACTAAATGCTGTCTTTTAGGGTGACCATAAATGACAATGGACTTCTTGCTTATTCCTGGGCATATCCTTCCTGTGCTCACCGAGAGGATGTTGACAGGCAGCAGCAGCATCAGTAATAAGAACAGATAAAAATGGGACAGGGCAATGCGTGTACATGTTTACCCTGCTGCACGGGAATATGCTGATCTGAGGTCTGCATTAATAACCTTGCTGGGGGCTACTTTTAAAACGTACAAAAAGTATTTTGACAGTATTCATCAGAAGATGTGCTGAGTGTTATTTGAAGTTAACCACCAGAATTACTGTAGAGAAACAACTTACAAAGCATATTTGCCATTTTAAAGAAGAAGCTTCTTTGAAAACCTTATTTGAAGAAATAATTATGTGCAGACTATATATATGTATACATATATGACATTTTTCATTAAGTTTTTATTGAGCTTTAGTTTGACAAAAGAACTGCGGTGTTACAGATGTCTTTTAAACACAGTATGTGTAAGGTAGATTTTGGAGCCTACTTTTGCCCCTCCTTGCTGGGCATGTTCACATTTGCTCTGGTATTTGCAGCTTTACCTCTCAGATCATATGAGAACTGAAGTAATAAGGACTGTCCTATATTAAGTTTAAAAAACCCCAACAGTTTGAACCTCTGCAGAGCTCCTGTGCTATTGCTGGAAGGCTCCATTTTCTCTGTTTTGGGTTTGAAGTGGTCTCTCACAAATAGGGAAGAAAATGCAATTAGGTGGATCTGCATTCTGTTACCATCCGTAATTCATCCTGCTGTCCGTGATGCTGAGAAGGAAACCAGCAGCTGCCGTGGAGCACCTTGCTGAAATGGGTCACTTTGGGTGGCACGCGTGCTTTGTGTGCCAAGTGTTTTCAAGTTGTGCGGTGCTCGGGGTGCTGGTGGAGCCCCACGGGCCCGGGGTCGGTGCCGGGCCTGGGCCGTTCGTGCCCCGTGCTCTGCCCTGCCCTGCCCCGGTCCCGGCAAGGACAGCTCCACAGAGCTCTCCCGAACGCTGCGTCTTCTTCGGAAGCTGCAGTGAGCCATTCTAAAAATGGAGAGATGTGCCTCTAACTACAATTACCCCGTCAGCCTTACACTAAAGAGCAATCTCGCCGGTGGTGGAAGTGCATTCTTTTCTGCTGCTGTCATCCAGGGGTGTATTTCCTGAGTTGTATTGACGTTCTCCTGAACTTACAGACAGCAAGCAGGAGCAGGCTTGCTCAGGTTTGAAAGTGGAAATCCCCTAAAACACTAATTAATTGTTGTATTTTTTTAAGACTTAAAATTGCGTAATTTTCCAACTCCCTGCTTGTTACTGAGAGGCTTTGCATTTGATCACTGCCTTTTCAACCCTTCATTCTGAGATTTGTGTTACAGCACAGTGAAAATAACTTTTTTATACAAACAGTGAGTTTGTATCTTCACTGTTGGTAGAGTTGCTTATTTTAATATATTAATATTAATTGTCAGGCATATCTAAATCCAAAGTGTGAACATTTAATTTTTTTCTATTATGTGTAGTTGTGAAATTATCTAAAAAATCATGTTTGTTTGAATTTGGAA
The DNA here is from genome assembly GCA_013400495.1 of Nicator chloris. Taxonomy (NCBI): domain Eukaryota; kingdom Metazoa; phylum Chordata; class Aves; order Passeriformes; family Pycnonotidae; genus Nicator; species Nicator chloris. The sequence goes on along the minus strand of WAAE01017968.1, from coordinate 319,842 downwards.
GGGCAGAAAGGAACCCCAGTATTCCATTTAGAGGAGACAGCAACGCTTAAATAATTAATGTCATTTATATTGTTTGATACTGGCAAGAAAGTAGCTGTAGCTCTTAAATATTATCTTTGATTATTGTTTTGTCTTTCCTGCAGTGACTTCAGTATTTTGGCTGTTACTGCTTTTCCCAAAAGTCTCTGCTTTATATCCAAACACAGGCAACTTCTTCATAAAATTTGCATTGCTTTGGTTGCTTTCTTCTGACTTTTCAATTGATCCAGCTTGAAATTGGGTGCACAAAACTTCAGTGAATCAGTCTGGGAAAATTGTGCATTTTCAATGCAGTGCGAAATGGAAAAGAAGCAGGAGGGATCAGTGAGGTGTCTTTTTCTTTTTTTTCTTTTCCCTCTCTTTTCTTTGCCACAGGAAGGTGCTTTGATTACAGGCATCCCAGCTTGGTGTTTTCCTCAGAGCTGTTGTTTTGCTGCATCTGCTCCAAGGCAGGACTTGGTGCTCTGTGTCCCCTGCACCACTGGGTGTGGGTGAGGCAGGGTCATGTGGGGGTGACACGAAATTGGGGGTTGCTGGGGTCCATGAACCAACTTCAGCCTTTGGTGTGAGTTGGGATTAGCTGGGTTGGAGCTTGCTGTTTGTTCTAAGCTGGATTCTCCTGTAGCTCCTGACCCCTGTGTGCTGGCCCACACTCCCTTTTGTGTCCCCTGCCCCAGCCATGCCCTACAGAGTGCCCACGAGTGCTAGCTTCTGCTGCTGTCCCGGGGAGCCTGGGCACAGCTGTGACAGAGCCCACTCCCAAGCTGCCTTTCCATGCAAGTGAGCTGCTGCTTTGGTTTCAGCTTCCTAAGGAGGTGCCCTGGTCCCCTCTCTTTTCCTCAGTTCTCTCACCTGGGCTTTCTTGGTTGCATCTCACAAAGCCATGTGGCACTGTCAAGGCTTTACACAAAATGTGTTTCTCTAGTGCCCTTGTCACAGAACAAAATTAGGTAGATTTGATAAAACAAATCCACACTCTTTCCTAACACTTCAAGTTCTAGTGTCTGTTCCTGGTTTTAGTGTGCTTAATTGCCATGCTGAGGAATTAGCTTGTGACTAGAATATGGGGCAGGGAATTAAAAGGTAGAAATAAGATTGGTGTTGTTGTGATGACTCTTTGAGATTCCTCTGATGTTAGCTTTTAAAATATGCTTGAGTCATACTTTCGGTCTTTCAGGAACTGAGGCAGGAAAGCTATCTAAATTGCATCTCCAACTGGTAAACTTTGATGCAAAATGTTGCCATCTCATGACAAAATTGCACGCCTTTAGCAGATTTTACAGGAAGAAATCTTTTTCACTGTGAGAAGAAAATCACATCTTAGGATCTTGTAGTGCTGCATAAAGATGCAGTTCTGCCACACAGCAGGAAGCCTATGAATGCTGTTTTTAAAGTTTCTCGTTGTTTTAACTGAGCATCAGCAAAGAACCATATGCCTTCATTCAGTACTTGTTTTGCTTCTTGACCATTTCCACACTTAATCTTCATTCCTTCAATATATACTTTTCTGTCACTCTGAATTTTTTATGTGTGCTGGATTGCCTACATTTTGCACTGTGGACGTCTGTTTTGGAGTGTGGTTACAATTATTGGCATTATTTAATGTACCATTGACCTGACTTTTTTCCCCTCTGGCACTTCTGCAGAAGATTTCCCTTCCTAGCCAGAGACTTTAACCTGAGTCTGCCTAATTTTAGCTGTGTTTCTGTCACCTACCCCTGCTACAGGAAGGCATATGGGTCATTTGGATGGGAACGGTATGTGTGATTTTGTGTTTATCAACATTGGCTCATTCATCTTGCTTTGTGGTTTTCCTCAAATTACTCAGTTGTCCTTGATCTCTAATTGTGATATCATTTGGAAATTTTGCTGTTCACAGCTCTTCATCTCTTCATAAAGTATTAGTAGAAATACTAAATTCTCTATAGAATAGAGTTTTGTGTAATCCTACTACCAGTACTTTCAATTTTGAAGGGTGAACAAAATCAAATACACCTCAGAAAAATAATACTAATCTTTGATAGTATTGGAGAACTGATGGAATATTGGAGAACTGATGGAATTATTGGTAACTGTGGCCTTTAAACCCAGATGCTTGTTGTCTAATTCTTATATTTTGCTTCTACATTCAAGTGGGTTTTTTAGTTTTTAGCTTGGAGAGCAGAAGAGGACAGAGCTTCATTTGCTTAAATGTAAAAGTTTGCAGGTAGAGTGTTCTTGGCAGCAAAAAGAGTTTTGCTGTGCAGTTCTATTTCAGGGCGAAATGAAGAGTAAACTGCAATTTTGTAATTGATAAAATTTAATTTTAGTAAAATCTTTTGCTAATCCAAAGCCATATTTATTAGAAAAGAGTGGTATTCCTCGATCTGTGTTTATGGTGTGCAAGAATTTGACATTTCTGTAGTAGTCATTTGAGCAAGAACATGCACAGGTAGCACTGAAGAGCTCCTAAGTGTATCCTGGAGAAGAGCAGGGTTTCAGCATGACCAGTAGTGCAGTTCTGCAGGGGCACCGTGGGGTTCCTGGCGTTGCCAAAGGCGCTGGAGCCGCTGCTGCTCCGTGCCTGGCTCCTGAGGCACGGCTGTCCCTGCAGCTGTGTGGGCTGTGGTGGCACTGAGCACACACCTGTCCAGGGGAATCGCTGCTGCCAGCTGCTTGGTTTCCAAAGGCAGGGTATGACCAGCGTTGGTGGTGTCTGGCTCCAGGCCACCTCAGGGACGGCCACACGTGATACCACATCCCTCAAAAACTGGCATTGTCCAAACAGGGGCAGCTGTGGAAGGCTGTAACTCTCCAGCTGTCTTTTGTAGTGGGGGTTGTAGCTGATAATTTTTATCATTGAGAAAATTTTTTGTATAATAAATTTTTTTCAAAAATGCTATATGACAAAATTGAGAAGCATAATTTTATAAAGACATATAACATATATTTGGGTTGCTAATACTTTCAGCTGAGGCATGTCTGCTTGCAGGTAGTGAGCATTCTCCCAGCAAGAAGTTTGCTAGGAGAAAATACAAACAGAAATTGAACAGGAGCTGCAGCCATTGCTGTGGTTGGTAGTGGTCGTATCTGTACTTACAGCCATTCTCACTTGAATTGCCATTTGCTTGTTTGTAGGAGTTTTCAGGTGGGAGATGGAGCAGATACGGGTTTGGGGCTGGGCACAGTGCTGCAGTGCTGTCAGCACAGCACGCCTGTGCTGCAGGTTCTCAGCTGTCAGTGTGCAAGTTCTGTTGTTCTGTGGTACTCATTGTGGAGGACTTCATGTCTACATTAATTGCATCTATTCCAACACCAAACTGAGAATTTGTCCTTCTGTGCATGGCTGAATGAGTAATTGATGAATGTCCTTGTCACCTGACAGTCTGTTTGGAAAACCTAAAATCCTTCTGTGATGCTGCATGTCTCTCCTCCCCCTCAGTCTGTGATAGAAGAGAGGCTGAACTTTATCCCTGGAGATCAATCTGCTGTCTGTTTGCTGGTCTGCAGAGCTGGCTTGGAGCACTGTGCTCTGATGAGGCTGTGTTCAATGGCAGTGGGTTTGGATACCTCGGCAGAACAGAGCAACACAGGTGTGGGATGGCCCAAAGGGAAGGTTCAGATTTGGGGTCTCTTGTTTCTTATAAGTCATGGAGCCTTGGTGACTTAAACTACTGAAAATTCTTAGGTATTGCCATTTAGCTTCTCATACTTGCTGCATTTGCAAAGTGTAAGTGCTCTCCAGACATCATTCAGATGACAAAGAGGCTTCTTTTCAGGTGAGCTACAGACAGTGCCTCAGGCCTTGAAGGATGTGGTTATAAATATGTCTTTATTCAAAATGGTTGTCTTGCTGTACATGTCTGATACCTTCTGGTGAATGGTTAGTTTGAAAGCTATAAAAGATATTAGTCTCATGAGCATGTTACAACTAGATATTTGTAGATGTAGAATCTTGCCTGCTCACTGGAGTGGAGTTAAAGTATGTAGCCATCAGCCAAAAAAAAAAAAAAAAGAAAAGACTGTCTTTTCCTAGGAACTGCAATAAAAATGTTTATTGAAAAGCTATGGTAATGTACATTTTAAGATTTTAATTTGGGACATAGTACCAAATGGTTTTTAACCTGCATGTATTTAAGTAAAAAACAACAACAACAAAAAAGGAAAAAATACATCTTGTAAAGAGAAAGGGATTAGGAAGAGGCTAAATTTAGAGGTAAGTCAGTTAAACATATCTCCCATGTTTCTCAGGCAGTGGGTCAGGTGTGTGTACGTTTCCTTTTTGACTGTGGGACTCAGTCTGCACAACTGCGCAGGTGGTTTTTATCCTGCCATTACTGGAGTCAGTTTCTCCCATGTTTTCATCAGATAACATGTTTATTTTCCTGGTTTCATCCTTAAGTCCGCATGAAGGTGTGTGCTACTGATGTCCATAAAGAAAAGGTATCTCTGAACACCGTGGCTAGCCTGTTATGAGGTGTTTGGAGTATCTTCCCCTTGCATCTGGGGATTTCAAACCCTGCTTTTTATGTAAATGCTGGAGCCATCTTTCACTGAATCCATTTTTAGTTGCTTGCATCATCTTTGCAAGTGGCTAAGTTGTCATCTGCTGCCTCTCCATCCAAACACATTCTGCGGGCTGGCAGACAGAAGGCAGAGCGTGGTTCAGGAAGCCTGAGCATGTGAATCCCTGCCTGGTTCTCAGGTCAGCAGCACTCTGGCCTGGCAGCAGGGTGGAACCAATGGCAGCTGCTCCTACCTGGAAGTGTTCTGACAGCTCTGTGAAGGAACTTGGAAACAGATAAATTTTAATCATATCTTCCTGTAAATACTCGAAATGTAGTTTGTCTTGTTTAGGTTTTGACTTTTCGTGCACACTGTAAAGGATGAGAAGATCAGAGTCTTTGACCAAGAGCTGAGATGTGCCTTGTTGCTCTAAGTGTAGATATACAAGAATAATTTCGTCATGTAGTAAATAATAATAGTGTCCCAGCAAGTTGATTTTAGCTTATAGGAGCTTTTCCCCTCTGTCTAATGAGTATTTGTCTAATATAATTGGTAATTTACTATTGTTGATTGAGTTACCCTTGTAGCTAGATAAATATGAGGATTTTCAGCAATGAGAGGTTGGCCATTGTTTTTCTCATGTTGCCCTCATGAAATAAATTCAGTCCATCATGTCCTAGCTGGCAGAGTTGCTAAGAATTGTATTACCTCTTCAGCATGAATTGTGCTGGTGACTGTTCCTACTGGCTGCAGGTCAGCAGTGGGAGGCTCAGAAACAGGGAACACAGGTAAGAAGGAAATTTGGAAGAACAGCCAGTGTAAGGAAGGCAGGAGGAATATGAAAGGAAGGGATTAGGAAGTTGTGAAAAAGCACCACTTCTGTCTGGCATCAATCCTCAAAAGGTCTGGCTTTTTCTTGGGCCTGCACTAAAAGAAGTGGAATCATTCAGTGCTGGCAAAGCTGTCTGGATAAGTCTAAGAAAATAACAGGAGGAGCGCTGAAAAGTGGGGAGAAGAGACTAATGACAATGAAAACTTAAAGCATGGTTTGCTACCCTTGGTTTAGTTATTTCTCATATTTCTTGTCTGCTTCTCAGTAGTATGTTCTCGCCTCCTTGCGTCAGTGATTACTTGGCTGCAGGAAAACACACGTCCATCTTGTCCCCAAAAGCATGGCTGTGTCAGATGAACTCCCTGAACTGCTGGTTTTGCAGCTGTTGGACCAGACACAAAAGGAAGTGTTTCCCAGGTTCCTTCCCTGTGTGCTGAGAGCAGTGTGAGAGCCAGGGCTGGCCTGCTGCGGGAGCCACCGGTGACCCTGCCTGGCCCAGTGCGGGGGCTCTGCGCAAGGAGAAGGGCTGGGGGGCTTTTAGGAGCCACATGAGCAGAGCAGGGCGTACACAGTGGAAGCAGCACTGTCCTCTCAAGGGTCAGTTGCGGGGCTGTTTAGGCGGGGTTTGCTTAAGCAAATCGCACGGTTGCCCAATGTGGTGGTCCCTGCTGAACCCTCCCTGGATGGAAAGCTGAGTCTTTATGGTGGCTTGATTTGCGCTGCTGTGATTTACTGTGTGGTTTCATAAAGCCATTTGAGTGAATCTCTACAGCAGAGAGGTTGGGAAAACCACTGTTCTCAAAATTGTTTTAGGGTATTTCAAACTGGAGGCTTCAAATTGAGCAGCTTTGTCTTCCTTGCACACTTATCTGGACATGCCAGCCTGGAGCTAGGCTGCCACTGCTTTTGGCCTTTACTTCTAAATAGAGAATTTGAAAATTCAGAATAGGTGTTAAGAATTTTCTTGGACTTACGCTACAAGATGAAATATTTACGTATTTTCCTGAAAAATTATCTAGGTGATTGAAAGACATTATTTTTTATCAGAGACTGAAATGCACACCAAATTCTCACCGTCCTCCATGTTTCCAAACTTCTCACATTATACTCTGGAGCTACATTAGAGACATTTGCACCGTGCACAGGTCTTAGTTTTGCAACATCCACTGAAAATTCATTCCAGAACATTCAAATCTTCCAGTTCTCGTGTATTCTTTGCAATAGCGGAGAATTTAGTGTGAAAACTGTGATGTTCAGTGATTTCAAGATGTAGTCAGGTGTGCTGAAATGCACTGAACAGAGCTATAAACAGTAAAATACATTTTCTGAGGTTTCATTGTGGCCACAGAGATCCTAGATCTTCAATGTGCAGGAGCAGTTTGAGAATTAAAAGAACTGAAATGCAGGGAAGCATTAAGGTACATTTGTGATGGTGCCTGTGTGTACTGCCTGACCTGTCAGTGCCCAGGGCTTGCAGAGAACAGCCCAGGGCAGGACCCAGGAAACTACAGCATGGTGCTGTGGGGGTGGGGGTTTGGACAGCCTGGGAAAGATGTAGGAGCAGTCTCCTGTTCTGGGTGATGTCTGACTGCTCAGCCATCGCACCAGAGACGGGCAAAATAACTATGAACATAATTTTTTTGCGTGTGAAATCTGGTTGCTAGTTTTCCAATAATGAATCAGTTGTCCATCCCAAAATGAGTGGTAGCATAAGTCCAGGGAGTATTTTGAGTGGCTAAATCACAGTCTTGTGTAAGGAAGAAAGAGAGTTTTGTATTAACTCCTCTCAACTTCTTACTCATATCAGATTTTAAGGCTCTCACAAAACCTGCTCTTGCTATTTTCTGTTCCTATAAGGTGAAGATGAGAACCTGCCTTGACTTTGTGAGTTGCTGTCCTTAAGCAGCGTCCCTAGACAGAGCTGTGGTGAGGGAGGTTGGGCCCTGGAGAGCTTCTCCTGCTCCTTTACTGTCCTGTGCTGTCACCCGAGCCCACGGGCCTGGCAGGAGGGGTGGGGGATGAGCAGATTTGTTTATTAGCCCAAGTGTGTACCTAAGTGTTTGTAGGATCAAAGCCAACAGTTATTTAATGTTGAAATCAAGATTAGGAAATCGGTAACTTCGCCAAGAAATGTGTTAATTGAAGGAACATCAGTTGAAACAACTGCCTGTGTGAAAGGGTGTAGGTCTGTGATTACATCTCTTAACACTGAGATAGATGTACATTTAACACTGACACCTTCACTAATAATTAATTTGATTGGTTTTTGTCTGGATGTTTTTATTAGATACTCAATACTGGGTATATTTTCTGTTCCAAAGAATTAGCACGCCTTCCAGCCAGCTCAGAGGGATGTTTTCTGGACTTGTTACAGAAATTTACTGCAGATGAGTTGAGAAGTTATTCACAGTATTGGGGTGAGAAGAGAGAGAAAAGTATGGGAAAGACAAGCTGAGATGGTTTCACAGCTGTATTTTGTCTCTTGGAAATCCCAAACTACAGCAGGCACTGCCCTGTTAGGTGCAGGTGGAGACACAGTGGGATACATGGACCAACAAGCAGCCCCCTTCTGAGAGAAGCGCACGTGTAACTTGTGAGTTTTTGAGACTTGTCCTTTAGATTGCTTAGCAGGTGTTTTAAATGAAAGAAAGGCTTGATTGGGTAGTTTTATCACTTGATATGCTTGCAGATTTGTCAGGTCATTTAGAAACCTGAAACTCTGAGTTATAGTCATAAAAGAACTATGGTAAGTGATACAAAAAATCAGATCTGACACATGAAATTGTGGCATGTATTTTGTGCTTTGAGTTCTTACTGCTTGATTAAAGAGTTGGTTTTCAGAAGTGAAACTTTGAAGAAACCATTTTTATTTTCTAAAACCATGAAATTGTGCATTTGACTTTTCAAAATCCTCTTATACAACTATTAGAGGTAGTTTTTTATTCTGCTTGCTTAATTGCTGTTTAGTGGGTTCTGTAGAAACGGTCCTTGAGGCTTTAGGTGTGCGCCCACCTGACAGCTTGTGACAGGCTCGGTGTGGCAGCCTTTGTATCTGCAAGCTGAAACCAATAAAAATAGTGTTTCAAAAATAGCCAGATATGTCTGGTTATTAATTTCTGGCACCTTGGAAGTCAAGGAGCGTTTAATGTCGCTTTATTTGCCGAGGGTAAGTTCTGTTCCGGTTGCAGAGCTGGCGGTGGCCTCCCGCAGCCCCGCGCACCCAGGGGCCTGGAGCTGCGGCTGAGCCGCGCGATCCTGCGGGAGCCGCCGTGGCCGACCGGGGACGGCCGCGCCTGCCCTGGGCGCCCTGGCCGTGCTGGACAGGGGGGAATGCTCACCCTCGGCCGCGGCACTTGGAGATGAGGACAGCGTGGTGTGCTCCTCACAGTGTCATGTCTGTGGGGACAGGAGACCCGCGTCTCTGGGCTGGGGAGACCCATGGCTGTGGGGGGGGGAGGTGAGGGGAGACCCAGGGCTGTGGGGAGGGAAGGGGAGGGGAGACCCGTGTCGGTGGGGAGGGAAGGGGAGAGGAGCCCCCTGGCCGTGGGGAGGGAAGGGGAGGGGAGACCCCATGGCTGTGGGGAGAGGAGATCCATGTCTGTGGGGAGGGGAGAAGGCAGTAGAGTGGCTCTTGGTGTGACTGGGCTAGCGTGCTCAGGTGTCCCTGTGCAGTCCTGACAGCAGAAACTTTGTGCGGTTTCTGTTGCCTTGTTCCAGAATATGAATGTGGTGTAAATGTATGGTTAGAATGGATTGTTCATATAGACTCGTTTCAGGGTACATACAGGGCAGCCTCCCTGTGCTTCACCTGCAAGGTGCTGAGGGGAAAGGTCCTGCCTTGCTGAGTTGGGCTCCTCTGAGGTGTTTGGGAAGCAGCTTTTCTTTCTCCATTTGCAGTGGTAGCAGCTGATATGAGACCAGGCTTCTGCACCACAGGTTGCCCCCATGACTCCTCCACTGCCTCTCATCACTCATTTCACCTGAGTTTCCCTGTAACTGTTTGATCCCTCAGTGGCTGGTGTGAAACTACACATGAACCGTGTCACCAGCTCTTCTAGCAGACCAGAACAGTGTGGTTAATAAAGACCCCGTGTTAGTGCCAGGAGAACTCCTGGTCCTGAAGGGGAGCCATTCCTCTCACAGCCCATATGGTGCTGTACACAGAGCAGAATGGAAGCACTTGTTCTTACACCATCACCTCACCTCTCCCATAGCAGCACGGCACTCCTCTGACAGCACAGGGCTTTGCCTTTGCCTGGGCTCTGCATACAGGTGCCAGAGAGGCCGGCGGTCCCAGCAGAGATCCCTCCAGGGTCAACTCAAGTCCCCTTTCAACCCTGTCAGAAGCCTGCAGCTGTGCAGCACAGATGTGCACTGATCCTGTGCATTGCCCTGTGCTCATTCTGGTGCTCATGGCTAGTACAGATCCGGAGTGAGGGGTCTCACGGGTCTGTTCCTGGCCTTGGAGCCCATTTGCAGCCCAAGTGTCTCCTCACCCTTGAGTAGTGCATGGTATGGGGAAGGAATCTGTTCCTGTTTGTCTGCCCTAGAAATATTGAGTGAGTTTGTTCTGAAAATCTAAAATGAAATATGGACTACTTCTAACATTAGACCTCACAAGCTTTATTTTCTGCAGGAAATTAAAGCTTTATATCTGTGTAGAAGCTTTGTGAATGGCACTTGCTGTTTTCAAAGCGTTAAACACACACTTCCTAAGTATCTCTGTAATATTAGTTAATAGTGACTTTGATAATTGAACAAATTAATTGCTTTTTTCCATGGATTGGAGTTGTTAATGTGCTGCCTCTGCAATAACACATCTTGGGATTATTGGATGCTAATCCTGTTGGTCCTTTCCACACTATCCATAGCCCAGGGCAACTGCTTTAACTTTAGCATTTCAATTTCCTCTTTTGCAAAAAGAGCATCAGAAGCATTGTTCCCATTAAGCTTTTATTACCATAATTAGTGTCTTCCATAGTTTGTTCCTGACAGCAGAGCATTCTGCTGCTACGTGTCATTCTTCTTGCTGAAAACTGTATGTGGTAAACTTGTACTGATCCTGGGTGTTCCTAATAGTTAACACTAATATTTTTCATGCATCTTGAATTGTGCTAATTTTATTAACCACCACAAAGTACTGTTTTTAAAAATAATCTTGAAGCATCATGTGGCCTGCTTGCTCCTGCCCAACCCTCGAGTTGTGTAGGTGATTCTGATCTCCATTTGTGAAGGTGAAACACAGTCACACAACATAGATTGAGTAATGCAAAGTTCTCTGCTAATTTAGTTAAGTTTGGAAAGCTTCTAGAAAAAAATAATCCTGAAAACTTGGATTTTAAACATCACTGGCTGAAAATGTAAACTATCTTAAAATCTTGTTATTGCAGGCAAAATGCCAGCCCCTGAGCAGAGCCCAATGGTGGAGGAGGGGCTGCCGCAGACAGCACAGGAGACTTCCACAGGCCCAGGCATGGAACCAGAGACTACTGCCACGACCATTTTAGCTTCTGTAAAGGAACAGGTATCTGCCTCGTTTTCAGCAATTCACCAGTTCAGAGTGTGTGTGGAGTTAAAGGCTGTCTCTTACTGCATTGCTACAACAGCCATCACTATTTGTTTCTGTGGCATGTGACCCAGTGCCACTATAATCTATTTCGTGTATCAGTTTTAGAGTCTGAATATAAGGGGTTCAGTTACCTGCATTAAACAGAAGCATCATTCTGGTGTTGTGTATCCCTTGGAAAGTCTGCACCACTGTTCTAAGTCAGACTGGAAATGCAGGTTTAGTGGCAAAGAAAGAAGAAAAGCTAGTGTAGAATTGATGCAAAATTGCAATCAGTCATTGTAAGTCCTGCAAAGCAAAGTGTTCAGTGCTATAAAGTCCTGTACATATAGATTGGGTATGATTAATTGTACTTTATTAAAAAATGGGCTTTAAACTCTGAGTTTGGTTTCAGTTATCAATACCAAGGCACTAATACACTTTAAATCTGCAGCTCATTTATGGGTGTGTATCTAAAGTGATAATTTCTGTAGGAAAAATAAAATTGTGTTTGTTACCAAATTCAGCCTTAATTTGTAAAGGTCATTTGAGTGGGAAAAATTGCAGTTCTACAAGGAAACACTTCAGGTCAAGTTTGGTTTGTTTGTTTTTGTTTGTTTGTTTTAATTTGAAGAACACAAAGGGAGCAGGGGTACTTTGGCTTTCATTGTATCATACTGAGAAATAATGATCATCTTTATTGACTTAATACATAAACTGTAACATCTGAACCTCAGAATAAATAAGCTTTGTTGTCTCTGTTTTGGAACTTCCTTTAAGATGAATCTCGGCTTGATTCAAGATGGTAGCTCTGAATGCAAACAATTAATATATTAGTTCTTGTGTTGTCCCATATTAATATTTTAAAAAAAGGTGAGAAGTAGGTTTTGTCTTCTTGATATCAGCAGTTTTCATACCCATAATACCTTATTTTGAACAAAAATTTTCTGCAGAATGATGAAATTTGCATCTTAATTTTTGTGCCTAAATTAATAGTTTCAAAAGTAATTAAAGGTGATAATAGCAACCCTAAAAATTTCTTAGCAGTGTTAAAATTAATATTCAGTTTTGAAGTATGCAGGGTATCACTGCTAGAGGCTGCTGCAGTGTGAGAAGTCAGCCAAGAGTTACAGATACCTTCAGTCCCCTCTCAGCAATGGAGGCAGTGCCACAGCTGGGCTCTGCAGCAGGACTGCCCCTGCCCAGGAGTGGCAGTGCCACAGCTGGGCTCTGCAGCAGGGCCGCCCCTGCCGAGGAGTGGCAGTGGCAGTGCCACAGCTGGGCTCTGCAGCAGGGCTGCCCCTGCCCAGGACAGCTCTGTGCTGCTCCTGCAGCCGTGCTGGATCCCACTCAGTGAGCAGTCAGGGCAGTGCTGTCAGGAACAGCTCCAGATATGTGTGCACTAAAGGCTTTTGTTAGTGTTCCTTTGCCTGCCCAAGCAACGTTTGTATCTTTTTATTAGTCCTAGAGAAAAAATTATAATGGAATATTTCTTTCTTTTGAAAAGGAGGTTAAAACCACTTCCTCTTTCCATTTATAGAAAGACTATTAAATATGTGGCTATAACATAACTAAGTTCAGATTAAAGCTAAAAAATTTAAATTGTCATTTATCATTAGCATTACACAAACTTAGAACTAGAGCCTTACTGTGAAGTGCATGGACATGTGAAATGAGTGTGAGGGGAGGAAGATGTAAATTGTCCTGCAGTCTTGGAAGGGATAATGTGAAAGAATTAAGAGTTGAACTGCTGCTTTCTGGTATTTTTTCTGTTGATAATGATTATGGACACTGACATGTTCAACACTCTTCCTGTGTGGCAGAAAGCCCAGAACAGAATATTTTCCAGTGAAGTTCTTTATTAAGCTGGAACAGAAACTGCTACACTGTTTCCTTTGGTACAGGAATTGCGGAGAAGTGCAGCAGGTCAGTGTTTGTGGAATAGAGCTGCCACACCCTGACCCAAGTACATCAGAAATACTGCGGTGGAAACACAATCAAGAAAAGCCTTTATTATTCTCTAATTGGGCGAGATTTTAACTTAATAAAAACTTTATATAAAATGTTGCACTAATTAGCTTATGAACCCTACAAGCTGCTTCTAAATAAAGTTTCCATTTGTTTCCACTTGTTTCGTTTTCTTAGAAGTGCAAATCAGTTTAAAGCAGCTATTTTACCAAACTGGAGTGTGTCCTCTTAACTCTGATCAGTCTCTCTTGAGTCAGGTGTCAGTTGGGTCAATCTCCCTTGGTCATATTTTAGGAAAGGAATGTTTTGATTCACTCATAATGTTATAAAATAACAAGAGCAGAGCAGGGGTAACCTGTGAAGAAATTTAGTTCAATACAGCTTTGTGCTTTTCTGACAAAGCTCAAGATCTTTCTTAAAGTGAACGTGAACAGGTGGGCAGGAAAGCCAAAGGCACCTGGCCCTTGTCAAAACTTTTGTGGCCATCAGGACTAGGGCAGTGCCTGTCCCCTGTGCTGGCACTGCTGAGGCATCTCCAGTTCCGGGGGCAGTTTTGGGTGCCTCAATATAAGAAAGGGATTGTGGGGCTGGAGTCCACAATGTTTCCTGTGTGTCCAGGGAAGGGAACAGAGCTGGAAAGGGGCTGGAGAATTCCTGAGGGAGCTGGGAAAGGGGCTCAGCCTGGAGAAAAGGAGGCTAAAGGGGCACCTTGTGGCTCTGCACAACTCCCTGCCAGGAGGGGGACAACCGGGGGCATTTGGGATCTGCTCCCAGGGCACAGGGACAGGAGGAGAGGGAACGACCTCAGGCTGGGCCAGGGGAGGCTCAGGGTGGACAGCAGCAGGAATTTCCCCATGGAAAGGGTGCTCAGGCCTTGGCAGGGGCTGCCCAGGGAATGGTGGAGTTCCCATCCCTGGAGGGGTCCAAGGAATTCCTGGAGGTGGCACTCAGAGCTCTGGGCTAAGGACAAGATGGGGATTGGGCACAGCTGGGACACGGGTCTGGGAGGTCTTTTCCAATGTCAGTAATTCTGTGATTCTAATAGAGGAATTCCTTTTTGAATGCAGGAAAATCCCAAGGCTTATTGTAATAAAGCTGAAACATATATTCATATTTTAAAGTGGATTTGATGATAGATTTTGAGAGTTTGGGGTTTATTGTGGTTCTTTTTTTATTTTTTTGTTTGGGGAGGGGATTGCTTTCTATGGCTTTGTTTGAGAGGAGGGTTGGGGTTTTTTTTTCCCTAAAACCTGTGTTTCACTTCTGAAATGTTATGAGGCTTCCATACTATCATGGATAGAAGTATATTAGGAATTGCTGAAACAAGTTGTAAATAAAAGTAAAATGTGTCTATACTTCTGAATCTTAGGGAGTTCTGAATCCTGCATTAAAGTTTAGTTGAGTTCCGTAGGGAGTCTCTTATCGATGTTAAAAGTAAATTGAGTATTTTCATACTAAAATAACAACTTGTTAAAAATTGTAGGGGCAGCATGGTAGCAGTAACTTTTGGAGGAGTTGGAATGTAGGGCAGCTAATTGCCAAGTGCTCATGGTAGGTTTATGGAATCACTGCTATTTTCTGTGTTCAGCTGTATACTGCTGGATTTGGAACTGCAGCTGAATTGACAAGATTAAATGGGGTCATTTGGAATTGTGAGTTTCATGCTTAGCACATTGGTTTTCAGTGGCTGGGCTGAGAAAAGGTCTTGCAGGAAAAGCCACTCATCAATGCAGTTTTCAAAAGTAACTGGAATATGCTGATTTTAATGTCTGCTCAGACAGAAGCACTTGCAGCAGTAGTTGGCTTTTTAGTTTGTTCTTTGGTCTAGCTGTTTGTGGCACTTAGAGATGGGCAATTTTTCACCTTTTCTTTAGTAAATAGGTGACAGACTAAGAACTATCGGATATGCTTTCAGATGGATAATAATATATCTCTTGGGCTTCCCTATGTGTTTTTCTAGAAGTGTTGTTTGTTCAGGACTACAGCAAAATCTTTTCCTTTTGTGTAAGTGTATTGAACTGTATCATATAAATAGAGAATGTGCACCTTGCTTTTTTCCTTCATTATTGTTTAAGTACAAATTTTTTACATTTTTGAGATTTTTTTTATAGGGTTTGGGAGCAGGGAGCAAACCTCTACGTTTTTCAGATGGAAATGGAAGGAATAATGCATATTAAAACATATTTTTGGATGAGAACTATTGATATTAACTCTTAGAGATTTCTTTACAGTTCAGGTATGTGGTCCTGTACATTCAGTACTCTGTGTAGGCATGTCACTTCATGGAGATACCTGAAAAGAGACTTATTAAATGCTCTTTCAGTAACTGGGCACAAACTTTCAGAGTCTCACTTTGAAATTCTGATTTGCATGCATCTAGTGATCAGTTAGGTGATAAATGAGTGGCAGTTCTGAATTGAGGGCAGTACTTTTTTTGAATGGACTCCCAAGTTTGGCATGAGTGGAACAAAAATCTTGTGAATGGCTGGAAGAACTGGGGATTTCTTCCAACTCTCTTAATATTGTGTTCAATTGTGTAGGTCACTCTTGCCTGTTTAATCCCAGAACTTTGAGGTTTAGAGTTGCTGCTGTTTACCAGCATTTTTCGTTTTGGTGAGTCGAGTCTGAGATGTCAGCTTCCTAAAGGTCTTACTCTAGGACAGATTTAATGCCACTCCTGTCTCAAGTGAAATACCTAGGTCATTTCCTTAATCAAAATTCTCTGTACTCCTTTATCCATATGATGACCTAGAAGTTAATTTTCCTTTCTGCTTTGTACTGTTAGGCTTCAGAGGAGAAACTCCCCTTGAAAAAAGAGCCTATCTGGAACTGTGGGTGCCTCAGACATATACTGGAGTATTGACACCTTTTGTAGCACACTTGGTTTAGATTATCAGCTTGTCTGGCCAGCAGTGACTGAGCCCTGGTGCCCAGCTGGCAGAGCAGTATCCTCAGCTCCAGCACTGACTTGAGCTGCCCGAGTGCTGTCACAAAGCTTCCAGAGAGGATGTGTCACAGGCAGTCTGGGAATGCCTCCAGTGCCATTCTTCCCTCCTGCCACTGGCAACAGTAAGCTTTCTATAAAATGCTGAAATTTTGATCTCTTGTCAACTAGAGCAGCACTAAACTGTTGTACCAGACTAGTGAACAATGCATGCATAAAAGTATTAAGGGCTTTAATGGTCTGCTGCTGTTGAATACAGAGTAAGTGTGATCAGCCAGTAATTGTAGCTGTGTCATCTCACATCCTGTAATCTGTGATTCTGTCTACACTGTCCAATTTTTTATCTTTTGTCTTCTATTTTGGAAGATACTGAGATACTGAAAGCATGCAAATGCAGTTGTGTGCGTGAGTAAACTTAATTTTTACAGAAAATATTACGGTTGCTCTAATATGTTTAGAAGTACAGGCTTTTTCTGGAATAGATTCTGGTAGACAATTTAAATATTGGATCACAGTATGACATCCATTTTGGAAAACATGGTGTTCAGTGGGGGTTTAAGTAGTCAGTTGCTTGATCTAGCTCTGAATTATGGCAGGTGGGAACAGAGAACTCTGCATAGATGAGTGCAAGAGGTTAACATGAAGGAAGGTATAAATCAACTTCTGTTTTGTTTATCCTCATCTTTGTTGCACGTTTGTATCATGAAAATACCCAAAATATAATAGGCTTTTCTGTAGCACTCTGTGAGCTTTCACAGGTGTTGGAAGTTGTGTGGCTCTGCACTGTGGTTGCAGTTGAATGAGAAATACTAAACACAAGGTAAAATATTCCTCTCAAATGCAGACTACACTTTCTTAGATGAGTAACTTGAGCTATTGAAAGAGGCTCAGCTCAACTGTTCAACAGACAACACTTTTGTGACTAGAACACATTTCATAGTTCAGCTTACAATTACCTTCATAATATTTCATAGACAGTGACATTTGGCATTTGAAGCAACGTAGCATATCCCATTGTTACTGCATCTGGGAGTGCCAGCCCATCCTAGCCCAGTGTTCTGCCACAGCAGCCACTGAGAGCTGGTCAAGTCAAGAAGCTGCAAGACATACCTTTGTTTATTGGAGGCATTGTCTCATCTGATGCCCAGCTGGCCCGTCTGGGTCTGGCTAGCCAGGCATGAACCATTCAAAAGGAATCCGTGACTTCTCTTCACTGCTTGTGCAGTTGCTGCCGATTCTTGCAGAGCTGTCACTAGGAAACCTTTAGCCAGCCACCTGGACCACTGTTTGTTTAAAGTTGTCTGTGTTTATCCGGAGGTGCCCAAATCACAACAGGGCAGGAAGAAAGTAATTTTTATTTTTGAGTGTGGTGAATGTAGATTCCTCATTCTCATCTATGTTACTGAGGGATAAAAGTTCTTCATGGTCAGTTGTGCAAATAGCATTCCCATTACTTACTTTTTTTCAAATATTTGCTGGCAGGAGCCCAGCACAGTGTTAGTGACTGTTGCCCCTTGTCCCAGAGCCACCAGCCCCTAAGAGACACTCAGCTTTCACATGGAAAGAGGATTCAGCTGCTGAGATTGGTGTAACCGGCCTTGCCTGTACCTTGGTGCAGTGAAATGTCATCCCAAGTGAGATTGCTGCTGGGCAGAGTTCACCAAGGAAGAACAGAACAGTTGGTCATCTGGTGTGAGCACTGCAACACCAACACAGCTCCAAAAGCTTCAGCCTCCAAAGGCAGATTACACAGCTCTAAAATGTTCTGGGCTCTGGCTTTCTCTCAGCAGCCTGTCCACCTGCAGTCGGTACAGCTGCTTTCTTGCCCCGTGTGGGTGCGCTTCCTGATCTGGAATTCAGGTTAAAGCTGCCTTTTATTGTAGTTTCTTATTAGGAATTATGGCCTGTGGCTTTGCAGTGGAATTTTAGGTTATAAACATAAAACCTGCCGTTTGATAAGATGATTAAGTAGATGCTGCTAAAGAGGTTTATAGAATTACAGGTTACTTTTTTTCTCCTCAATGTATGTTGCATGATTTTGAATAAAAGTAGTTCTGGCTGAGCCAATGTAGTGTGTCTGTCTGAGAAGGTTTGGTTGCTCCGTGGGATGCAGTATGGCAGTGTGTTCTGTAATTTTGTCTGTGATTTTACTATGTGCTTGTCACACAGATGTTCTGCTGCAAATGCCAATAAGCTTATTAAGAGTTGTATTTGAGTCCTGCAATTCCATTTTGTCAGTAGCCAGTGCTGTAGGAGTCAGTGAGTTGTGATTTGTGCCCAGGGCAGCATCTCTGTGCAGGGAGGGTCCTGTTCAAGGAGTGAGCTCTCCCACTGCTCCCAGAGAAGAGAAACAAATTCCGATAGATTCCTGCCAGAACTGGTGTGATGTCTGATAGATACACATTGTGGGGGTATGTCTACTCAGAGTGGTGTAAAATTTCATTTATAAGGAAGCGTAAACTAGAAAGGTGATCCATTTAGAGCTGGTTAGGGCTTAGTTTTCTATAATAATAATATGATTTAAGGTAAAAGAAAAAAGTTATAAAGCATTAGGTGTTCCAGCTGTAAAAGAGATGGTAGCACTGAAACTATCCATCTTGTGTATTTATGCAGGTATTTAAGACATAGCACCTGCTGCAGATATCACATTTAAGAAGGCACATACAAAAGTCAGCACTCATGGTTTCAAAGTTTGTAAACTGCTGCTTCATTGGACTCCCAGGCTGGGCATGCCAGAATGTACTCAGACTAGAAAATAGAGCTGGATTTTTTTTTTTTTCTTACTATGCTTCCACTTGCAAAAGCACATTAGATCTTCCTGAGCATCAGAGTGATTTAAAACTGGCAGATGAGTTACAGGCCTCTTACCCCTCTGCTGTTCAGTGCTCTATGCAGTTTGTGGCTTTCTGGTCAACGCCAAGATAAAGTGAAGAACAATGTAAATAGACAGCTGATGGTGTTGCTCCCAACTCAGCAGTGCAAGTGTCTCTGAAGTGGCCAAATGAGGCTTGATGGTTTTTTCTCCTATTTCTCCTTATCCTGTTTTTCTGATAGAATACAAGTGAGTTTTACATTTAAATAAATTAAGTAAAATTTATTGCTCTGTTGTCCACTTACGTCATTCACCTCTTCTACTCTGAAGAAAAATAGTATAGTTCTTCTGTTTTAACTGCCTTTGAATTTTTGTAGAGTGGGGAAAAAGATTTTATTTAAATGAGCGATTTATTACTTGAGATGTTGTGCAGCAAGATGTTTTCTAGAATAATGTGTTCATTAATGCCTCTATCTGTAATGAAAAAGGAAATTAATAGAGATTGGCTGAATGGAAGCAATTAATGGCTAGCATGTTTTACTTTATTCATCTAATTAAAAGATCAGTAAATAACAATAGGTTCGGATTTACAGTTTGCATCCTTGACATTGTTGTTTAAATATTGGTTTAATAGTAAGGAACAGGAAACATGTCCTGGATGCAAACCCACTTTTTCTGGCCGCAACTGGGGATGCATGGGTGTTTATTCAGTTTGATTAGGGAGTTCTCAGAAATGTTTGGACGTGTCCACAATCGCTCGTATCCTCTGGAAGGGCAGTCAGCTGTGTGTGTGTGTAACAGCCGGTTTGGTGTAGGGGCTCAGATCAGATTCAGAAGTCACTTTTTCAATTTTGTCATCTAATCTAGTAATTTTGGCAGCAGGGCTGCTGCTGTTTGCCTTGGGCCTGAGCTGCCTGCCTGATGGCGTAGGTACAAACTAGCCTTCTTTTGGGGGCTTCTTGGAGGGGATCTCATTGTGTTGTTGGTAGAAAAATCTTTATCTCAGCTTCTTAGAGTAGCTTTTCCCTACACTTACTCTGCGCCTCCTGTTGTTAGTCCAAGGTTCCTGAGGGGCTGGAGCAGGGAGAAGAGGCCCCTGAGAACATGAGACACTGCTGAAGCACCCTTTACTTACTGAGAAGGGGCACAAGGTGCAGGGAGTGGAGAGTGCTTGGTGAAATGGAAGTGGTTCCACCCCATTCTGTGGGATGTGGGATGTGAAGGAGCAGTTTGCAGCAGCTGATATCCCAGGCTCCATACAGCTTCTGGGCAGTACCATTACCTGAGTCACATGGGAGAAACCTCATCAGTCATTTGAGCTTTCACATCAAAGGAGTGCTCTGTCTGGCACTTGACCTCTATGTAAGACTTGCTTGGTGCTTCATCTGATTACTAAATATTGGTGTTCACCTATTTTTATATGGGTTACCTAAGCTTCAGAGGGTTTACAGTATCAGTTTGAAAAATAATGCAATTGCTCAATAGAAGCCTTTTCTCTGGTCAATAAAAGCTTTCTGAGGAGAAGAAGTCCCTCAATATCCTTTGATGTGACATAGACTGGATTTCAGAGTGCTATAGAAAATGGTTCCAGTTTTCAGTAACACCCGTCCTGTGCAGCACTGGTATTTCCCACGTCACCCTTGCAGCCTTGCGTTCCAAAAGCCTCTTACAAAGGCTGAAGAAGTTTGGTACCCTTGACCAAGACATATAAAAAAAGCTGAACTCAGAAAAGGTGAAATAGCACACCTCTACACTCAGCCAGTTTGAAGTTATAAATCTTAAGGTTTCCAACTACAGTCAGAATGTAGGATATCTTAGGATCTGAAGGTTTGTGATTGGAAAGGTTAGGATAGGATATTTTCTAGTTTCCTTGTTTATAGATTAAATTGAAGACTGACTTTATAGGCACTGATTTTGTTAGACTGTGGTAATGTAAGAAGACACAAAGAATTTTAATTGCAGGAGAAATAAAACCCAACAATGCTTAAACATGTTTTTCTTTCTGTAACAGGTGATAAATCAATATTTGCATGAATCACTGATTTAAAGAACCATGAAATTTCCACTTTCATAGTTAATTCCCCTAAGGAAGAGTCAAAACACAACTGTGATGAATCAGTGATTGTTTCGGAGTTAATCCACACCCATTTTTTAACATCAAGAATGCTTTTCTTTTTATTTTGAAATTTCAGGAGCTTCAATTTCAAAGACTTACCAGAGAACTGGAAGTGGAAAGGCAAATTGTGGCTAATCAGCTAGAGAGATGTAGGCTTGGAGCAGAGTCACCAAGTATCGCCAGCACAAGGTACAGGTCCTGATGACTTTACTTTCATTTGTCCCATAAATTAAAGGCTTTGTAGTGATGCTTATGTCCTCTATACATATATTTTCACTGAGAGCTATTCACCTCTATTAATATCGGAAGGACTAAAAAATATGCAGATTTGTTGTAAAGAATTACGGGGCAGTTACAAGAGGCCTCTCTAACGATTACAGTGTATTCCAGACACTTCCTGAATTCACACCCAGAGAATTAGTGATTTCCAGGGTCACTTGGAAACGGCCAGCAAGTCCCAGGACTATCTGGCTTTGGTGGCAGGCTGGTTAATTTGTTTGGGGGGGAGCATAGGATTGCTTAGGTTCCTGGTACAGGGTCTGGCAGAGTGGGTAGAACAATCAGTTGTATTGATGAATTCAAGAAGACAGCTGTTAGAAAAGTTGAAGACTGAAAATTACCTCATTTACTTAAAATATTTGTGAAAATGTCTGCTTACCTGTCTCAACAAGAAAAGCAAAATACTGATTTTCCTGGTTTCCAGTTGCTTGTAAGGTGTAATATAAGTTTATGGAGTTTAGTACATGGCGTTTCATTAGACAAATCCCCCCATACTAAGAATTTAAAGTTACACAAAGTTTTCTATATACTACATATAGTTGTAAATGTGTTGTTGATGTAGAAATTTCAAATGGAAGCCAGAAGACAAGTAAAACAACACGTTCAGTCTGCAGGGGTGCTGGAGCGTGGCTGGCAGCTCCGTGAGCAGCGCGCCCGGCTCGCTGGGAGCAGCCCTTTGCTGCCTCTGCCTCACAGCACAGATGTATCCCAACGATGGAGGCGTAGGGAGCTGAAATACTACAGGAATATGTGAAGTACATACACTTTTAACAGAATTCTATTTTTAGCTTTTTACAGCTTTCACTGTTTTATAAATATTTAATAAATAGCACTTAATTTTTTCATCTGTTGCCTTTTTTTTTTTTTTATGATAGCAGCAGTATAGCCAAGCAGGAAAGTAGGCAATGGAAATCACTGCTTTTCTCTCAAGTGGTGCTGTTTAAATCAGAAATACTTTTCACCGTATGGAGTACTTGCAGAGATAATAGGCTTAAACTGTTTCATGTCATGCAAAACCTGCAAAAGATGAACTGGGAATTGACCTGTCCAGTCTAGGAAAAGGAGATCATAATTGTGTTTACATAATTTTTAAAAAAATAGCACACTGCTTAACAGAATCAGAAATCTGCAATTTTCCTAAATGTCAGTGTTGTTCCTGAAGGCTTGCTGTGCTGTGCACAGGTGCTGGCTGAGACCTGGCTGGGACCTCCACCAGGCCCTCCTGTCTTAGCCGAGTGGCACAGCCGTGTCACTGAGAGGGATGCTGGCCCCTGCTGTAACCTGGAGATTCACAGCTGGAGAGTGTTTGAGAGCTGCCACATGAAAATGTAAAGCAGTGCTGGTGACCGTTAGTGTGTTTTGTCTCTAAATGACTTAATGTAAAACCTTTTCTATTTATCAGATTTTTATTTTTTCCAGATTGGCAGCTCATTCAATTTTGTATCTAAGGTGGCTTTGAACTAAAGCAGTGAAATGGCAAGGAAAAGGTGTGAAATTAAGAAAGGAGCAAAACCAAAAAAACCAAATAAATAACAAAAAAATCAAATTAATCAAAACCTCAAACAAAAAAACCAAACAAACCAATCCAGATCCTTAAAAATACAAGTGAGGAAAAAAATCAAAAGGGTAAAAAAAAAGGCATAAATGGATTTCAGCACAGTTTGTATGCATGCTCAGTCTCCAGTTACCAAATATTTGTGTTACTGTCATATTTGTCTCTATGTTCTCTAATTGAAAACTGTATGTCATACCAAGCTGTTATGATATTTCTGGTACAGTAATATTTTTACATGTCTACTCTACTAACCCAATTCTTTTTCAAGGGTAGTAGTGGGCTAAATTAACATTTTCCAAAGTGCAGCTTGCCACGTGTGGGCTCTCTTTGGATATATTACATGCTGTTGTCAGGAAGAGACAGCATTGTGACTAATTCCAGCAGCAGCTCGGCATGGGCACTGGAGTGTGTAACAACAGTGGCTTTTAAACAATGGGATGAAGTGCACTGGACTTACTGCTCAAAGCTGACAGATTTGCTGTCTTCAAAACATTGCACCTGCTAGGCGACAAAATCAGGTGATGGTATCAGTAGGTGATGTATGCTGGACTTGTTCCCAAACCATTTAATAAGAGTCAAGTTGAATGCTTAACCAGTTGAAGTGTTGATGAAGCAGCTTTCTTCTGTGACCCACGGTCACAGCAGCCTTTTTCATTCCTACCTACTGTACCTGTAAAGGAAGTTCAGTGTCAGGTGTGTTGGGCAGGGATGTGCTCCAGGTTATAGCCTTGTGTGTGTGACAATAAAGTACTTGTGTGTGTTCAGTGTGTGTTACCATTGCCAGCAACACTGAGCCATGTTGCCTCAGTGTAGGGAATTGAGTTTCCAGAAAGTCTCAAGAACAGAGCAAAAGGGCAAGAGTAGAAAACTTGGTATTCAGGTAGTATGAGAATTCTGGGGCCAGAGGTTGAGTTTCAGACGCTTGAAGTCTGCATTGGAATTCTCCTTTTACTTGAAGTCTCATTGTAACTCCAGTTCAGTTTGTGCTAGCACGTGTCTTTAGCACTCTTTTATACAAATATTTTGTTTCCAAAAAGACTCCTAAATGGTTGTTTTAATTTTCGAAAATAAGTATCTGGTGCTGTTCATGTTGCCACGCTAGTTTTTTGTAATCAGTAGCTGTGGTAGAAAGAAGTAAAATAAGAAGTCATTTAGAAATTGCTACATCTTACCCAAAATCACAATCTCATGCTGATATTTAGACACAATCAAATCTGATGGACTTGCTGCTTTTCTTTAAAGAGCTTTTTTGTTGGAAAACAGCAGCTTATAATCACTGGAAAAAAATGATGTATTATTCAAAGTTTGATATTTTATATTTAGAGTGAGGAAATACATTTTCCATAAAAATATTTAGATTATCTAAAGTTAATAACACATGGATGAATTCTGCATTTGTCTGCAGAGGTGGTCGTACATCAGTACTTCTGTGAGCACAGGAAAGCACATGGCTCGGAGGAAGGACAAAAGGGTGAAGATAGTTTGATAAAAAATGAGGATTGGAAAAATGCAGGAGAAGGTTGGGTTTTACACTGATATCAGCCACCTGCTTGGTCTGTGCAGTACTTGGCTCTGAAGGCATCTCACTAACCTGGACAGTCTGACATCTGTCACCTCCTCACTCTCAGGGTTGTAGCTGTGTGTCAGGTGGTTTGACTTGTTCTGTACAAAGGATTGGAATTCTCTCTGGAAAACTGCAAAAACAGTGAAAAAAAAGAACAGAAACAGAACTACGATTTTTGAACTGCTTTACATGTAGAAGCCAGATGGTCTCGAGTGGTGATCCCCAAACCTCCTTTGCTGGGACCTGCCACGAGCAGTGACTGCTGCTGTCCGAACAGAATGTTTGGTGCTGGTGGTACACAGGTGTCTGTGGGCTGTGCACGCTGCTTGTGCTGTGCTGCTGGTGGCACACACTGCTGTGGGCTGTCACTGGCAGCACAGCACCTTAAACAGGAGTTGTGTGGCATAAGTCAAGCTCTCACCTGTGCTGTTGCAGGCGGGTTGCACTGCCTGGTGCTGTGACGTACAGGAAGTTACAGTGAATAATTCCCACTGACAATAGAAAATTGAACTCGATAACCAATGGTTTGGTTGTCAGGTGTAAAGCACTGCAGTGGTATTTACATGGACTATTGAAATTTTATCTGCTGGGGGGTTTTGTAAAGTTCTCTGTGATTGATTAAAAATGCAATAAAAAGTCCAAACTAACCACATGGTTCATTTGTGTGATAATTTTTTTTCTTTCTGCAGCTCTACTGAGAAGTCATTTCCTTGGAGATCCTCAGGTATTATCTTTTATGTACAATTTGCTTTAAGCCCAAGTAGATTTATTTTCTTGGCATTCATTGCTTGTTTTGACACAAACTGAACATTTAGCAGCAATGCTACATATCTTTTTCAAGTGTCTTTTCTAAAGTATGACATTAATGTTTTCTTTGTCACACATGGGACACGTGTGTTCCCTATGTTACTGTAAAAGGTGCTTGAGCTTACAGGTAGTTGCAAGTACTTTCCTTGTATTTTTGTGGGCCTTTGCATTTCTGTGTGATCTGTGACTGTAACACAAGGCTTGTCATGTATTGGATCTTCCTTGCAATTAACTAAAATTTTCTTACGAGTCTTCCTCCTGGCAGGTAAGGAGCATGAAAAAATACTGCATGTTTGAAACTTGAAAACTTTTTCTTTTTTTTTTTTTTTTCTTTTTACAGATGTTCTTACTTAACTGAGAAAATCTCTGATAAGTGAAGGTTTTTCTGAGTGCTTTTTCTACTTTTGTATCTTGGGATGGTGTGAACTTTCTTTCCAAAAGAAGCATTTTTCTTGTACTGCTACATCTGCTCCTAGTTATATTGAGGGAGAGGGTAGGACTGTATCCTCAAGGTGGCATTCCCTGGTCTGTTGGAACAATCCCTCCTGGCCCTGAGAGGGCAGAGCAGGGAGCTGTGCCAGGTGATGTGCATCGGTTGATGTCCGGCCTTGTGGCGTGGCTGCCTGGGCTCTGAGCCATGGGGGCACGGACAGGGCTCCTGCACACCACCTGTGCTGGGTCACCCTGTGCTCTTGCCATGCTGGCCAAAGGTGGCCCAGTGCAATCCCAGTGCAGTTGGCATTGCAGGGTGAGAGCTGCATGAACCCTGTTCTGTAGAGCCCTCCTGGCCCGCTCGTACAGGATGCTGTCTGTTCTCAGCTGTGTGGCTGCTGCACAGGGACCCTGCCTGCTGCTGCGTGTTCAATCAAGCCTATTCATAATTACCATAATTGGGGTTACTTTGTATGCCATTCCTGGCCTTTGTTTTATTTGGAGATTAGGCTCTTAAACTTGTGCATAATTGTGTTTTCATGGTTTCTGTTGCTGCAGCTGAGGTGAGGCATGTTAGCTTTTTTCCTTTATTTTAAAGCTAATATTCTCAACAGCCTACTTTTACTGCTGTTTAACTTTTGCTAGTCGTGGTGCTTTTCAGGTATTCTTTCAGCAGTGGTTTTAAACAGAAATCAAATTTGGTGTTTTTAAGTAATTGAGAAACAAGTCTTACATATTTTTTCAATGTGAATGTTGGTTTTGTGGGTTTTGTTTGTTGGTGATTTTTAAATCACATTCTTTCTCCTTGTTCTGTAATGTCCCAATGACATTTCACAACTGGTAGAAGATTCCTTCTGAGAGCTCTCAGGTGTTGTTTTACTTATTTATTTCAGCCAGTTGCATTCCTTTCCTTTATTTCCTCTTCTGATTTTCTTTACTCACTAACTTACTCACTTTTCTCCTTGACTTTCTATTAGTCTCTTTCTCTCTTTCTTTCTTTCTCTCTCTCTCTTTCTTTCTCTCTCTTTTTCTCTCTGTCTCTCTCTCTCTTTCTTTCTCTTTCTTTCCATCTTTCATCCAGCTCATGTTTTTATTTTGTCCTTTAATTCTCTCCTCACATTTGTGTCTTTTTCTTCAGAAATCTCATATGCACATCCCTGCTAAGCAGTAACTTGACATATGGCCAAGAATTCTACTTCTGCTTCAGTGCTCTATGTGTTAAACGCAAACCTAGATGTATATTTTGCACATCTCTGTATTCAAAGTAGCCTTTCCTGAAGTAATTGCTCAGAAGTGAGCATCTTGGGGAAAAAACCCCTATTTCTTGCTTAGAATTTCCTGATCTACATTTCATTTCCTGTTTACATTTATGCTGTGATTGTGGCTTGATTGTAGGTTTTATTCCCCAATTCACCATGGATCTTTGTTTTGTAGAAGTGTCACTAGATGGCTGCTTTATGAACTGTAATCTGAAAATACTGAAGTTAAAGATGGATAAAACCACTGTCTTAAATCACCTTTTCTATGACCATAGGTAGTGGTTTATGTCAAAAGCATCAGTGGATGATAAGATGTGACTGTAGCTGTAATTGCTTTCTGCATCAGTAGAAATGTACAGAATTTTTCACAGAAATATAAAGTGATGCTGTTTTGCAGATGCCTATAAATAGAATATTAGATCAGCCATTTATAAGAAGGCTATTATTTTATTCAGGGCATTCCTCCTGTTTTATGGTAGTGGAGTCAGATAGAAAGACAACAATTCATTTTATTGTGCATTCTTGCCTTTGTTAAACAGCCTAAACAATCTTTATTTTTTAGCCCTATGAAGGCTTTGGCCTGGTGGGCAGTGTGTGATGGGAACGAGCTTGGGCTCAAAGCTCTGTCCTGGGAACATCTGCACTTAACAGCACAATTGGACCTTATTCTTCCTGGGTCTCTCCTTAAACTGACTGTCAGTTTGACATTGATTTAGTATCGTGTAATATCCAGTAATTGAGATAATAGGGCCTTGTATTAGATAAACAAAAATACTGAAGATTAAAGTATTGAAGCTGGATGTAATCCTAATGTAAATGTCCAAGCCCTCCAAGTGTTTTATTCCAAAGAACATGGAACACCCACTGGTGGCTGTTACCATCTGGTGTTGAGCTGGTGTAACAAGCTGTGAAGTGAGTTCTTGCAGTGTTGGTTCTCTGGGTCATTTCTAGGCATACTGATGATTAAACTAATGGAAGTGTTGTAACACTTCTTATTAACTCTTAATAAAATTTGGTCATCCTATTCCTATTCAGTAAATTAACTAGCATCAAATTTACAAGCTAGTTCTGGCCTAAGAATGTACTACTGGTAAATAACTGCTGACTGTCTGGGACTTCTAAGATTTATTGATTTTTTAAAAAAATCTGACCAGTGTTCAAGCATTCTTCATAATAGCAATTGCTGAGTAACATTTTTAGTAGAATGTTCCATTATGGCTCATTATGCAGATAGTGAGACACCAGCATTTTGTGTCCAACCACTGGTAAAAGCCAGAGTATTTCTGTGCAGCAGGCATTGCTGCCCAGAGCCCACAGCTCCTGGCACCAAGCAGTCCTTGGGGCTGGACTGTTGCTCCTTGGCATGTTCCCTTTGGGTTTGCTCTGGGCTCATTCATGGATTTCTGCAGCAAGAATTTACGTTTCCGGTGTTACCTTGAAACATAGCCTCCATTGCCTACTCTGCTTCCACAGGGAGGTTTAGCTTGGATATTAAGGAAAATTCTTCATGGAAGGGCTGTCCAGCCCTGGCACATCTACCCAGGGCAGTGGAGGAGTCCCCATCCCTGGAGGGATTTAAAAGCCGTGTGAATGTGTCACTTTGGGATCATGGGTCAGTGGTGGCCTTGTGCTGAGGGAACAGCTGGGCTCGATGGTCTCAGAGGGCTTTTCTGGCCTAAACCAATCTGTGGTTCTGTACTGCATCTCTGCTGCCTGCATAACATGATAACTGAATGCTTAATATTTCTGTTAAAACAACGTTGATTCAGTATCCTCATCTTTGTCCTTTTTTTTTTTCTTTCTTCATAGGAGCATTGCTGTGCCTCCTTTGCCTTTCCTTACAACACTGTCATTTGTCTGTACAGTTTAGCTGACGTTCTTGGAACTGAAGTTAGCTTAAGAGGCAAATATTTAGATAGTAGTTTACTAAGTAAAAAAATGTATAGAAATCGGCAGCAACTGTTGTTCATAGTACACAAACAGGGATAAAAGTCAGCTCAGCCTTTTACATCTGGGAGTGTTGATTACAGGCCCTTAAGACAAGGGTAGCTGTCCACTGGGCACTGCAGCACAGTTGCACAGTGTTTCTATTCTTTAGAGTGTACTAGGTAATCAATTAATTTTTCATTAAAATAGGTTGGAACATATATTTGAAAAATTAGAATTGTAGAAATACAACAAAACTTGCGGGTAACAAAATTCTCAGAAATTTATATTAACATTTTTTTCATTGTGTTTGGGAGATGATACCTGTCTGCCAGTAAGCTGATTCTGTTCGGTGTAAGTTGAGAAAATTATCATTATTGAGTTTGCAGGAAACTTGCATATGAAACACTGGATTTATCTAAATAATTTATTCTTTCAGATCCTCCACCCAGCAGTGTAAGCAAACCCCAGGTGTCAGAGGGTGTTCACACCAATGCCTATGATATTAGGACAGAAGCAGAGCAAGGGACTCTCTACTCACCAGAGCAGACATCTCTCCATGAAAGTGAGGGTCTGTTGTGTGCATTTTAAATATTAGAATATGCTTCTGTATTGACAGTATAAAAATGTAATACAATTATGAATGCAACAAATAACAAAGTTATATAATACTTGGTGAACTCGTTTGATGATTTGATTCTTATGCTGGCTTCATGTCTACAGGGTCTGTAGGTAACTCAAGAAGTTCAACACAAATGAATTCTTATTCTGACAGTGGTTACCAGGAAATAAGCAGTTTCCATAACAGCCAAAACTTGAACAAGTCGGAGATCAGACAGCAACATTCCCTTGGTGGACCCCCCAACAACCACGTGGTGAGGAGCTCACGCGCCGAAGGGCAGACGTCAGTCCAGGTACTCTGACCAGTGCACTGTGCACCTCTGGCTGTGCACGGGCTCCAACAGGGTTAGAGACAGCAGCTGTAGAGCTGGGCCCCCTTTCTATGGGCTGGAGGTAACGCTACCAAATTAGGTTTTGTTTAGCACTTTCACTGGTTAAAGTGGGAATGGCTTGCAGCAGAGACTGGTTTGCTGGGATCAGCACGTGATCTGGGGCTTTCACTGGAGCTGAAGTGAAGTAGCACTCCTGACTGCACAGTACACTGCTATTATCATAGCAAGAAAGTATCATTTGCTCAAAATTCATTGTGAAATGGGGTAAAACCTTCCTAGAAGTTAGCCTGTATGTAAGCACAGTTCTTAAAGGCAGATGCTGCTTGTGTTCCTGTATGTTCTACGGTTTCTAGCTTTTCCCTCCTTTTTTGGTAAATTGAATGATAGAAATATTCCAACAATTACTATCTTACTGGATTATACCAGAACTCTTTGCGTTACTGTTCCTGAGTTTCCAGAGTGGTTGAGTAGTGAGAAAGGAAAGCATAGGTGAAGATTAACATAGCAAGCCAAATGAGAATGAGAAACAGGTGGTTGTTAATGTTAAATTGTCATCAGGAAGCACTGGTTAGAGGGAGTTACAGGGAAACTTGAAGGAATTCCGTTTAGGGTAAAAGCTACACTCCAGCTGCCTGTATATGCCATTAAGTTGTGTGTGCTTCGTGCTGACTTCTCTGTCTTACCAGAGAGCAACATCCACTGTGTGACCTAAATGATAAAACTCATACACGTTTTTGGTTTTCAACAGCCATCAGCAAATAGCGCTCCCAACCGTGTGATGAGACGGGTCAGTTCGGTGCCGTCCAGAGCACAGTCTCCCTCCTACGTGGTCAGCACCGGCGTGTCCCCGTCGCGGGGGTCGCTGCGGACGTCCCTGGGGGGCGGGTACGGCTCCCCCAGCGCCGCTGAGCACAGACCCCTGCCTTCCCACGCCTACTCCTCCACCACCCTGCCCGTGCAGCGGGCGGGCTCGCCCTACGCCGCGCACAGACCTGCCTCCCCCTCGGCCGTGCGGCGCGTCGGCTCGCTCACCTCCCGGCAGGCAAACCCTGGCGGCGCTGCCCAGTACCAGACAGCAGGCAGAGTCGGCTCTCCTCTGGCCCTTACTGATGTGCAAAGCAGAGTGGGTTCTCCATCCCAAACTCAGCTAGGAACCTCTTCCCCGAAGCGTTCCGCCATGACGGCAGTTCCGCAGCACCTGGGGACGACGCTGCAGAGGACGGTTCAGGACATGGAACAGTATGGACAGCAGTACGATATCTACGAGAGGATGGTCCCCCCACGGCCAGATAGCCTCACAGGTGAGTCATGGCATGGACACGGACCAAGTGCAGCTCACGCCACAGCTGTAGAAAACCCAGAATGCAGTCGTGGTGTTGTGGATGAAACGTCGCAAAATTGCCGTGGTAGTGTCAGGTCACTTGTAAACACTGATGTCAAACACTGTCAATCGCAAGTTCCTCCTGAATACTGGCTTTATGACTACTAATTGCTGGCCATGCATTGAATTAAATCCTATGATTTAAGTTGCTAAATTAAATTCTAAGTCTTACAGAGGCATGTCAACATTTTCAGAGATGAAGTACTTTTAAATGTGTGTGCAGGCTAAACATAAAGTAAAACATACTAGCCTGAAACTAATTTTATGCCTAATTCTTTCTTAAAATATATAACTTATTACCACTGAATATTAGGAGTTTTTTCCAGTAATATTTCTAGACTGTCTTATACTTCAGGTTAAATATAGGATAACCATTTTAATACCAGCTCAAAATAGAGCCCTAAAAGGTAGAATCTATTAATCTGAGAGGCAGTTCTTGTTAACATGCAGTTACTTTACATTTTAAGTTTTGTGTGTTACTGATTTTGTTCTGACCTTCATCTGAATGAGCACAGATAAGGTGATTTTCCAATTAGACGATGTGCCCTTTGGAATAGATGGCAATTCCTGGTTTTTCTTTTGAACCATTATAGTGCAGGAAACTCCAAAATGCTCTAATTCCTCAGCAAAAGATAAAATGTATCTTCTTCCTCACCTCTGTTTGTGAGACTTAATAATATGTCAGTTTGATAAGGAAGTGGGAATGAGTTCGATGGGAAAGGCCCTGCTGCCCTCTTTGCCTGCTCAAGTCCTTCTGTTCTCACCGCCTGTAGATGTGTTTTCTTAGAGATGGCCCAAAGCTTTCCTTGCAGACACTGTGGCAGAGTAGATCTGGGATTTTGGGGGGGAGAATGTGCAGATGAAGGATACATTTGGTTACACATCACTACTCCATTGTACTTCTGAAGTTCTGTAATCTCCATCGTTTTCATCATCCTTGCATAGCTCATGTCACATATTCTCTTGCTTTGATAACCGCCAAAGCTTTAGTGCCTGCAGTAGTAATGCCGAAGTTGACAAAGTTGTATACATTTTATATGAAATGTTAAATATATAGCAAGGTGAAGAAAGCTCATCCAGCTGCAGCATAGCTATTTATATATACTCACATCATGGGCTACTTAAACCTTTTTAAAGATTTTTCTCCATGTGCTTACATTTCTGCTGCCACTATCAAGCAGATGTTTGCTCTTACTGCTACGGACTGTTTCAGTTTTAGCATTACAACCCCTTTAGGCTGTGCCGTCTGTCACAACAGGATTTCTGTCAGGTCCATACTTACCCTGTCACTGCTGAATCTGTGCACCACACGTGCTGACTCAGCTTTTATTCTCTGTGGTTTAGACTGTAAACAATACCAAAAATATTAAGTCGGAAAATTTAAAGTTGTTAGTGTACGGACAAAACTTTTGGTCAAGGAAATGCTGCTTTGTCAGTGAGCCTTTCAGTATGGGCCATTTAATAATGGAAAAAATGTAATGAATAAGTGTTTGCAACTGGTAGGTTTGAACACCTTTTCTTGGCTAAAGGACGATTCAATCCTGCCAGCTCTGTTGCTTTGCTGAAGATGGGCCACGTAGGCATGTCCCTGTGCTTGGTTGCAGGCCTGAGGAGTTCGTACGCGAGCCAGCACAGCCAGCTGGGGCAGGAGCTGCGCTCGGCCGTGTCCCCGGACATGCACATCAGCCCCATCTACGAGGGCAGGACGTTCTACAGCCCCGTGTACCGCAGCCCCAACCACGGCGCCGTCGAGCTGCACCACGGCTCCCAGGCCGCCCTGTTCCGCACCGGCTCCGGTGGGTGACGGCCCCGGCCGCGCACGGCGCGTGGGGAGCTCGGGGGACACACCGAGTGCCAGTGCACGAGGAGCAAAGAGAGGGTATCGGTTAGTGGAGACAGGAGCTAGGCTTGAAGGACCTAAAATAACCTGCAGGAATGAAAAGGCTCTTGTGATGTTTGCAGGGAATGCTTGGGGCTGTACATCACTGTCAGCCTAGGGTCAGAGTGTTCTCTGTTTGATAGCACATGCACGGATACATCCCAGATAAGTGTATTCATGACACACAGAATTTATTGCTTCCTCTCTTGCATTCTCTGTGCATCACTCTCTTATGAATTGAGTTGGTTCATGGGGTTTTTTTATTTATCAATACAGTAAAACAAGAGCTTGCCACTAAAATTACCTACCGCATCATTCACGGTAAAAATACTGTTTTACCCAACTTCTCAACAAAGCATAATGGTAAATGCTACAGCTGAGGATTGTCTGTTGACCAAATAGACATATACTGAACCAAAATATTTCTCTAGTATCTCATAGAAGTGCCACTCACATATTATGAAGAGCATAGGCATTAGATTAATATGAGGATTTATTTTCTGTAGAGAGAAATAATGCATGTTGCAATGCAGCTTGTTCTTTAGGGTTGATTAATAATTTGTATAGTGGTTTCCAAAAACTCTTAAAATATTAGAGTGATTTAGTTAAGTAACTTTCTAGAAGTATTTATAGAGAACTGTCCGATTCATATGTCATGTTTTCACACACTCGAAAACGCCTTTTTAATGTTTGCTAATGTAACTGCAATACCAAGAGAACAGAGTGCTGAAGGAGGCGCCAGTTTTTGCAATTCTCCTGCCTTCCACAACCTAGAATAAATGGAGTTTGTCAGGATGTGCCAATGAAGAAATATAACTAGAAACTGAAATTCTTTGTTTACTTGTCTACTTAATACCGCTTACCTTTGAAGAACAAGAGCCACCATAACAGCTCTGTTCAGATAGGAAGATGCATGTTCTTGTTCCCTAACCACTCAGTTCATCTTTGCAATGATCCACGTGTTACCTTTTGTCAGGGAAGGTGTACATGCAATTAGGAAAAGCGAAATATCATATAAACAATATGATTTTTTGTTTACTTGTTTTTCCTTTTTGGTACAGTTGGTGAATTGATATGAACTTTGAAAACACTTTGCACCC
This sequence comes from Nicator chloris, assembly GCA_013400495.1. Classification (NCBI taxonomy): domain Eukaryota; kingdom Metazoa; phylum Chordata; class Aves; order Passeriformes; family Pycnonotidae; genus Nicator; species Nicator chloris. Next base: position 285,966 of record WAAE01017968.1, on the reverse strand, counting down.
AGATATCTGCTTGTTGGCATGGGATGCATTTCCTACTTTAAATACTTGTTGAGGGAAGCTGAGGCACAAGTGTGATCCCACGAAACCTTTCATTCTGTAACTAACCTCTCCATTTCCATGGGACACTGAGGAATAGCTCCATGAAATTGACATCAGCTTCCAAAGTGGAGCGCAGTATGCATTTTCAAGACTGATGGGTTTTTTTGCTTGCACTGTTAAGTAGATGTCGCCCCTTCTCTTCAGCAGGCACTTGTTACCTGGTTGGTTTTGACACTGTTTTATCCTAGGCATGGGTAACCTGCAGCGATCCTCCAGCCAGCGCAGCACCCTCACATACCAAAGAAACACCTACGGGCTGCCCACGGCGGCCGCGCTGGCGGAGCCGCTGCGGGCGGTGCCGTTCCGCCTGGCCGAGCCCGCCTACGGCCGCCTGCACCCCGCGCCCGACGGCGGCACCACGCGCTCGCCCTCCATCGACAGCATCCACAAGGACCCCAGGCAAGTCCCGCCAGGGCCGCGCTGCCGCCGGGCCAGAGCCTGCCCTGCGCACCCGGGCGCGGCACCACGCCTTTAGATATTCACAGCGCTACCGTTATTGCCAAAAGAGTAAACACACGCTGCTTCTTGCAGTGAGAAAAAGCAGCTGTTATGCATTTCATCATTGCATTTTTCTTTCCTGTTTATTTTTATGGAGAAGTTATTACAGGAAACACAACTTTGATGAGATTTGACTGGATTATTGCAAATATTTTTTAGTAACCTGTAACACTGTTGTGAGATTTCTCTTTATATGAATGGGAATCGGGACTTGAAAATTCAAAAGTACAAACCTAATTTATTTGAATGAATTTTTATGAACAGCCTACTTAAATTTCAAAACAAAGTAAGTGTTAAAACTATTTATAAGTGTGCCATTTTGGAAGCGTACATACATGTTTCTGCAATAATTACTGGTTTGATCTTGTATGTGTCTGTGCACAATGTGGGCCTGTGACAAGCGTAGTATCATCATTGTTGTTTACTCTAGACACTGTGCACTAAAACCTTGTATTTAACCTGGGAGTATCAAAGCCCAGGCTGTGCACAGCTTGGAAGGATTTATGTGTATGTTCGGTGTGGATTTGGAGTTGGTAGGAATTCCAATCCCTCCTCAGATTGCTGGCTCACTGAGGAACCAGCTCATCCCGGAGGAGCTGGGCTCAGCTGTGCCTCGAGGGCTGTCCTAAGGACGAGTTGGGCACCAAGGAAGCCTCAAGCAGGGATGGTGAGACTGGAGCTTCTCGCTGTGTTCCCCTGCTCCTGTCTTACAGCAGGCTCATAGCACCAGGCAGTTGGCTAGTCTGGGCCAGTCCTGTCATCTCAGCAATGAAAACACTGCTTTAATGGGTTTTGTGATTCTCTTTATTAGTGGATATCGATATATTTAAACTTTTTAAAATAGATTTGGAGAGACAGAATTAATTTCATGTAACTGAATGGTGCATTCATCCAAATGATGTTAATAGGATGATCTTAGCTCTAGGTAATAAAGGTTGGAGGCTGCCTGCTCTGGTATGGTGGCAAAAAGAGTTACTTATAGCAGGGATGCTTCCCATTCATAGCAAGGTACTTTACAGAAACTCTGACTCAGTTGTTACTGCTGATGCACCTTCTTAGCTTGTAATCTTAGAGAGGAATTGTTTTTACCTAACATTTAATCTGTTCCAGTTTCTGATGTGCCTATCAGGCTGTGGCAGGGAGCGTCTTACGCAGCCTCAGAGTGGGCTGTTAGGAAGCACCACTCTGAAATGAGAGTGAAAGCACCTAGCTTTACTAGAAAGTCAATTTCCTCATGGGTTTTCCTATCATTAGTCAGGAAAAATAATCCCCTGAATTCCTGAGCAGTTCAAAGTGGGCACAGACCTGAGCTTCCCCTTTGTGTGACTGTGAGTCCTGGGGAGACCTGAATGGCCAGGCCAGCGTTAGTCTTGGAACAGCTTCCCAAATACTGTTCTTGGAACATACTTTGCTGGTTTTTTTGGTTTATTTTGGTTTTTCGGGGGTTTTGGTGGGGTGGGTGGTTTGTTTGTTTGTTTGTTTGTTTGTTGGGGTTGGGTTTGGGTTTGGTTTGGGTTTTGTGTTTACTTGAATTTTTGAGCCTGGGAAAACTTAAGATACTACTTTATTCTGCCCCCCAGTCCTCCCTTACAGAAGGCAGATAACCCAGCAAATATTAATGACTGTGTTTCTAAATCTGCAAACGGGTCACGTTTCATTACTTTTCCAGGATTGGTCTGCACAAAATCGTTGTGGTTTAATGAAGGAGATATTATTTAATGATTTTAAATTTACAGTCCCTGAATAACTTAAATCAAGCAAACATCCTGTATCTGATCTTGACAATAACACTTCAGGATGTGCAGGTTTTGTTGAGGTATAATTGGCTTCTGCCTTGGGAGAACATTAAGCACTGAGACAAAAATGTTGTGTGGAACTGCTGCCCCTAAGCAGCACTATTGAGGGGGTATCTTTTGCAATGTCTATTTAACTTTGGGGAGATTTTTTGTAGGTTGAAGTGTTTGAGTTGGTGTTACTTAGTGATTATTTGTATTTGTGTGGTCCATAAGCACACTGAAGCACATGGGATATAGTGTCCTTTTCCAGTTGGAAGGCTAAAGGGTGATGTGTCCCACTGTTGTCCCATTATAGCTGGTTTTCCTTGTAGCCCTCTTACTCCAGAACAAAACTGAAATTGTTGGAAAGCTGTTGAGATGCTCAGTACTTGTACTCAGCAAACGCCTCTGCTTTGTGAGTAATGCCTTCTCTCCGTGTGCTGTCCAATGAAGGGAGTTTGCGTGGCGAGATCCGGAGCTGCCTGAGGTCATTCACATGCTCCAGCACCAGTTCCCGTCGGTGCAGGCCAACGCAGCTGCCTATCTGCAGCACCTCTGCTTTGGGGATAACAAAGTGAAAACGGAGGTAGGTGCTGCTTGTGTCACTCTTCCATGGCAATGGGACCAGGAAAACAAGGCCTCTTGCCTCTTCCCTTTTTTTCCGTCAGGACACAGGATTTGTGACCCTCTTGTGTTCCTGTGCGTACCAGGTGGATGCTAATATTGAACTGCCTGGGGGTGTGTAATTATATACACTCAGATTCCTCCTGTCATAACAGCTGCATGGAAATTCTATGGAAATCTTTTACCTTGAAGTTGTGTCATCCAGCAGAACTCTAAAGTAGGTTTGCCAGAGCCTGGCTTTGTGTAACCTGTTGGTGACTGGAGCCTAGAACAACCAGGAGCTCTGGAGCGCTTTCATTGGTTTTTATCGAGGCGTTTTAAAGCATCATAGGGAATGAGTGAGCTGTCAGGCAAAGGAAAGGAGCCCAACCCCAGAGAAACATGGAGGAAACTGTTTATGTCGCTGTGATGTGGGGGCAGGATACATCTGAGTGAACATTCAGGTTATTATTGAAATTTCTTGAAACTTTGCATTCGAAGACCTGCTGTTTTTGCGAAGCAGCTGTGAGCTGTTGATTGGAGGGAATTTGCCTTCTCATTTGCATCCTCTGTGTGTGTGTGCTAGATGTTATTTTCAGTATAAATTGTATTTATGTTAATAAAATGTTGGTGCAACTTTCATAAGCAGATAGCCCAACATAGTTCACTGTTTCTGGGAGATGAAAAGGTGATGAATTTGATGATCTGCTGATGACCACAGTGATAATCAGCTCTTATTTCCAATATTCCCTAAAAAGATATTCTGGGGTATGGGAAATTAGTTTTAAAACTGGAAACAAAACTAATGCAATAACAATTCTCTGAGCACAGCAAGTGTCTGAAAATGACCCTCAGCCATTGCAGTGGGGTGTGGGGGGGAGGTTCAGTCCCATGTAGCAATCAAGTCAATAAGGTTCAGCAGCTGATTTTTCTGGAAGTAGAATGGCAAGGACAGTTCTCATGGAAACAAAAGCCTTTTACATCTGTGGAGTGAAGTGTGTGAGATCAGTGGGTGCTGATGGTCCTGACATTCCACTTTCCAGGTCTGTAGGCTAGGAGGTATCAAGCACCTGGTGGATCTCCTGGATCACAGAGTCCTGGAGGTTCAGAAGAATGCCTGTGGTGCGCTGAGGAACCTCGTTTATGGGAAGTCCACTGATGAGAACAAAATAGCCATGAAGAATGTGGGAGGGATACCTGCCCTTCTGCGGCTGCTGAGGAAGTCTGTCGATGCCGAGGTCAAAGAGCTGGTGACAGGTAAGCTTGGCAGGGAAACTAGCAGAGAGCTAGAGTGCAAGGTATTTTTCTGGACACTTGCCTTGATCAGTTAGAACAGCATAGAGTCATTGGGAGAAGTGAATGCTGAGGTAGTTGCACTAAAGCTCCACCTAGGATGGATTTTCCCTCATATGAGTCTCCTGCACACACAGCATGTATTTCTTTATTGATTCTGAACATTTCTTTTATTACGGGCTTTTTTATCTTTTCTTGACAACAGTTTTAAATAAGATCTTGCAGAATTCATAAGATGGATCCAAACTATGTACATGCGTATGGTATTTAATCTGAATTATAATCAAGAATGGCTTCTTCAGAAAAAGTATTTAAGCTGTGTTTCATGATGAAAAAAATAGTTTCAATGCTGTGTTCAGCATGGTATTTGTATATACAGTTCTGCTGGTAATGTATGTCAGATTTCATACTTCTGTATCTGAATGTCATGTGAGGAGACTTTGCCAGGCAGGGGACTAGGGATTTCTGCCCGAGGATAAAAGAAGGATAGCAGTTCCATGCAGAGGATGGATGGATGGATGGATGGATGGATGGATGGATGGATGGATGGACGGACGGACGGACGGACGGACGGACGGGACGGGACGGGACGGGACATGCTCTGGTCTTGTTGCTGTTGTTTCCAGGAAGAAAGTTTCTGTAGGATTTTTACATTCCTTCTTGTGTGTTCAGCTCTGCTCCTCAGTACCTGCCATGCCCAGTATATGGTGTGAGGTAGCAGGAATGTCAGGTCAGGCCGTCCTTATCATTGGAAAAAAAAACAAACCAAAGCCATGCCCTCCTCCACTGTTCACCTTGTTCACCTTGCTTTCCTCCTTTTTGGATGCTGGCTCTCCATGTTCTGCCTGCTCTAGAATCACATCACATATTTAAAGTAATGTTTTTAAAGTTGTCATTGTTGCTTCATGTTTGTTTGCCAAGTCTCTGCTGACTTTACTGCTCTGGAAATATCTTCTAAGGAGTTCTCTGGAACTTGTCTTCATGTGATGCTGTGAAGATGACAATCATTAGAGACGCTCTGTCCACGCTGACAAACACTGTGATAGTGCCCCACTCGGGATGGAACAGCTCCTCCTTTGATGATGATCATAAAATTAAATTTCAGACTTCCCTCGTTCTGCGCAATACAACAGGATGCCTGAGGTATTTGCTCTTCTAGAATGCTCCCTTTTTTAAAGGGTAATCATGTTATCCAGCAGGTCTTTCTTGTATTGTAATTTTAAAGACAAAGGAATTGTTTTAGTCTATAAATTAGAGTTCCATCATGTAGACAGCTTTTCCAGTTGTCCCTTTTTTCCTAATAGAAAAATATGAAAATTACCAAGTTAGTCACTAAGAGTTGCTAACCAATTACCAATCAGCTGCATAAAATCCTTCTGCAAACTGTCTAATAAGTGATTATCTGTCTGTCCTTGCATACACTGTGTTCCTTTGTCATTCCAACCTTCAGGAACCTAAGCTCTGCTGGGGAAGAGGCACGAAAGCAGATGAGATCCTGCGAAGGGCTGGTTGATTCACTGCTCTATGTGATCCACACCTGTGTCAACACCTCAGATTATGACAGCAAGGTGTGTGCATATCTCATCTACAGGTACTTTATGCTAACCTGTGTGTCTGATCTTGGGGCTTTGTATAGCTCAGGTGAGCACGGTGATGTCCTCAGCTCAACTGCCATCGCTCCCAACCCCAGGTTACTGAGGCACAGCCAAACTCAGCTGCATAGCACAGGGTCACCTCTTGTTTTCAGCAGTGCTGCAGGATCTGTTTCTTAATTAAACAGTAATAAGCTCTTATGCTTTTCATTTTCAGAATACTAAAGTATAAGCCACTATTGCCGAGACCATTCTTATAAATATTTTCAGATTTGAGAGAGATTGCATTTTCCCAGAGAAGCAGCCAAAACACAGCCCAAGGCCCAGCATGAGAGTTTAGTGCTTGTGCTCCCAATGCCTTTTCTCCTCTACTGAACTGGTTTGGTTTGTGTCTGTGTGAGGAAAAACTGGTGACATGGTGTCTCTCTGGTTTGGTTCAGACGGTGGAGAATTGTGTGTGCACCTTGAGGAACCTTTCCTACCGCTTGGAACTGGAGGTACCTCAGGCACGGCTGCTGGGAATCAATGAACTGGATGACTTGTTGGGAAAAGAGTCACCCAGCAAAGACTCAGAGCCAAGCTGCTGGGGGAAAAAAAAGAAGAAGAAAAAAAAAACTTCCCAGGAGGATCAGGTTTGTATTTTCCATGTACTGCAAATACCTCAGATGAGGTTTGGCTCATGGTTGGAGAGGACATAGCTTGACAAAAACAATCCCACACTGAATGACAATATAGAGGTTTTGTGCGGTTACAAATCTGCGTTCCTTTCTCAGTGGGACGGAGTTGGCCCTATCCCAGGATTTTCCAAGTCTCCTAAGGGGGTGGAGATGCTCTGGCACCCGTCAGTGGTGAAGCCATACCTGACACTCCTGGCAGAGAGCTCCAACCCAGCCACTCTGGAGGGCTCTGCAGGATCACTCCAGAACCTTTCTGCAGGCAATTGGAAGGTATGGGAATTCCTGCTCCTCCTCCTCGCTTCGTAGTCCAGCTGTTCTTTCTAGTAGGACCCTGGAATGTGTCTGGGGGGACATGCCATTTTCTCATGTGCATCTGAGCATTCCCCTCCTGTCTGTGCGTTAGTGCTCATGTGCTGCAGTCACGTTTCCACAGTGAGAAGCCTCGGCAAAGATCAGGGGCAACAAGAGCCATATGGAAGCTGGCCTTTATTTTAAATAAACAGAAAAAGCTTCTTCCAGTGCATATCAGATCAAAACAATCTTCTGGCATCTTCTGGCTGTGAGTTCTGGTGGGAAGGTGCAGTTGAAATAAGACCAGGACAAATAAATTTACATTACTTCTATATTCTGTTATTTATTTCCATACATTCTGGCCATTGCATATAATGTGCTACAAAAGCAGCACATGAGAACACTATTGTATCATGTATTTGTCATGGGGAAGTTAAAAAATACAGCAAGCATTAATTGCTTCCTTTGCTTGCAGCAAGCCAGCTAAGCCTTTTTGACCATTATGAAATTGGTGTTTAAAAAAGAATACAACAAACAAAACCCAACCTCCCTGCTCCCTTTTCAATAATCATCATCTGTTCAAATTCTTTCTTTCTTTGTAAGAAGAATGAGTGAAAAATGGCAAAGAGCCAGCTCTTTATAATCACAGAGAAAGCACACATCAGACATGTCATCTTTTACTGGAAGTGAGCAAACATGAGGAGAGTCCCAGTGCAGCCCGAGGCTGTTTCGGTGGCAGTGCTGTGGGTAACGTGGGTTCTGCCTCAGTTCGCAGCCTACATCCGCGCTGCCGTGAGGAAGGAGAAGGGGCTGCCCATCCTGGTGGAGCTGCTGAGGATGGACAACGACAGAGTGGTGTCATCTGTGGCCACTGCCTTACGGAACATGGCCTTAGACGTGCGGAACAAGGAGCTTATCGGTACGTACAGACCGTCCTCAGGAGAGCAGCAGCACCGGCCTGTCAGACCTTGGATGCCAAAATCCAAGGAGAGATTCCACTAAAGGCAGCAGCACACTTGATGTTTCTGTGTCACATCAGTTGTGTCACATAAAGGAGCCCTCCTGACAGCAGCAGCTTTCCAGAGCAATATTGCCACATTAGTTTGCTGCTGGCCACCTTTCATGGATGGGGGTCAGCTTGGGATGGGAGTCAGCCAAACCAGACAGAAAACCCTCAGTGCCAAATGGGATGGAAACACAGCTTTGCTTCCTTGGAGCTCAGTGCTCACCTGCTTGGGGGGTGCAGGTCTCCCACGTGTTCCCAGGGGATGGAACAGCTCTGCTGCCATGACAGCAGTGCTTTTTTAACAATCTTGGACAGGAAGAGAAGGGGAAAAAATCTTCTCCTGGTAAAATATTTTCAGGAAAACACAGATATAGAGCAGCATCTGTGTCTTTGCTGAACTAAGTCATCAACAGGGCTGCTTGCTAGAAAAACTTACTGTCATGTCAATTCTAATATTTAACTCTTTAAGCATTCATCTGTGCCTTTCTTACCTAGCATTAAAAAAATCCCAACAAAATAACAATCAACTTTCCTGCCCTGAGGTTTCTCAGTCTGTTAGTGTTGAACGTGCTTCAGCCTCAGGCTGCTGTGGCTTCAGTGAACCCTGTTAACAAATGGCGTGATATAAAAAAGTCTCATTTTTGCTACAAAAGCATTTTCTGTGTGTAGAATTGTGGGGCCAAGGATATAACAACTGTTCTTAGGGATAGGAGGATCATTATTCTCAAAAAGAGAAATACAGGTGAACAGAACTTTGTTATCCGTTTCTGAAGCTTCTCCATCTGGGACATTCAGAGTGTGTTTTCCTGCAGTGCAAGTGTTACACATGTGAAATGTGTAAAGAGAGAATCCTATTCCATAGCACCAGCCCTGTGCAGGTCAGACTCAGGTGATATTCTCTTGTCGGGATGTTTCTTCCATTCCAGCAAAACTTTTCAGTTCAGGAATTGTCCTCTACCTGCTCCATCTCCCTGTCAAAGCTGTACCTCTGAAAGAATTTCTGGCCTCAGACACACTCTGAAACAGAGCATTGGATAAAACACTGCGAGATGTGAAGTGAGTTGTGCACTACCCCATGCTAGAAATCCTCTTTAGGAGCTTCTCTGCGGGTATAGGAAAGGAACAATGGGCTCACAGGGTCATACTGAAGGAAATGAGAGACGAGGACTCCAGCAAATTACAGTATCTGTTGGAACATGCAGCATGTGGCTGAGCTTGCTAAAGGGTTAGCAATGGTGGAGTATTGGCTGCAGACAGCATTGTGGGGATAGTTTTCCAATGGGTTTCCTTTTGCCTGCAGAATTCCTTTTTATTTTTTTCCTCTCAGGCACATTACACAAATAGATAGCAAATGACTTTGTGCAAAGCTCCTTCATTATTCACTGTTATGTACAAATACATGTCTGCTATAAAATCAATTAATCATTCAATTAACACTACACTCAAACAGGAAGAAACCTCGACCTTATCTGAGTTACTGTCCCTTGTGTGCAGCTTATCTCTGGCATCAGTCAGCCACTGGAGCCTGACAGAGCTGAGCACTGACAGGTAGCAAAAATGTGAACAGAACATCCAGAATAAAGAATTCCCAGTTACTGTAAGGATTCTGTTAATCCTCACATAGATGAAACACAGCAATGTGCACTGCTCTGTCAATCATAATAAGTAGCCTAACATTTTTCCTTGAACAATTCTGCTTTCTCCAAATAATTCTTGTTTAAAAATGTTCTTCTTTTAGTGCAAAATTCAGCTTCTCACACTTGCAAGCTAAAAGGAAAAAAAAATTAAAAAATTATGTGGTCTCTCTTGACTCTGTGTAAAATGTGAATTCTTGACAGGTTTTAATACTGTGCTGCTTCTCACTGCCTTCAGCTGCAGTTTTGTGCTGAGTCCTGCGGTTTCCAAGCTGTGGTTTGGAGCTGGTCTCTGGGCGTGTGTTTGCAGGTAAATACGCCATGCGGGACCTGGTCAATCGGCTGCCGGGGGGCAACGGGCCCAGCGTCCTGTCGGACGAGACGGTGGCCGCCATCTGCTGCGCCCTGCACGAGGTCACCAGCAAGAACATGGAGAATGCCAAGGCCCTCGCCGACACCGGGGGGATAGAGAAGCTGGTCAACATAACCAAGGGAAGAGGTGACAGGCAAGTAGGCGGCAAAGACCGTACCTGAGCTGTTTGTGTCCATTTAAAATGCTTAAGAATGCGGGAAATGTTTTTTTGAGTGAAAATAAGATCTGCCTTTGCAAACTTTGTCTGAGGAGCTGTCAGCTGGAGTCTCTCTGGGAGGGAGAAGGCACCGGTATCAATGTTCTCTGTCCCAGGCTTCTGGAGGCTTGCACAGCTGCTCACAGTAACCATGGTCATGGGACCTGTTCAGGTTAAATGAGTTAACCAGTCACCTTGTGAACACCTACAAGATTAATAAAATATTTGGAGCTTTTCCAAGTCAGACTGTGTGGGCACCTTTGTCGGGATGTATCCCAGCAACTGTGAATTGTATCTAGTGCAGCCTTTTGGTCAGTGAAATGAGAACGTGGCTGAGGGGATGCCCTCGAACAGCATTACCAAGCAAGTGCTGGCTGAGGGGAGCCAGTCCTGCCCACTGCCAGGGCTCTGGGGGGGTTGTCAGACGAGTTCTCTGCTGGCACCGTGGTTTTCTAGTGGAAATGAAACCTGTGAGTGTGTGGTGGGTCAGCAGCAGGAGGGCCCCTATGGCTGGAGGATGGGGTAGCAGGAGCCCCATCTCGTGATGCGGCTGCTGGCTTGGCTGCGCTCACGCTGGTGATGCAGTTTCTGGTTTGCCCCACAGCAGCAGGTTCAGGCTGGTACAAAGCTCAGGAACACTGTTCTCTCGAAGTGGAATTCAGTGGCTTTCTAACACTGCCATATTCTTCACCTCCTCAGGTCCTCACTGAAGGTTGTCAAGGCGGCGGCCCAGGTACTGAACACACTGTGGCAGTACCGAGACCTCCGGAGCATTTACAAGAAGGTAAATGGTAAAATTAGCTTACTGGAAAACAGTGCCACAAAAACTCATTTATTTATAACTTGCAATTTATTCTGATGTGTTTTTCTTTTTGCCACTCCACAGGATGGATGGAATCAAAGTCACTTTATCACACCAGTGTCAACACTGGAACGAGAGAGATTCAAATCTCATCCTTCTCTATCCACAGCCAATCAGCAGATGTCACCTGTCATGCAGTCAGGTCAGTCAGGGAGGGTGAAGGGGACCTGCTGTCCCATGTTTTCAACTCAAACAGCCTCTCAGTTTGGTACTAATCCCATTTAAAACACAGAGGTCAGGTTGTTGCTCCTTGGTGTTTGAGCAAAGTACTTCACGTGCTCTGAGTGCTCTCTGAGCTGTTCCTGCAAAGTGAAATCCTCAATGAATAGAGCTGGACATTGTCACCAACCATTGCCCTGTTCAAAGCCACTCCTGTGCTGGTGGGGATTGTGGAGTGGCCTCATGGAACATGAGGACCTGGCAGCATAAACAGCAACACAGCCACAGTGAGCAGCTCATTTTCATTCCCAACTATATCATGTTCCATAAGAATGAGGAACCAAACTCCAAATCCTCACTTTTCTGACTCGTTTATTTCTCTCGTTTGTTTCTTCAATGTCTTCAGTGCTAGGATTTACATCTTCAAGACGGCTGATACAAAACCTACCTGAAGCCTTCTATTTTGTCTTCATTTGGCATTTTATTTTACCCAATTTACTGTTCTAGAGACTATCTAGAGCAGATCTCTTAATACTCAGGAATATCTGCCTACTGTGACTGCTAAAATTAGTGAGCAGTTCCTACAACGCTTTTGTTTAATTGTTCTTTATATAAAAGTAACAATCCCCATACATTCCTTTATGACATGGTTGACTTGAAAAACAAGGACTTCACCAGGGATTTATTTTCCTACAAGAAGTAAACCTGTTGTAGCATTTGTGCCAGAGTTCCTCTCACCCACTAAGGAAGCCAGTACAACTTAGGCTCAGGGAATGACTGGATTCTACCCAAGTGTAAAAGGATATTCTGGCACTGTCAAATTTCTATCTTTGCGCTTTGTCTCTCGGATACACCAGCGGAACAACTGTGTTACTCCAGTTCTTTGAATGCCAAGTAGGAAGTAGATGAACAGCTCTAATTTAATATTCAGAGGATGTTGTATTTCAGAGAGGGTTTAGTAAAAATTCCTAATAGGAAGTGCCTGCTTTCCTGCTCTAGAGCACAACCAAGCCCAAGGGAGTCAGTGGAAGTTGGTGCAAGGCTCACAGCCCCAGAGGGGCACTGTGCTGGGCACAGCAGATGCCTGTTGGAACAGATTCGCTCAGCCTGAAACAGTTGTTTCAGTCCCTTCATTATTAAAACACACATTAGTATGTTGACCCATGTCAGAATTTTAACAATATGACATATTTAGCCATGAATATGCCAGGAAAATACCAGTAATTAAACCATCCATAATAACACAGAATTCTGAGCTATGATGTAATGGACACATCAGTGGAAGACTATCATTGAACTAATATTTTGAAGCAAAATTTCTAGAAATTGTTTTAAGTATTTTTCTCCTATTGCTGGAGTCTTTCTGAGCCAACAAAGCCCGAGTGATCTGTAGACCAGGGAGGATTTAACAGAACAAAATTCTTACAACTGCAGTTGAGATTCAGCTGCTTATTGAGGAACACAGAGTGATCCTTTGCTGGGATCCTCCGGTGTCCATTGGCCTCCCACAGCACACCATGCCCAGGACTCACCTGTGTGGACAGGGGTCACTAGGCCAGATAAGCTGGACAAGTGACAGGGTGGCCTGAAGTGTTGTGTTTAAGAGTAACTTAGATAAACCATCACCATTAGCAGCGTATCATCCTCTGCCTCCATAGAGGTGTGTCCTAGGTATGGTAAGGTCCCATATCTGGGCTGTGAGCATCACGAGAGTCCTGTGTCTGCCTGTGAGCACCGCAGAGCCGTGACTGCCCCTTGCAGTCTCTGGTGCCTTGCTGGCAGCTCTGGGGTGTTCACCCAGGAGTAGCTCCGGCTGTTCTGTCCCTACCCACCCCCTGGTTGTGAACCCTGGGAGCAGGAAGGGGCGAGGAAGGCTGGGTGTGCGAAAGGCTTTTGTTGTCAATGTTGAGAACCTCTCTTTTCCCGTCAGTTGGCAGCACGTCCTCGTCCCCGGCTTTGTTGGGAATCAGAGAGCCTCGCTCCGAGTACGACAGGACACACCCTTCTATGCAGTATTACAGTAGCCAGGGCGATGTCATTGCACATAAAGACATCTACACTGGTAAGAGACCAGCTGAGGATCTTCTGGAACTGGGAACTATTCCTTGTGGGAAGAGTTCACAGTCCTACACAGCCAGCTGCATTAGCAGACTGATCGCTGCCAACTGTTGCTTTCCATTTCCACTCCTTGTGTTTCCTGGCTGTAGCACAGGGCAGGGTGGCACCTGGCTCTGCTGTTCTCTGTAAAACTGCCCTGTACCAGAGTAAACACAGATGTCTTTCTATATTGGAAGGTGAGAGGCAGTTGGAATTCTTATTTTTATTTAAAATACTAGTACAGAAAATTGTATTATTACGTACATTATATTATGATGGTGATGTTATAAATTTTAATGTGCAGTTGTATATTATTATATTACTAAATTATAACAAGATTTCATCTTTTCTCTGATCTCTCTTTTCCTCCTTACTACGTCACACAAGTAGCAAACCAGTGGATGACAGTGACTAAAGAGAAGGAAACTCCTTGCTTTAAAAATTTTGAGTCTGTAAAATGAGAAACAGCAACATAAGCCTGCTGGCTTCACTGTAACTGCTGCTGAGAGATAACATTTGCCTTCACTCTGTTATTACATTATATCATTAGTAGGTACTGGAATCTGCAGATTTAATAGTATGGGTGCTAAATACAAGGCAAGATAAAAACCAATAGACTTACAGCTGAATGAATAAAGACTGAAGTTTATGCATTAAACTTTTTTCTCGCAGGTTCCAGCAAAGCTTCACCAATTTACATCAGTTCCTATTCCTCACCAGCCAGAGAACAGAACCGGCGGCTGCAGGTGAGCCCGGAGCTGTTTGGGCAGTGCTGCTGCCCAGGCTCGGCAGGAGGGCTAAGGCAGCCTGGGGCTCTGGGCACACGCCCTGCTCCCACTGACCCACCTGGGTCAGTGCCCTGGGCTGACCGGGCCTCAGGGCTGCTGGAGCCTGGCTGCTTCCATGTCACTCACGTGTTTGAGCAGCTTCTTACAGTGGGATCGGAGAGCTCTTTTCTGACTTGAGTTGGGTTTGGGCTGCTTTCGGTAGGTATGGCCAGGTTCTGCACTTACTGTACTTGAGCTCTAAAGTTGTGCACTTTTGGCATTACTCCCTTTGAGTGATGTAGGAGGAGACACACACCAGACTCGGGCATTTCCTCCATTTCCCTGGGTGCATTTCACGGAGGTTTGAAACTTGCATTACTGTCATGGGTAGAGCTGCACTTGGGAAAAGTATTTTCTCTGCTAATTATATTTTTGAAAGTTTATTTTGCCATCATTTTACCAGCAGCATCAGCAATTGTACTACAGCCAAGAAGATACCACCAGGAAAAACTACGATGCCTACCGGTTGTACCTGCAGTCCCCACACAGCTACGAGGACCCGTACTTTGACGATCGAGTTCACTTTCCTGCTACTTCAGATTACACAACACAGTATGGACTGAAATCAACCACCAATTATGTAGACTTTTATTCCACCAGACGATCTTCTTACCGAGCAGAACAATACCCAGGCTCTCCTGACTCCTGGGTGTAGCACCAGAGACAACAACCCAGCGTGCTTCTTGTCTGGCTTGAGAAGGACTGGAATGGCCCCGTGTTGTTTTGGTTAAGAAATGTGAAAGTGAAAGAAAAGAAGGAAAAAGGACGATTTTTTTTTTTTTCTTTTTTTGAGTGAGGAATTGTCAGGAGAGAAAGCTGGCAGGGATGGTTTTGCTCTGCTTAGGTGTTAGGTATCATTACTTGTAGCTCCTGTAGTCTGGTGAGGGTGTGGGCGATGTGATGAAAGGTTTGAGAATTGAGTACGATGAATTTGGAAAGTGTGTAGGTCAGAGCAAATTAAAGCTGATTTTTTTTATGTGAATAAAAGTCTTGTTCTGATAGTTTGTACAGAAAAAATCCAATGGCTGCCCTTGTTTTATTGCTATTTCTGGATGTCAGGATTGTATGCTACTGCGTCATGTAAATTTCTTCGTTGGTGTAAATATGGAAATGCCACTGGTCTCAAGTGCCATCCATTTGTAATGCAGTGTGTCATTGAAAAAGGAATTTGAAACATCATGCACAAAAAAAAAAACCCAAACCAAGAAAGTGTTATGAATTCTAAGAGGAAAAGAGCCCAAACTTAAAAAATGAATAGTGTAATTTTGAAGCACAAAGTCCAGTTCAGTATATCCACATCTCTCCCATTCCCTGCCTATTTCATAAGGAACTTCACTGCCATTTTCTATGCACATGGAATAACAATAAATATGGAAGTCTCATCCATGGAAAGCTGTTCCCTGTTCATTTTTTTCTTATTATTTTCTCTGTGTGATATTCAGAAACAAATACCATGAACATGAAGTCTAATTGCATGTTCTTAAGCAGGTTAAACATATTGAAACATTTGGGCCATTTTCCCAGCTCTCTCCAGTGGAAATGTCCTGAATGTGTCAGGCTGGCAGCCCAAAGTGCTAAATCCAGCACCTTCCTACCAAGATTCCTCAGACTTGTGTTTTTACTTTTGGTATTGGCAATCCAAGATACTTCAGAACTCTAGCCTGTTTTCTTTCCATCACTCCTCTACCCCTCCCCTTGCTCTCTCAAGGAAATGGAGGTCACCTTGCTGTCCTAGAAATGATGGTCTCCATGCTGACTGCATTCTGCTTGGATTTCTTTCCAATAAAAATGTTTGATTCTTTTAAGTAACTAAATCACAAACTCTCCTGTGCTGTAAAGTCTGTTACCTCTACCCTGTGTGTAACCACCGTTATTGCTCCACATCACTGCATTGTCCTTGGGTTTTCAGGGTTTCCAGTATCCTGAAGAAGGATTGACAACACTGGGAAAAGGCTAATGAGTTTTTCTATCAGAGTAAACAGACTGAAGAGAATCCATCTTAGCCAAGGACAGTACTCAAGCATGCATTCTGTGTTTGGGTTACTGTGTCAAAGACTAACACTCACAAAAGGTAACATAAATGTGAATAAACTTTTGGAAAAACAAGGCAAACATGACTTTGTAGCTACAAGTGGATTCCGGTAGCTGTCAACAACAGCAGGCACTAGGGGAAAGCTGTCACTGAGACATGCCTGGAAGTTGGGCGCTTCCCATCCCAGAGCGCAGGGATTTGTTTGTGGCCATCAGGTAGAGGTGAGGGAAGGACTCAGTGCTGGCTGCCCCACTTGGAAACCTCTCCAAACACTGCCATGGAGGGGGGAGAAGTGACCATCAGCCTGGAAGGCAGAAGTCAGCAGCAAGGTTCTTCATTTGCTCACAATTAGCATCAAAGTGATATTTGTGAGTTCTGTTATCCAAAGACATCACTGCTTTATTAGAGATTCTAAATATTTTGTATTGAAATGCATACAACTTACAGGGCATTCACTAGTTTAAAATGCATGCATTTTCAAAAAAATACCAAGTTTTCTTTTGTTCTTACTAAGGTTTTTACCCCATCAAAAAAAGTGTAATATTTATTTGGCTTGGTTTATGGCATTTTACTTCAGAGTAGAGTTGATAATTACATCACAATTGGACAAAAAGGAAGGTTGACCTTGTTTCTTCCCATGGCAGGATGGTGCCCTGTGCACAAGTGGCCTGTGGGTGGTTGGACAGGCAGCTGTCCTGGCCTTGCTGGCTATTCTGCTGCCACACCTATGGCATTCTTTTAAACCCACTTTGTAGATTAATCACAGGAGCAAGAACTTTCTATTTTTGCTATTTACTAGCACACCTGCCCAGGGAACACTGCCATGCTGAGTCCTGGGCTCTGTTTGGAAGGGCTACAAGCAGCATTTCAGCTGTCCACATTAACTTGCCTGCCCTCATTCTGTGGCAGCAGTCCCCGTATCTTTAAATAACGTGTAGGAGTTGAATTGACTTTTCATATGGTTTGAACAGAAAGAAATGCTTTGAACATAGAAAGAGAACCAAAAGCTCAGTATGACATATGTTCAACAATGGAATGGACAGGTATGTGTGATGGTATCTCTGAAGAAACTGTTGCATTCTCCATTTTAAAACTCCAGTAAGTATTCCTGTTCTGATACTTGTTCTCACATCCCCCTGTAGAGCTTGCCTCAATGTGATTAATTCCTCAATTTTCTTTTTCAGTTTCACTCTGTTTTTTTTAAACTACATTCCATAGACAAGGGATAAGTTGTCTTAATTGTTTGCATGAGCGCTGTCACTGAGGATTTAGTGTGCGGTCACAGTACGCTCACTGTCATACCAGCAGAAGTTGGTAGTGCTGTATAAACACAGCAGGTGTCCCTGTGGGAGCCTGCAGCAGTAGCATTTCCTCAGACATCCAAAGGGCTGGATCAGCTTGCCAGGGTCAGCCGGTTCACTGACCAGCACCAGCCCTAGAGCAGGTCAGTGATATCAGGCACCATATCTCCTTACTGCTTCAGGGCATCCCAGGCATTAGTAACTATCTTTATACATACCATTTTATTGTATGAAATATCACCTTCCAGTCTGTTCAATGTTATATGCATTATGTGCAAAAGAATAAGACAAGTAGCAATGTAATGCACTAATTTTCAGCTAGCTCTCAAAGGCAGAAAGATTGTGAAATGAACTATCTGCCTATTCACTGGCAAAAAGGAATCACACTCTGAGAAGAAACTGATCTCCATTAGGACAAAATTCCAAAGGCCTCTGTCTCAGTGTGTTGCAACCTAATTCTTTGGAATTCACTCACTTACTCCACTGCCCAGAAATACTTTTTAAAACATGGGCACTTAGGTGGATAAAACATGTGATAACAAAGATAAGACTTTTTAGCCCTTCTGTGAAAAAAACAAATCTATAATTAAAATTAGCCAGTAAGGTTCCTCTGTTTAATAATGTTGCCCTTTACCTTCCAGCACCTTCAAGCCTGGAGACTTCTTTTGCTCCTGTAGTCTGAGAAACAACTGGTATCCAGATCAGAACCAGGACCTGAAATTGTCAGGTTTCCTACAAGAAAACAGGCAAGCTTTACAGACGTGAAACCAGACTTACCCTCCAGATTTTGTCAAATACATACTATGTGCACTAATGAACAATTATATCAATACAAATCCCACTGAAAATATGGCTGCCTTTGCTTGTCCTTGCTTTAGACACTTAACACAAATGATCTCTAAGATCATCAACTTCGTGCTGAACTACTATAAAAGAGAAAATAAAACCAAGAGTGGGAGAAATTAAAGCACGTATTAATAAAAAATAAGCTATATACATGCCCCAGAATATTTGTTGTCTCCGTTGGGCTCCTGGAGCATCTAAAACCAGCCATACTGACTCATCTGAAGAAGGTATTGCCTATCTGTCACTGAGCTGGAGAAAACAACAGTAGTATTTCACCATTCAATTACCAGATGTAAAACCAGTATCAGTTTATACCAGGAACCAGAATTTAGTAATCCTGACATTCGAAAACAAGCAATTCTGGAAATAAGACAGAGAAGGGAAAATACTGTAGTCATGAGCAATGGATTTTAACAGCATAGAGATCTGATTTAAAATATGACACATGAGGAAGGTATTCCACATGTCTGCATGCTAACTGCTTATTTAAATGTGGACTGTGTCTGGTGTATAATTATGCTAATAGCTGTTAGCTGCATTAGAACAGACAGTCTGCTTGGGAACAGGGTGATTTTTGTTCCTGCCAACTGACTTTTCAAACTTTGCAATCAGCTAATAACCTGCCCATAGAACGTAGATTATAAAGGAGAAATTGCCAGGAAATAGGATGAGTTCCAGAATGCTGAGAGCACTGTCCTTATCTTTCCGTAACATCATGTGATCTTCCGAGCACCTGTCCCTTTCTATCACACACACAGAGCACCACTCAGGAAAATCTTCTATGATTATTGTCTCTTTATAACAACTAAAATTCTGTGTCTCCCCCCAGGCTTTCCCACATCTGCCTCTGTTATGGAAAAAAACACATTCTGAAAATACATAGAACCATGACAATATAAACTCATTTTTAATTCAGTCATTCACAAATTACTATCATTAAAATCTATCCCCAGCATCAGATGAACATCTCTGATATTTGTGTGATTGGAAGATGGGACTGAGGATGGCAGGAAAAGCAAGAGATTTCAACTGCACTATCCCATGGCCACAGAGGGATTATTCTCCTGCTGATTCTTCTCACCCAGACAAACCAGTCTAGTAATTTCCAACAGGTAAAAAGTCTAAATGAAAACAGAAAAAAAGTCTAAATAAATGAAATCATTAAATAAAATCAGGTTTACAAATCTAAGCTGGCTTGTGGCATTGTTGAGGTAGTGCCAAGGGCTGCCTGTCAAGAATAAGGTGCTCCAACAAGTACTATGTAAATAGAGTTTCAATTCACAACAGCTTCTAGTTTAAAGATATAACAAGTGACAAAGGAAATGAAGGAAAGAGGGTGGAAGAAAAATAAAGAAAGCAATGGTATATTTAATATGGTAAGAAGTCAACATGAACTTACAATTTCTTATTTAAACCAAGTTCCCATGCTTGTCCCAAGAATTCCTAGAACAGATGTACAATGGCACTAAACCTTATCATTATTAATGCTTTAAGCAGCATACCAGAGCTGCACTACATGACTGCCTTATGTGGTAATTAATGAAACTTCACCTCTCCAATCTGTGCAGTAACAAACAGCTCAGGTAAATAAACTGAAAAATTAGTATTTCTCTGCTGAGGCAGAGTAACATGAATATCAAACCCCCTTACTACTGTCCAAGTACTTCAGACTAGAGTTCTTTTGTTCTCTCTCCTACAGATCATTTTACCTGAAAGAATTTATTTCCCCAATCAAAATTGCCATCATCCACTTCAGGCTAAATGCTTATGGGCAGAGATATGCAGCATGATTGACTTCAATATTTGCAAAGTAAGTTGCTTTTCTAGGGAGGAAATTCCTGCATTTCAAAATTATTTCCTGCCTCATACATACAGAATTAAATATCAGAGAGATCTACTTTAGACTGGATGTCCTTTCATTTTTTTCTGCTTTAAAGATTCAAGGTAACAGTAGTTACTCATAAGGTGGTTGTTGCGCTATAAATACCTACTGGTTTCTTAGTCTATTTTCTCTTCTATTTGTTTTACTTCATTTCCCCCTTCTTCAGATTCCACTTAATCACACCCTGTTTTTACATTCCCTCTCTCCTTTTTTTTTTAATCATTGAGATTCAATAAGAAGACAATTCCAAATAAATCACAAAACTAACAGTCTTTTCTTCTTTCATTTTGCTTTCATTTTCTTCTTCCATTTTGCTTTCAGAATCCCTACAAGAGCTAATTTTGGTCATGAAATGCTTTAGCACAGCAAAGCAGAACATCAATCAGCAGAAATGTAGGAGAATCTTTCTGACATCAGGCATGCCGGTTGCAGCAGCTGCCCGCAGATCAGCGCGGCGCGGCGCCCGGCAGCAGCAGCAGCGGCAGCAGCGGCCCCCGGCCGCAGGCACCGCCAGCAGCGAGCAGCCGCCCCCGGCCCCGAGCACTGAGCGCGGCTGGAGCAGCGCCGGTAGTACTCCTTTGCTGCTCTCGGTGCCCAGGGCCCACACACATCCCTTTGGAACGCTGTAACAACGCCTTAGGATCCATCTTCTGCCCCCACCTGCCCACCACCTTCCACATCCTTCTGGAGACCCGAGGATACCAGCGTAGTAATACAACATGCTACAGCCGCTGACACGGTCAAGAAACTGACAACTTTCGTGATGATTTCTTCATCCACAGCACAGTTCACAACATAGATGGTAAACATTAAAAGACAATTCCTTAATTATTTTTGTCATTTTAAATATTGAAAATGTTGAGGAATTTGTACAGTAAATAATTCCAGATTAGCTGCGTCTACTTCGAGTTGTTGTGTTTCTACTATGTTGTGTAAAACGCCAATGTTTGTTAAGGTCATGGATTTTTTTAAAGAGGGCACGTGAATGACAGGGTTTTGCTTGTTTCAAGCAGATACTATTGACTGAAGAGGGTAAGATTTACCTCACTAAAACAAGTTCTTTGAATCTTTAGCAATGTTTTTAAAAGTCCCCGCCCCTCACACCGCTCCCCGCCCCTCACNCCCCCCCCCCCCCACCGCCCCCCGCCCCTCGCCGCCGACTCCGTCCCGCCCCTCACAGCGCTCCCCTCCCCTCACACCGCTCCCCGCCCCTCACTATCTACTTCGTACCGCCCCTCACAGCGCTCTCCGCTCTCACGACCCCGCCCCGCCCCACCCAGAGCGCTCCGACCCGCACAAGGCGTAGCCGCTCGGGTCGGTGCGGGGTTCCGTGGTCCTGCCCCGCTCTGCCCCGCTGGGTTCCCGGCGCTCGCGGTCCCGCCATGGCGCTGAGGAGGGGTGTCCCACCGGGCCGGCGCCCGCCCGCAGGTAGGGGCCGGGGCCGCTCCGGGCGCGGTGTGAGGGGCTCTCCCGCCGCACGGTCCCACACAGGTGCAGCTCCTCCGCGGAGAGGAGCGGCCATGTGGGACCGGGAATGGGGGAGGCGGGTCTGTGATGCGTGGCCCGCTCGCCCCAGCAGGTCCCGCAGCAGCCCCATCACGGCTGCACTCGGTCGGTGGGTGCGGAGCTGGCGCCGCTCGGTGATCGGGAACGCGTTATGGAGGGATAGCGAGAGAAATGGGTGTCCATGTTATATGAAATATCTGTGCTTAATGTTACAGCCGTATCCCTCACCTCCTGTAGTAACGTGAAGAATTTACTTCCCCTCTACCAAGTCCCCCCGATAGATCTCTGTGAGGGAAGCCTTCGAGCCAGCTGTTCCAGCCGTCCCTCTGCCTGTGTGGCGGCTGTAAGGATATACTACCGGGATTTTAAGGATGTAGTAGCGAGTGTAGTAGCGCCTGTGTTTGTTGGGGGAGCATGTAAATGCATACAGTGTGAGCAGTACAGTGTCTCTCAAACACACCAGTGCGTGCGCTGCGTCCTGCCTGTTCTGGGGCACACGCGGAGATGCTGCAGGCTCAGCCTTTGGAGCTGGGGGATAGTCACTGCAAGGACAGTGCAAGCTCAGCCTTTGAAACTTGAGGAACTGTCACTACAAGGCTTTAAACCAGTTAGGGCTTCCCCTCGGTTTCTTAGGAGCAGTTAGTGCCTGAGGAGCACATACTTGTGTGTCTCCCTATACCCCTAAGAACTGTTTTGTTTTCTTGAAAATATTTTTTGTTTGGAGGTTTTTTTTTAGCATGCTTTTACATGAATTTGGGATGTAAATTTTTTTCAGCTTGTCTCTAGTCCATTCCTGGATATTTGTGTGTGTGGCAGGGACAGTTGAGCTGTACCTGAAAGGGCCTTTAAACCACTACAGTCAGTGACCTGGAGCAGGTACTGATCTTTCTGAACTTGCATGATAGTAAACTGCAACTTGTAGGCTTGCAAGTCTGCAAGTAAGTCTTGGTGAAGCTTATGTGTGACTGCAGTGGGGACCAGCTTGGCTGAGGGGTGGAGGTGGCAGAGTAAGTGGTTTCAACCATGCACGTAGTAACCAAAGTTCAGGTGGTCACCTTTATTCTGACTAGTGTTCAGCCAAGCTGTCTTTGTTTTCACTTGGGTTTGGTCTTGTGTTGTTTTCCTGTTTGGGTTTTTTGTTGTTGTTGGGAGTTTTTTTGGAGAGGGGAGCATAAAAGGGAATGTGCCTCCTTACTTTCTTGTTTTATTTTAAAAATGCATGGTGTTTAAAAATGGAAATTAGTAAAGATTTTGTCACTTAACTGTTAGATTACATGGCTAAGAGGTCACTTCTAAAAATCGAAACATTGTACTAAAACTTTGACATACCTCTCTATTGCTTTGGAAAGCAAATTACAAAACAGCTTTGTGATGCATCCAAGATGCACCTGTGTTTAACTCTTCCCCCACCATGGATGTGTGTTAGCAGGTGGGACAGCTGTTCCTAGTGGCTAGTTTCAAGTCAGTGCAGAGATGGAAAGAAGATGGGTTATTTTTAATCACTATAGATAAAGTTGTTTTGTGGGCCTGTTGGTAATAGACACAATTCCAGATTGTCTACATTTCAGTATCTCCCTCCTCCTTGCCTAGCTCCCCTTGTGCTTTGTGTAAAGCCTCATAGTGTAAAACGTCTGCCTCTGTCTGGATCTCCTTGCTCTGCTAAATTAAAACTAAAAACAGTGCTTGTATCTAGAAATTGCCAATCCTGCATGTGAGGGAAGGTCCCAAACCAAAAGTTCCGGGTCTAGGTTCAATTACCTTTTTTTTTACCGAATTCCAAAATTTTAGTGGTTTTCCTGTTTGTGGTTTGACTGGTTCTTTAAAAGAGAAGAGCCTAACAATCTGTGGAAGAACAATTGGGATAACTTATGTTGGTGTTCTGGATGAACTTATATAGAGAGAAATTATGTCAACAAGATCTCTGATATCTTGAAAGATGCCAGGGCTTTTTTTGTGTGGTCTGGATTGTTGTTGTTGATATTTGGTTTGGGGTTGTTTAGTTTGGGTTTTTTTTACATGCTTTGTCATTCTAGTTTGAAGATGCCTCAAAGACAAGGAAAAGTTTCACACCTTGTCAGCTGAGGGTATTTAGAATCTCAATTCTCTTTACTGGTAGATACTTGGAAACAAACAGTTGAAACTTCCATTTCAGGTCCTTTTAATTTTGCAGTTAGGCTGCCGGAAGGATTAGGTTCAGTCTAGGTCTTCAGCATATTTGCATCTGTAAGATGGCTGGGCAGAGAATTTGCTGCTTATGCAGCAGTATAATTAACTGCATGTACGTCATTTTAAATTGAGAAAAAAAGCCAAGTCTAGCTACAGCATAACTCTGATATTGTAGTGCTGTTTTGGACATGACTGAGGGAGAATTTTTGTTTCTAAAATTAAACCAGCAACCAGGAAATACAAGGTCAGGAGTCAGATTAGGTAGAAAATGGATGTTAGTTACAGATGGATACAAATGCATTTCTCATGCTAGCTAATTGAGTTATTCTAGAAACCTTTCCCCATTCCCTATTTTCTCCCACCCCCAAGAAACCTTTTCCCACTCCCTGTTCTCTCCCACCCCCAAATTTAAACTCTAGCCTTGATTGTTTATGATCAGGAGTCTTGCTAAGAGGTGAAGCAACTTGTTCAGTAGGGTGACAAAAGAACACTAAAGTTGTTCTTTCTTACTTTACTTATTTTAAAACTTAAAATGCCTTCCTGAAGAGGGAGAAGGTATTTCCTTCAATACAATGTTTTAGATAACTTTACGTGTTCTTTGTTCGGAATTAAATATTCAGACGTGCCTCAGAACTTAAATTATTATTGTCAGGTCGCCTGTAGCTTAATTAGTGCTAATTGGTTTTGTGATTGGCAGATATGTTAATAAAATATAATTAAACATGTTGGACCACAAGTACAAGATGAGTATTCATATGGTTCTTATCTGCATTATTAGATTTATTCTGGAATACCCTGAACTAATCATGAAACTCTTATTGCTGTTAGTCACGTTGTTCAAAAACCTGAAAGTGTTCAGATGGTAGTTTGGTTTTCTTTTTTGCTTTTAAAATACAAATCTGAGATGTAATCATTTCTGGGGAAGAATGCATATTAACATAGTAAGGTGTTAAGGTTTAATATAGTTAGCAGTGCCTGAAACCACTATGATTTCTTGATTTATGATATCTGGAAGTTGATTTGAATCTGCCATGACACAGTATTTTGAAGCTTTTGCTGCACCTGTTTGGCTACTCCTGTGTATGTGTGTGTACAAGTAAAGCATGGAGCTAAATACTGAAAGATGATTTTTGGTTAATGGTTATCTGGGGTAAAAGTATTCTCTTCTTGTGTACGTAGTGTGATATGTAATTCTGTAGGTATTTTTACTTACATTTCACTTTCTTCTTGCAGTTAAAGCTGGAGGTATGAGAGTGTCTAAAAAGCAAGAAAATGGACCTGTTGAGAAAAATGCTAAACCTCCAGGAAAAGAGAAGTCAAGGTATTACAATGCAGGACCTGTTCACCCCTGCCCTGTAGTTCAAGTTCATAGGGAATGATCTTTGAAAACAAAGAAAACTCTTATTCTACGACAGTTTAATTCTTACATTAGCTTGTGCAATTTATAGATAAAATAATACTGATATTGAAATAAGTATTGACTTAAAAAAACCCAAAACAAAGGAATAGTCAAACAGTTTCCAGTGAAAGAGGAATGAACTTTAGGCTGTCCACATTCTGAAGGAAATTAAACCCACATCAACTACCCCCAAGGAAGAGTCTTATCTCCTGTATAGGCTGTACCCCCTATTTCAATCTAAAATCTAATTTGGCTTTTGCTGTTTGCTACTTTATAAGGTTAATCAAGCTGTTTTCCCCCAGAAATGAAGGCAGGCCTCTATTTTGAATAAAGTAAGAGCGACCAGTTGATATGGTCATTAAAAGAAGTATTTTCTTGTAGCTTTTTCAAAAACTGAACATTTTTCCTAAATACATGCACTTTTCTTAAATATCACTTAACAAAAAGTTAAGTTAACCAATATAAGGATATGACAGTAAAATTTTAATGACTTGTGGTATTCCTGAAGTTTTTAATTTTTTATTGTTTTCTTCTGGGATTAGAAGCTTTTTGTTTTCACTTGTTGTCAATTGTGTGGGTGTAATTTTGCAGCTGTCTTTTCCATAGTCATAGTTACCTAGTGGCATAAAAAGATCTTAAATAACTTATATTTGTCAGTGTAACAAACTGTCGATTGCTCAATTGAAATGTCAGTATGAAACACCTGATCCACAGAATCATTAACTTAACTAAAGCAATATCTTGCTTTTTCAAGAGTCACATTTATGGTATTTGGGGCTTATAATGATTTTTCCCTACTCCATTTTAAACTACAGATGTGTCAGTGGATATAATGGTATCATCAGAAGAACTTGTCATCTGAAGTTCTTCCTTATTGAAATAAATTGTTTCATGTCCACAGATTTGTTTATTTGTGGAATATTGGTGACACGGTGTTATTTATTGGAATATGAAGAAGGTAATGGGATAATCTTGTGAAAAAAGATTCTTGCTGGACAAATAGTTGCTGTTTGGAAAGGAAACACTCTCCAAACACAGAGGGTGAATTTTTTTCATGGGTCTAGGTTGGAATCAAGAAAATTTTTTGTAGGTAAGGGTATAATTGCTCAGCTTCCGAGAAAAAAAATCTTTTTTAATCTTTTCATATACAGTTTTTTGTATATCTGAATAAAACAGCCTGTCACACAGATTTTCTGTTGTTCCATTCTGGAACAGCATGCCTTTTTTTGCTATTACATAGTTTTCAATGTGATGAAAAGATTTAGCTCCAAACCCTAAATTTATATTGCAAAATGTTTTGTATTAAGTCTGGAAAATGAAAGTGACAAGGGCTCAAGTGTTTCTGTGAGAATGTAATGCTAAATACTTTTTTCTTCTGCTTTACAGTGCTATTGTCAGTTTTGCAAAACCTCAGAACATGGGTGTCTTGGTAGCAGAAGCACTGAACAAAGTAAGTCTGGAAGAAAAAGTCAGGGTTTCTTCATAAATCTAAACATGAAAAAAAGTTAAAAAGTGAACTTTCCTTAAACTGGTGTCTGGCAGCTGCAGGTGTTTCATCTGCTACTAAATGTTCTTGGGATAGCCTGTTTCTGTAGTGGTTGTGTGGCTGAGCTGCTCGATGGCTAAAAAGTATCTGGCCTTCTCTCCTTGCTCTGATTCCACTCCAAGTTACTGCGCTATGCCCTGGGCAGTTGTGCACGCCTGTGCTGAGGAGCACAGCCAGACACTGAGGTGTGTTGTCCTGCTTGTAAAGTGGCCTGGGGCATTAGCTTTACTGAAATACAGGGAAGAATTACCAGTGGCATTCAGGTAATTCTCGGTGGCTGAGTGTCTGGCCGAGCTGGGATTACAGCGCAGAGCAAAACCTTGTCTTCAGTGCTTTATCCCTTCGTGGAAATCACTGACTTCTGTAAGGGTCCAGCAAAAATCCAGAGCTACTTGAGGGAGGTGGGTGGCATGACTGGCAGGTGCAGGGGACGCCGGGATGGTGATCCAGTGTCCTGCTCTGTGAATGATCCCCAAGACAACAGGCACAGCATGTCCTACTGCTGCCCCATATCTTGCTGTTTCATCGGAGGCCTGACATCACTCCGTCCAAGCACCTTTTGACTTCTCCCTTAGGAATACTACAGGATCCTGTAAAGTCTTCTATCCCACAGCTGCTAATGGACCCTTCTGTTTATCGCAATTACAGCTTCTGCCCTGTGTCTCATTAGGCTGTTGGTGCAGACTTATACCTGCCCTTTGGAAGAGCTGATTTCACAAGCAGCTCTTTGATTTGCATGGTAATCCGAAGATCTGACAGTTATCATCTCTTTGTTACACACTTGCAATCTCGTGGCATACAAGAGTTCCTCATCAGTAGAGCTCAGTAAAACATCAGTTGCATACTTTCAACACAAGCCTTTTATCACCAGTTGTGTTTATAGCTTTAGCCTGTAAATCTTGAATTTTTGCTTAGACTTTTTTGAGGAGAATAGATACAACTCATCCTCTTTCTCTTCCACCTGTCCTCATCTCCTCTGTTCTGACCCACCATTTCCTTCTCCTGTTGTTTTCCAGACTCTTGTATGTGAAGCTTCCTCACTACTTTAGAATGTGATAATTAGCTACTGTAATAATGATGATTTTGAACCTGGGAAAATAAGAATTTAATTCAACTTACTGTTAACTCTGGCATACTGATTATTTGCTGTATTTTCCTTATCTTGGAAGCTCATTCTATGAACTACTAAACAAGGGAAGAAAAGAAATACCAAAAATTTCCTAAAGGTAGTCAGACTAATATCAATTGAAAACAGAAATTATAACTAAATATACTGAGTTACCATGAGTTCTGTGTAATGATCACTTGAACCTTTTGTGGGTTTAGGTTTTACTGATCCTTTTAAATTACTTTAATGGAATGAAATCTAAAAAGAGAATAGCTGAAAATCTGTATTCTATCACAATTTTTTTTCCCCCTTTAATGTTACAGATGAGCCACAAAATCCATGCAGCAACATTACAAGTGGCTCACCAAAAGCCACAGCCTACCTTGGAGAAGTTCATACTGCGTAAAAGAATTTACATTATTCAACAGCCACGGAAATGTTAAGATAATCATTAAAATACTTACGTTTACTTAAAAGTGAGTTTCTGTTCTATATAGCACTTAGCACACTATGGTCAAGTGCTCAAAAGCTGTGTGCCTTGTATCTTGCTGTGTTTCTGTTACTGACAATAAAATATAAGAAGAGCTACTAAACTTACTCAGGATTTATTACAGCATCATGGCTTCTGTCTAACCTGGTGTTACTGGTATGTAGTAATTACCCAATGCCAAAAGGTCTAAGTTTCACTTACTGTGTGAGTTTTGAGTGAAGGAATGGAAACTGTCAGCCCTGGGTTTTGGTTTTTTTTTTTTAGTTTAATGGTAGCAAAGCTGATGTGAACTTGATTCTAAGAAAGCAGGTCATGGCTGAAGGACATGGGGCTTCTTTCCATTGAGCCTGAGGTTTTCCATGCTGAATGCATGCCTGAGGTTTACTGCATGATAAGTAATTCACAAAGCCCTGAGAAGGATTTCAGTGAAATGAACTATTTTTTGCTTGCATTTCTTTCTGTAAAAAAACCCAGCTCCTCTGCAGGGATCCAGCAGCCAGGAAGAACTGAGTGGAAATAGTCTGCTTGAACCTATTTGGGGCTGGGGTGGATACATGAAGGAAGTACTGACTTGGAGCTGAACCCTTGGCATCGGAGGGCAGGTAGCAGGGAGGAGCCAAGGTGCAGAAGGTGCTAGAGTGGGTAGAATGGGGTATGAGACTTCACACTGACTGGTACTAGTAGGGTCAAGCTTAAAAATGGAGAGGAACAAGTGTAAATCCCAGTCTAGGCAATGTCCTTGAGCTATGACCTGCTTGCAGTGACAGCAGGGACAATAGAGAGAACCAGAGGATAATACTGTCCTGCTGTTGGGAGTTGGTTGTGGAGCTCCACGGACCCAGAATTTAATTCTGCTGTGACTGGTTTTTTTAAGGTAGTGATTGCAGAAGGGTATTGTCCCAAAACTGGTTCTTTCACCCTTTTGGTGTGTGGTAGAATAAGGACAGGCGCTCCGGAAGATCTCGGGATGTGACAGAAAGATAGGGCCCTTCCCCCATCATGCCCTGTGGTATCTTATCACCCCCTGTGGTATGCAACCCTCCCTAACTCCAGTACTTTTCCATTCCTTTACTAACCCCAGTTAGACCTATCCAGCCCCCTGTGACGTAATGAAGCCCCCTGACTATCTAACCCCATGAAGTAGGGTAATAAATGCCATTTTGCCGTCCACCACATTGGTGTCAGCGTGTCTGTGGCCCGAGTGGTCCGGGTGGGGCCGGGCTGCCATGCTAGCTCTCGAAACCAAGTCGTCGCGCCTTCCCCAGAAGGCAACATTGGTGTTCAAGAAATTGATCCCCACACAGAGTGGAGGTTTTTGATTTATTTACAGTTGTGTGCAGACAGAGGTGCTGGGTGGTGAATCGTGAGAGCTAGCACGGAGACAGACCAAGGCAGGCACACCTATAGGTTACAGTCTCAGGCCAAGCAGATCTTACTCACTCCATGGTTAAGTTGTATTAGCTTCTCCTCTCCGTTTCAGACTCAAGGTATAGTGTCTCAAGAAGTCATGGTATGTGCTCAGTGAGCAGTGGGCTCTTGGTGGGCAGAGGGGGCTGAGCTAGGGATGTGGCTTTTACTATTATAAGTATGATATAATGAGGAAAGTTAATGGCAAGGGCAAGTTCTCACCACAGAAACAGTCAGACCTGGGAGTTTGTTGGCCCATCATAAAAGGTCCTGAATAAGAAGGGTGTGATCTTTTTACTCCCTCCCCTTCAAGGATCTAGGACATCAATTTTCTGCTTTCTACATTCCTGTGGCTGTTGCTCCTATTGCTTAACTGCTTTGTTCTCTGTCTTATTGTTTGGAACTTTGCTCCTGTAATTCATCACTTCCATACTTACGATTCTTCTTGTACATACCATAAGTCTCACTTCGGAACCATCACATATTTTCCTGACACAAATCACAGGTCTGACAGGACCAAAGTCAATTGCTTCATGATTTCCCAAATCCAAATACATAGTGCTACAATTAAGACAAAACATAATAGGGTTGGTATTAGGAAAACAATAAGGCAAAACATCTCATTTAAACTCCCTGTAGTGATGGTAAGTGACCATCTGAAAAGTGTCCCACCATCCCTGTGCTCTCACTTCACTTGTTCCAACCCTTTTCTGCTTTCCACATCATGAGGGACAGTAATCAAAGTATTTTATCCATTCTTCTGAGCTTGTTTCAGCAGTTGTTGCAGATCATCATGCTATAATAATTTTCTTACTAAAGTGAGATTCATCCCAACAGCGGTGGGAAGCAGATCTTGAATCAGCATATAATTATACTGCCATGGCTGCTATAATGTGACAGGAGCTGAATAATTGAAATTCCACCCACTGATTTTGGTGAAATTATGAACACAAACATTAGAGTAATTATCTGTATCTACAATAAGGTAATATAAAAATATGAAGCCTATAAGCATATGATATAAGCATATCATTTTCCAGTATATAAAAGTACAGGTTCATGAGCTTCATCAGGATGGATTTCAAAATGGCAAACACTACTGTATATCCAGACAAATGTCAGGGCTTTGGTGTTAGTGCACAAGTGAGTCCCTGTTCCCATATAGTGCATGTGCTAGCGCTGATTGTTTGCCATTCCCCATGGGCCCATGTCCTATGCTCCGGTTCTGATTCAGGCCTAGTGCAGTGACTGAGTGATGGACACTGAGGCATCCTATATGGATTAGTACCAGGACTGTGCTATTGATGGTATTATAGGTAAAACTGACTAAATGCCACCAAGGCTGGAGGTCCTTTGCAGATTCAGTCATTATTCCAAATTACTTTTTGAAATTCAGTGGATAAAGGTGCCTTCTTCACCTTCTCTTAAAATTGCTGGTGCTGCTGTAGATTGTATCTACAACTGAACTCAGATGTAGCTAAGAGGCAACGAACCTTCACCTTGGGTTGCACCAAGTGCCTCTGGGATCAACTGTGAGGTTGCTCTTTGATTCTTTCCCACTGAGGCAATGTATCAGATAAGAGCCATTGATTAATTTCTAATGCTGGTAGAGAAGACCACAGAGGGTGTTGCAATTTGCTTAAATCACTTGTGGTTGTGCTCAGGTTATTTATAAGTACTTCAGCATCTGTACAATTTAAAAGTCCCAAGTCCCTGTGGTTCCAGTCACATCTCTTCTTGTTCCTTTTGGAGAAGTGGAGGTTTGCCCCTGTAGCCAAGCTAACTGTCTTGCATGGGAAGCACTTAAGAATGGTGACCAGATTGGTTTAAGTGTAGAAATATTAATGTGCATTACTAGTGCTATTTGTTTAAGAAATAGCACTAGTAATGCAGATTAATGTTAGGTGGATTAAACAACATTTGTTGCTGATCTGCATTTTTGATCACATGCTCCAATTTCAAAAATTTGTGGGAATTGAATTTTCTCATCCTCTTTGACTGGGGCAGAGGTAGTTGTTTTGGTTTAAATAATATCTACCTTGAGTTTAAATGTTAGTCCCACATTATGGTGGTCCCAAAGGCACATAACAAAAGCAGGTTTAACCAGGGTAACATTATGCCAGCAATCCCACCTTTTGATGGCACAAAATTTTGAGTCTTTTGCGCTTAATTCTGTTGTACTATGAAACATTGAAATCTGAGTGGCCTTCCCATGTGTAGATCCATTGATCATTCTGCAGCCTATCTAAATTTTTTCTTGGGTTGTTCCTTTCAAGAGAGGAACCCAACTATATCTATCCCAACCCTGAGCATGTTCTAAATATGCTTTGGCTCCATGCAAAACCAGAGTAGTGAAACTGTACACTAAAATTGTATACTTAAATTGATGCTTATTGTGAAAGGTGATAGGTGATACTCAAAAAATGGTTATACTGTCAATGATGATTCTTTTTAAAGTCCCCTTTCCACATCCCTGCAGTGGAAAGCTATTGCGAACATATGAGATACTCCCTCTAAAATCAAGGGGTCCTGGGAAGGTTACCCGGAGTTAGTGTTGCCATTTAACACTAATGTCTGCATCTTGTCATCCATCCATCAAATGTAAATACCCTTTTGATGATTAAAGATTAAATTATGATCACAGGAGGTGGTGATTAGTATATCAATAAATATGCAATATGCATATGCAATAAATAATGTGGTTACACCTTGAATAAATAGAAAAAATTAAAATACTGCTTCTCCTTTGAAGACAACTGCTTTTTATCTCTGGCTCCATAACTGACTGATAGCTACTTGTGAAATACTATTAGTGTTATCCTGGACAACAGCAACAATATACTTTATGGGTGTTGAAGTTGTAGGTATGGGATTTGGAAAACAGTCTGCTTTTGTATCTTTTATAGCACATTTCTATTCCCCAGGCTGGCTCTATGGCAGTGAATATTGATATTGATATTGAAGGTCAGAGAACAAACAGGACTAAAGTCAGAGCTGTCCATGTGTCAAATGACTATCCATGCTCTCAAAACCAAAAATAGCACATTGCACTCTGATGTATTGATGGCCAATACAGACTCCCTATACAAAGAATATTCATAAAATCTTTAGAATTTTAATCTTTAAACTTTTTGTTTCTGAAGAAAATCAACAGCTAGTGAAAAGTTGTAGGGTCTGATTCTGCAGACCTTTGTGAACTTCACTTTGTACGAAGCTAAATGTTATTCAACTGTTTAAAGCAGTATGTTCAGGGAGGGGGGATGTGCTTGGTGTAGAAGGGAGCTGTAGTAAATCCCTTTTGTGGCATAAATCAGGCAGCCATACAGTGATTGCTAAGGATGGAATGGTTCTGTTATAAAGCCCTAGCCACTGCTCTGTGCAGTGCACACTTGACAAGTGCAGTCCCACAGAGAACAAGTACATTGGGTAACTCGAGTTTCTGGCAGGACCGTGTGTGTGGGGGCAGGCAGGAGTTCTGCAGCTGAACTGCACACTGCAACACTGCTGCAGGGTGGTGTGGGAGTGCCCAATGGCCTGCCAGAGAGCAGACTGGAATGGAAAGGATCTTCCAGGTACTACCTGGCTAAAACTTTCACATGTAAAAACAGGTCTAGACAAGAAGTTAGGAGGTCTAGTTTTGATAAACTCTGTTTCATGGATTTGCTAAATGTAGAGCAGGTGCAATCTCCTCTTCTGCTATAAGGTGAATCCTCCAGAGCAGGAAATCCTGGCACGTGTTCTGTTCCATGTCTGCTCTGTCAGGTGGTGTCCAGTTTGTGTCTGCACCGTCATTGATGATACTGTGATGAGGCTGTTGTGCCTTCTGTTGTAGGGAGTTTGTTTTATTTGGTTCAAGCCTTAATACTTAGCTTTCATTATTTAAATATGAATTGCCACCAAATTCAGCACATAAAGAACAAATACTATTTCTAGGTTTGCTAGAAAAATCAAACCCCTACAGGAAGACTGTTTTCAGGCTTTTCATGGACTCTTTCAAACAATGCAAGCATTCAGTGAGAAGAACATGATTACAGGAAAATATTTCTGCTGCTGATCTTCATTGCACCACGTTGGAGGACACAATGTTGGTTAATATGTAGTTGTCATTAGCTGTAGCCCTCAAAACACCTTACAGAGGTAGGAAGCCAAGGGACAATGAAAGCTGTGAAAAGAGATTTCAGTACATGTTGGTTGGTTCAATGTCTTTGTCAGCTTGGTAATGTCGCATGTGCTGTTTGATGGGCTGAGACACACATGTTCTGTTGGACTTCTCTGCAGGGAGGAGTTTCCTCTGGGGCAAGGAAGAGTCTCTACCCTTAAGCACTTGGTGCTCCTAGGCTGGGTGGTGCTGGACAGAGCTGCTTGGGAATTTGGGACTGTGCAGCTTGTCACTGGTCTAGCAGGAGCTACAGTGTAGACTGTTCAGTGCACAGACCAAGGCCTGAATCGAGACAGTGAGATTCCTGACTCTTGTGTGAAACTGCAGCAGATGAAATGGCAAAGAAATTACACATAGCCAGAGTGGGAGGTTGCAATAAAAGACAACTATAGCACTTAATTTTAATAAACAAATATTAGCTGTTGTTTAAAGCCTTTGTGCATTCCAGGATGTACTTGTTCAGCCTGTTCCTCTCTAAGTGGTATACATAAATCTGCAAATCATTTCAAGCGTGGTAACCTCTCCCTGGCATATAAGCCCCAAAAGTCCAGGTAAGTGGTGCATACGTAAGCCAAATAATTTCTTGAGTTCATCTTTAATTCCAGCATAGAAGACTATATTCCTACAATGTTAAAAAAAAATAAATTCAATGGTCTAATCAATGTCATTTGCCATCCTCATATCGTTTCTGTTGTGTGCAATTCCCACACCATGTTCCCAGGAAGGCACCTCTTGGTTTGGAAAACCTTGCTGTTGTTGAGGACCCTTGTTTCCACATGTTGGCATTGCTCTTCTTCCCTCCTTGCACCTTCTTGCTGCCCTTTCCTCCTCAGCCTGCACAGGACAGATATGTGCAGCTGGTTGGATATGTCCAGTGGCTGGAGGAATGTGTACTTTTATAGTATGTTTATGGTTCTTGTCATACATGGCCACAGATTCTACTCCTGGCCATTATGCCACTCTTGCTCAATTTTAATGGAAAACTTCTAGATTATATTATTAGCAGAAATTTCAGTCTGACACTTCATTTATAATGGGCTACCTATGTTTAATTCATTCTGGAATTTAAGAGAAGGACTATTACAGCTCTGCAGTCTGAGTATTTCTGAGTGTCCAGCTGACAGGGACCTTCCAACTCTCCAGCTGTTTGTTAAAACAATTTTGTAGAGGTTTATAACTCATATCAAGAGTAGCTTATGTAGTTTCAAAGGTTATTAATTATTACATGGATGCTGGATTTGCCACAAGAGGTTGCTGTATGCCTACAGCTTGTTCCAGCTCTGCCAGCTGAGCTGCCCTCAGAAGTACAGCTGTTTTCTGCCAAGGAGGTACATTTTAATCTGCTGGAAAAGTTTCAAAGAAAAAAAATAGATAAGTTCATGAAAACATCATTTGGTATTCCATGGGGGACATGACTACCTAGAAGCTGTGAAGATACAAAGGGCCTAAATCTATGGTAACAAAAAGTAGTATCACACTCCCTACCCTTCCTCCAGTCTCTGGGTCCCTAGCTGCAGTCTAGCTGACTCTAGCTGCAGTCAGGTACAGGTGAGGCAGCACAAGGAACAGGAAAGAGTGCAGACTGTATTGGTATTGGGTACATTCAGTATGATTTTCTCAGTTTGTAGACGCTTACATTGTATGTTTCTGAATGTGGTCACTTCAGAACAAATTCATGGCTTCATGAGCCAGGCAACATTAGGAAGTCAAATATAGCATCCCACAGTCAACAGTTCTGTATCAAGGGATGAAGTTTCTGAACCTGACTCTATACACAGTGTATTTCTTTGATATTTGGGCCTGACTTCTGGAGAGCAATTCAGAAGTTATAGTTATGTGAAGGAACAATAAAGACTTTACTTAAGTTATGATAAAAAATATATAATAGATATCATTTTAGTTGCAAAATATGCATTTATCATATACTGAAATAGAACAGTCACTAAAATGAAGATTGATATTAAAATTTAAATCCAACCTTCTACTTTCATTGACCATAACTTTCTTAAATTCCTTCTAGTTTAATTTTTTCGCATTCAGTATGTTTTTTCAAAGTTAAAAAGCTGGAGCAAACGGAGCTATTTTTAAGCTACATAAGCCTGAAATATTTGTTCTTGATATGTTACAATCAAGAAATATTAAGTAATGAAAATAAGATTATCTATTAAAAAAAAATACCTGAAATTGAAAACTTTTAATTTGGTTTGTTCTGTGGATCTCAGCCTTAAAAAGTAAAACAAGTCAAAAAGACAAATTTAGGCTGATTTTGCTGAAGTTGTTCACAGGTACCAGGCAAAGGTAACAGGCGTATTGCATGTCCCTGGTGTGTGTGCATTTGAACTCTTCTCCAGTAAAGTCTTTTGAGGTTTCTGTAGACAGTACTTGTACGTATGTCACAAAGAGCCCTCCAATTATGTCAAAATTCTAGCTGCTGGTTCTAAAGTTGGTCTTGATGCCTTGAATTGTAATGACTAAAAAGGACAATAAAGGGGGTAACAGGGAGGTGGCAGCATGTCCTAACACTTTGCAGACCCAGGCTGTAAGGAGTAAGGAATTTGGCTGGCAGAAGTGGCTACACGGCATGCTTCTGCTGGTTGATGTGCATATACTGTTCTAATAAGCTTACAGCTCACGAATAGGACTTTTTTTTTCCTTGTCTCATGCTCTGCCAGTGAGGAGGTTCACACAGGAAACAGAGGGAGCATAGCTGGGACAGGTGACCGGAGCTGACCAAAGGGATATTCTGTACCACAGATTTCCATTCCCAGTCTATAAACTGGGGGAGGTACCCAGAAGGGCCTATCTAGGTTTGGGAAGGGGGGGGTCTGGCATCATTCAGCCAATGGTAAGCAATTACATTGTGCATCACTTTTTTTTTTTTTCTTTTTATTATTTACCATTATTACTGTATTTTATTTTATTTTCAATTATTAAACTGGTATTATCTCAACGTACAAGTTTTACTTTGATTCTCCTCCACATTCCACTGGGGTGGGGGTGAAGAAAGTGGGTGAGGGAGCAGCTTCATGGTGTTTCATCTCCAGGTGGGTTTAAAATCATGAAC
The DNA here is from genome assembly GCA_013400495.1 of Nicator chloris. Lineage (NCBI taxonomy): Eukaryota > Metazoa > Chordata > Aves > Passeriformes > Pycnonotidae > Nicator > Nicator chloris. The sequence continues at coordinate 249,078 of WAAE01017968.1, read as the reverse complement.
AATCTGCTACCTTAAAATCAGTAAATTGAGGATTTTATACCAAATTATTATGTTGCATGAGAATGAATCGGGTGGGATAAAAGCATCTGCATTGAATGGAAACCTCTAAAATTTATGAATTACCTTCCTTGAAGGCACCCTCCTAAACAAGAATTGGAATAGTAGGTTAAGATGAGAAGCCTGAACTAACATAAACAACACTGAAGCTAGCTGAAAAAGGGAGAAAGTCTGATTTCTAATGTCTCTAGCCCCCAGCATATATGTTAATACAATGAACACTGCTGCCATTATATTTCAGTGTGGTCTGATTCTTGTTTTCCTAAAATAAAAAAGCTGCTAGAAGCTTGTGTGATAAGTGCGAGACTGAGGAGAGCCATAACCTTTGTGAGAAGAAAGAAGGAAGAGCTGAAGAATTTCAGTGGCTAGGAATGGATAAATCATCCGAACAAATGAGCGGAAGGAGCAGAGGGCAGAACATTTAAAGTAGAAGAACAGCTGTGAGCGAAATTCTTCCCAAAAGGAAGCTACTGATGAGAGCAAAAATCTTTACATTCCTGATATCAAAAACATTTCTCTACTGAGACAAACAGGGAACCACCACAATTGATTGTGAGCTTTCCTGTGAAGCAGCAGGACCGAAATCCAATTGACTGTAAAGACTATTTCAAAACTTTTGGGTTCATACCTATAGGAAGAGAGTGCAAGCACTGGACGTGCTGAGGAATATATCCCACAACAATGGAGTCATAGCTCAGTTTCTTGTCTCAGATTTCAGAGACAAAGACAAAATCATAAAACGCAGCGCAAACTTCTCTGAGAAGGAAAATTCCTTTATTTCCAGATATAGGCCTCACACTGGGAAAATGTGATTCTCACAGGGAAGAGAATGTGATCAAGAGGATTCTCCACTGGAGAAAAGACACTGTGTGCTGCTGGCTGAGGTGCACACAGCATCCTCCCCTTGTTTTGGAACCAATCTTCAGCTACCAAGCTGCTGAAGTGACAGTAAAAGAAGAGTAATGTCACTAATTGCTGTTGCTCTTGTCATCCTGAGGGCTTTGTTTCCAGTTCCTCTGCTCTTCTGACACCAAACAAGGCAGTTATGGTCAATGTTCTGCAGCGAGTGTGCTGCCTGTGTATCAGCCTGTCACTTCTTTCTGAACACATACATGGATTGTCTTGTACCCCTTACAGACACATTGGAAGACATTTTGTGAAATGCTCGCATAGCGTAGAAAATGTACTAGAATATTGTGGCACTGTAATTTGCAGTTAAATTCAGATTTAGTTTGTCATGGTGAATTACATACGAAAATCAGAGTTTGCATGGAAAACAGCAGATCCTTATTTATCCATTTATAAATGTATTTTGGTTTGTCCCTAGATTTTCTTTTTTTGGTGTGAGGAGGATTCATTTTTGTATTTAATGATGTGAAATTGTAGAGGTTGCGTGTAGCAAAACTAAGCACTTTGGCCTCTATGCAGGGAATAGCTGCAGTATTGGATACGTAGGGTGGAAGAAGCAAGCAGCTTCAGGTTGGGAGAGAAAAACATGTCAGCTGAGTGTTTCTGCTGACATTTTTGATTGATGTGCTCATAACAATGGCATGCAGATCACCATTGCTAAACCTATGTTATACTTAACATAGTTAATATTTAAAACCACCGGGCACTTCAGTGCTAACGCCATTGATGTAAGACAGTTGTCTATCTGCATGTGACATTCCAAGCCAGAGATAATGCTCGTTGGTGGCTACTTTGGTACAGCTCATTGGGGTTACCGTGGGTGCCCCACAGTAAAATTACATGTACCTCAGGTTTTTTCCCATAAGCTGCCATCTGAGCTGTCTTTGTGAGGAGCTAAATATTTTAACACTCTCGCTGCCTGGCATTATCTTCAGCCTTCAGATCAGTTTTGTGGATTTTTTCTGCAGTCTCTTATTCTTCATCATCTTGGAAAATATGGATGGATAGACTGGGAACGGTGTTCACTGCTGTTCACTTGCTGTATTCAGAGGTAATACCACCTCTACACCTCTACATCAGTGCTTGCTGATCCCTCGTTTGTACAGGTAAAGAACACACTGGCTTATTTTGGAGCAGCAGTATTGATGTCGTGTGGCTTTGCCATGGCAGCCTCAAACCTTTTTGAAGGTGCTACTTTCCAGGATGCAGTTTGTCTTCTTTTGTGTTGTGGGCAGAGCCACACGTCGTTCCTACACCTGGCATTTCTAATCTGGCTGGCTGAAATGCCCTGCGTGGTCCAGTTCAGAAGTAACTCGGATCAGTCTGAGATCTTCACAGCATCACAGAATGGGTCAGTTTGAAAGTGACCACAGTGGGTCATCTGGTCCAATCTCCCTGCTCAAGCAGGGTCACCCCAGAGCACATGGCACAGGATTGTATCCAGACGGGTCTTGAATACAACCACCTGTGGAGGAAGACTCCACAACCTCTCTGGGCAATCTGTTCCAGATCTGTCGTTATTATTTATAGTATTTATATTATTTATATTCCACTAATCTTTTGCCGTGTGCAGCTTTTATAAGCTCAGATGCGATTACTTTCTTGTTCTGATGGAAGGCTGCTTTAGTGGAAGTGGCCTCCGGTGCGGGGCTCGGGCAGGAGCCCCCAGCTCCGAGCTGTGCCTGTGGACTCTCAGGAGCAGCGCTCAGGCGGGCAGGGCGCACGGACGGCGGGCAGCTCCGAGCAGCACACGGTCCGCGGGCCCGGCTCTGCGGGGCTCTGCGGACGCTGTTTGTCGAGCAGCACCTCGGCCACCTGAGGGGCGGCCCGGCCGAGCGGGCACTGCCCGGCTTCTGTATCGCTCAGCTCTCCGGCCCGGCCCCGCTCCGCCCCAGCCCGTCCCGCGGGGGGCGGGCGCTGCCACCGCCCCTCCCGTGAGCTCATCCCGCCGACGCGCCTGCCCAGCCCGGAGGAGCCCGGAGGAGCCCGGGCTGGGCCGCGCGCGGAGCCCGGGGCGAGGGGCCGGGCCCGCCGCTGGGTGAGACCTCCCTGCCTCTTCCTCTCCTTCCCTCCTGCGCCCCGCGCCCGGCCGGGCTGGGGGCTGCGCGGGCTCGGCGGGCGCGGAGCCGCTGGTAAAACTTTCTGCCGGAGGAGCGTGTGCGGGCATGTCGGGCAGGCACGGGCCGGGGCCGGGGCCGGGCGCGGAGGGGCGCGGCCCGGGGCTAGCGGGGGTGGCCACGGCTCGTGAGTGGCCCGGGGTGGCCGGGGCCGGTCCGGTCCGGGGGAGGCGCTGCCCGGGCGGGGCCCGGCCGCGATTTCCGCCTCCTCGGCCCTCGCTGTCACGTTTCGGTGACTGGGGCGGTTTTCATGCCTTTCACAGTAAAGATTTGGGGGGAAAGGAAAAAAATGCTGCTTTGTGGAAAACTTGTTTTCTTGGTGGCGTTTGGTTTTGCTGTTAGAAGGCGGGAAGAGGCGCTGAGCAGAGGCTCCCGGGCTGGGCCGTGCGCGGGCACAGCGGGCAGGGGCACGTGCGGGGCCCTGGGCTGCGACCTTGCTTTGACGGCTGGAACAGCAGGGCCTGCCCTGGAGGGCAGCAGCGCTCCTGCTGCCGTCTCAGGCAGAGAATGATACAACGATAACTCGATTCGGTTTTAATATGTGAGTTACTGGTAGTGTATAGTAACAGTGTATTTTAAAGCAGACTTTCTAAAGCTTTGTGATTTCTCAGTACTTGTTTGCCATAGCCTCATAATGCGTATTTTTTGGATAGGGGGCTGGGTCCTGAGTTACTGTTTTCGGAATAGGATGTGGCTGGAGACATCGCTGTGTGAGGGTGAGCCCCGGGGGGTGGAAGGAGGTTTGGATGCGTTGGGTGTGATGCGAATGTGTCCCCCGGCCGTGGGCTCTGCTCCGCAGCCCCGCGGGGCACGGGGGCAGCGGCACTCGCCCGCTCCGCCTCTCGTGGCGCTTTCTGACCAAGCCAGTGCTGCTGCACCATTTGGAAAGCCAACAGCTGAGGATGTGGGAGGTTTTCTTTGGGCTTCTGTGACTGCTGGGTGTAAAAACAGTCGGCAAGAGGCTTGTTCGCTGGTCTGGAGTATTTTAAATATTTTACTCATCCAGCCTACTTCAGAGTTTTGCAGGATTATTCAGTATATGCAGAAGTCCTATGTTACCTTGTATTTTTGATAGCTGTTGCTTAAAAATAGCCTGATACTTAAAAATTGAAAATACCAGGGAATAAGGGAAGTAAATGTGATACCTTAGATCCTAGAAAATTTCCTCCCACTGTTGTTTAATATACAGTGGCCAAAAATGAACCTTTCCTGTTTGTTCTGGTCTGCTGTTTAAGTGAAAAATGGTAATATACTATTAAATAGTGCCAGTGAGCAAGGTAAACACAAGTACTGTGTCTCTATGCCACTGATTGGGTAGTATATTCAGAGCTTCATTTATGTGGATGCTCTGAAGTGCTGATTGCCTTGCTTTCTCAGTGTAGTTAACCATTGGAATGTCCAAATTATATCTGCTTTAGAGCCAAAACATATTTGGTTCATGGCCAGAGTTGCTCAGCTTCCCATAAGAGTCTGTAGGAAAAAGCCATTTTGTGTGTATGACCACAGTCCTGAAGTTGATGCCATGGCAACTTTGTGATCTGAATTGTGTGTTGGAAGGCAGCTGAGCAGTCTTTGCAGAGGTGTTTGTTTTTCTTTAGCTGAACATCATCTTCTCATCAAAATTAAACCTTTCTTTAAAGGTGAAAGATTATTTAGCAAGCTTTCAAACTCTTGTACATGTAAGAACATCAGCTTGATCTGTTAGTTATTTATAATGACACCCATAAATATCTGTAAATTGTAATTTATACCTGTGATTTTAAAATTAAGGTTTATCTGTCGAGATGCTCTTTTGACTAAAAAGTGATATTTCAGGCTCTGTCAGGAGCTAGATCTTCATGTTCTCCAGAAAAATAGAGAAAGGTCAGCTTTACGTTTTGTGTGTGGGAAAGCCTGAGAAAACTGGGTTAGTTCATGTCTTTTGGTTGCTTTCAGCTCCCAAGACTTGATGTGGAGGTTGGAGAGGTTTTTTATCACAAAGCTGTGGCAATGGAAAAAAAAATCTCAGCATATGGCCTAACAAATGTGTAAAGTTTTATTTCTTAACAATGTTTGTATATAGGAAGCACCACTGTTAAAAAAACAGACTCCTCAATATTGAGGGCATAGTGTAACACCTCTCTGAAGAAACCCCAGAAGCAACCTCTGAAACATTACGTGATCCTCGCTGCATTTGGTTTTGTGTTTAACTTTAGTTTGATAAGTGCCTCTTTTTTTTTTTTTTTTTTAATAAGTTTGGTTTTGTGGAGACTTAACCTCTCTGATCTTATCCTGAAGGGAAGTAAATAAAGGAATCAGTTGCTCATTAATGCAGAATATCTATTGTGTGGTCTAATGTTAATATATGTCTGTTTGCTCTGCTGTCTCCTACTATCCTTTCCTTTTAAAATTCATTGTTTAGCATGACTGAATTAATCCTTCAGTATTCATTGTACTTGAGAAGTTCTGTAAAGCTATTTCAGCATGCTTAATTGATTAGATTATTTATCTAAGTATGAAACTCTAGAGCACAGGGGATGAGCTCTATGCTGTGTTTGGGCTCTCCACAGACTTGTTGGAGTCTCCTGTGGTGTCCATCTCCTGCTCACTGGGGTGTAGGAGAGTCTGAACTGCAGCACAGGTTTTCTTTCACTCAGTTTGTGCTTCAGTCAAACAGGGTGGTTTTGGTCTCCTTTCATAGCTCAAATGTCTTCTTGCTCGCTGCCCCATCTTTCAGCTTCATAAACCTTCAGAGGTTTATTCAACGTAGTGATTTCAGATTTCTGTGTTGTGTAGGTGATACACCACTGTGTGGGCTTTTTTCATCCATCGTTGCCACCCCTGCTTCTTGAAGTATATGCATTCTTGTTCATGTTCATGGAATTACTTCAACTTCTAAAAGTCCTGTTGCTCTTGCTGTATTTCCGGAATTTAGTTTTTGCTCTACCCCTCACCCAGAGGAGGCCTGCTAAGCCTTAGGCTTAATCTGTAAAGGTACTTCGTTACTAGAATATTCAGCTTTGCAATATCTTGGCTTCAGTGCTTGTCCTCCTTGTGTAAAGTATGGAGATACTGCTGTGCCTGAGGGATGTTCATTAGAGTGTGGCAGCAAAGGGCCAGGCAGCTGTGCCTGTGAGAGTTATTTCTCCACTGCGTGATCGGGAGCATTGCTGGGACACGGGCTTTGTTTCCTCAGGTGGTATCACCACTTCAGTATTTCGCATATTTTCTGCTCTGGATCTAGAATACTAATTTCTGATGAGGGTGCCAGTTTGAAAGCAGAAGTTCCCCTGCCTTTCAGAGTGAACAGCTGTGCCGATCAGCCAGCTTGGCAGACGTGAGGTGTCTCGTTGGTGTCTTGTCCCACGGGACAAGTCCTTGGGTGCTGGCAGGGAGCGGTTTGCTCTCAGCCTCGTGGGTGGTGTAACATCTCAGCCTGGCATTCGTGCTGGGCTGCAGAAGTGATGTTGAGTGATGGCAGCAGCGAGTTCTGCCACAGCCTTTACAGAAATGTAAATGTCTGTGGTCAAATCAAGAGCTGCCCTTTGGTATTGATGCTATTGAAGTTGGGGGCAATGCTCATGAATTATGCCTATCTGCCCTTTTTCTGTAAATACTCTGTGTCAACAGGTGCAGGGGTTAGGTTTGCTGTGTTTGTGAGGTGACTGACTTGGTGAGGCACTCTGTGAAGCACTTCTCAGGCACTTTTGCAGTCTAAATGGCCAGAATAATTTTGGGAATGCAGCTGGTCTTGAAGTCATCTAGTTCTTCTGCATCAGGGAATTCAGCTGTATCTAAGTCTGTATGAAATGGGAAAACTACACGCAGCTTAGGGTTCTAGTGATCTTAAATATTGTAACTACATAATAAATATATACAGTATATGAAATATATACAAAGTTTCAGATCTGTATTTTGAATAACTGAGGGTTTTTTATCAGCTGCCCTTAATTCATGGTGATGCAAGTTAGAACTTGTGAATTATCATTCAATACAGATTTCCTCCATGTATTAGATTTCTATAATGCAGGGTGGTGTTAAAAGAGAAAAAAATGACACAGCCTAATTGTTTGCAGTCTCATTTTGCTCTGCAGCAGAATTTCGCTCTGAATAGTAATCCAAGTGTTAGTGGAATTGATCACCTTTTTATTTTTAAGAAAAGATGGCTGGTGGCCCAGTTCTGTGAGAATGACCCCATGTAGGGGGTGTGCCAGGTGACAGTGGCGAGTCTGGGCGCAGGGGTGACCCTGAGGGTGGCTCAGGACAAGCCACAGGCTCCATGTGGCCACGGGAGCGCGTGGCTGCCGGCAGGAGCCTGAGTGCTGAGGCTCCTTGTCCCTGAGTTGTTTCTTACCTTTCTACCTGCATGTGCCCCTATCTAGCTCAGACAAATCTGTAATTAAAATATTCAAGAATTAGCATGTTTGCAGCACAGCCTGAAGACTCTGTAAGGAACCTTTTGTGCTTGATGTGGGCTGTGGTGAGTGCTGTGATTCCAATGGCCAGGCAGCCCTGGCCGTGCTGGAACCTCTGCCTGCCCTGTGCAGGTCACTGGCTGTGCATGCACTGCTGAACCGTGGGAGCTGCTGTCACCTTCAATGCCATTTCAAGGGCATTTTCAGAAGTGTGTAGGATGGGAGAGTGAGGGGCTGCTGCTTGTTTGCTGCATATTTCATACACTTGATAATTGCCTGCTTTAAGACCAAAGGATTCTGAAAAATGTTTGCTACACTACACTGAAGTTGTGTATATGGTGTAGGTTGGGGTTTTTTGTGCTGTTTCTGTTTCTTAGTGGGTTTCTTTTTGTTTGTTTATTGTTTGGGGATTTTTGGCTTTCTTCTTTTTTTTTTTTTTTTTCTTTTTAGACTCGATTTTAGTCTTGGTTAAATTTAGCTCCAGAAGGAGAGAAGCTGGAACTTGTTAGCACACAGGAAATGCCCTGGCAGGAGGTTTTTGATGTGTGTTTGCGTGGAAATGTGAACTCTGCAGCTCCACGATGGAGTCAGGCCTGGGGACCTTTGTGTGGATCACAATGGTTTTGTATCTTTAAATGTTGTCTTAGGTTCTGGTGGAACTTTGCTACATTAAGTATTAAATATGTCTTAACTTGTCAAAAGCTGGTAGTTTTAAGTTAAATCCAAAGCTATCACTCTTAAAACAGCAGAGGTGTTTAATTGCTGAAAAGAGTTCAGATTTTATCTGCTTCAGCTTTGTTTTATCTGGAAAAATACTAGAATTTGTGTAGTCTAAAGACTGTACTTTTCTCTTTTCAGTCATTTACAATTAAACTAATCTGTTTCTATCTTAGCAAGTGTCCTTTCCTTAGGATCTATATTTCTGACCATACTTTAACAATTAAGTATTTGAACAATATCCAAGTAAGAGTAAACAGAAGCACAAAATTACCTTTGCTTTTTGAAATTTAAATGAGGTGGTAGAGACTTCAATGTGTGGGTTGGGTTGGATTCTTCTTCTGTGTTGTGTGGGGTTTTTTTTTTCTTTTTCTGTGTTGTGTGGGGTTTTTTGTTGTTGCTTTTGAACAAGAATGACAAAACAAAATATTCTTAGTGTGAGTTTTAGAGGGAGACTGATTTTGTGTTTTACACCAGAAATGCCTTTGAGTTCAGTTGATTAGTTAGCTAATATGCTTCAAGGTCTGTTTTACACTGGGCTAAATACCATTGAGGTCACAAAGGGATTTTTTTTGTGTTAGTCAGGACTGCGTTCCTGGATTTTCTACAAAATTTTCCAGCAATTGAAAGTTTGAAGAGGAATATTGCTACCACAAAGTGTAGGCATGGTAAGGCAGAATATTCAGCACTTCCCAACTACTGATACAGAATGTTTGTGTTCAGGCAAGAATTACTTTGAAAAGTTAGGAGACGGTGTGACAAGACATAAAGGGAAAACTTTGCCTTACTCTCAGATATATTATACTTGGCAAAGGTAGAATGGAGTATAGGAAGATTGTGCCTTCTAGCACCATGTGCTAATCTGTTGTGCAGTGTCAGAATTCAGTGGTACTGGTATATTCAGAACTCTAGGAATACAGAGCTGGTGTGTGGGGGTTTTTTTATTTATTCTCTGTCTAAGCCATTCTTTGTGCCACTGTGGTATGTCACCAGATATTTTCTGTAAGTTTGCAATAAATCACCCAGTGATTGATGGCAGCAGCTTATAAAGTGTTTTACACTCATTTTGAGGTGTTGAGCATAGTTTGAAAGTCTGAGGGATAAAAGACCTAATTAATATTGGGTTTTTTCCTGACCAAAAATGTTGCACTTTGTCCTTAAAAGACAATAAGGAAAGGAGAACAAAAGTGACATTAAATTATTTTGTTCTGCTGGAGTTCAAAGCTTTGTAAAAGTCTGCACCAGAGGAATATGCTGAATGTCAGAGAGGACTTTTTTCTTTTTCCTCCTCCCATGCCGAAGGTTCCCCCAAGGCTCTTGCACCCTGTGTGTAGTGTGTGCCACCAGAACTGCCTTGGGTCTCACTGGGGATCTGGGCTTCTCAGGAAAGCTCCTTTTGTGCTCCCAGGCTTCTGCCTCACTGGCATCTGAGGAATCTCACACTGCCCCTCAATCTGGTAGAAACAAGTTTATTTTCTACCTCTTTTCATCATCTCTGCTAATAGGAAAAACAGGTGCTTTTCTTCTCAGTGAGCCTTGCTTGACCCTCTTTTCTTCAATTCTCAGCCTTCCCCAGGAGAAAAACTGAATTTTGTTTCTATGCAGTTTTTCTTCTGTTGACAGGATTTTGAGCTGAGTTCTTGTTGGTGTTGCATCTCTTCTCCTGGTATATCAGTGAACTCGACTCGTGATATACAGTGGGCTTGTAGGCATCTCAGGAGCAGGTTAAGGGGAGGCAGTGTGTACTGTCTTGGCAAACTTGTAAAGATTTACATAGACTTAAGATTTTAATGAACAATTACTCTTTTTTTCTTTTGAAGTGTAAAAGTTTGTTTTCCACTAGTAGTCAAATTCTGGTTGTGAGGATTTAAATTCATTTATTTTGGACACTTGCCTGTGGAAGGAATGCTTTCTGGCATCTGAGTTAGAAGCTTTAGTGGTGCTTGGGTGTTTAATTACTGAAAACAACAGGACAACTGTAAAATTTTAATAAATATGGGTTTGCTGGGTATTTCATATTTTTTGGTAAGTGCATGTAGGATCTTGTCTACACCAGGGAGTTATTGCAGGATGGGGGAGGGTGTGAGTGTGAAGCGCTTTCCCCCTTGTGTAGACAAGCCTTTAGTTTTTCTTGAGTGAGCTCTGGGATGTTCTGCATATTCCATGTTCTTGTCCTTAATTCGAGCTCTGCAGTGGCTGACAAGGAGTTATACCTAAAGCATATGTGTAGTTCATGTGAATGATCTCTGTGGTTGGGCTCTGTGTGTGAAGAGAGCCCACACATGCAGGCTGGGGCTCGGGGGAGGCCTTGTGTGCCCCCGTTGGGGAGGTGTTGCCTGCCAGGAAGGTGCAAACAGCTGATATTAATGCTGGAACAAGGTCTCTCAATGCAACTGCATTGTACATTAAAGTGAAAAGTGCTTCAAGGGAAAAGGAGTTGGGAGAACATGGGTGTTAGAGTGTTTCCTTGTAGTTTACACTACAGAAGAATGCCTGAGTCTGGTCCATAAAATAACACAAGCAGGTAATTAAAAATGGAAGGTTTACATTTCACAAGAGACAGAAAAAGGCAGCATCCCAGGATCTGAGGTGGAAAGCAAGGAGAGTAATATTTTTGTTTTGCTTCATTCTGATGAGTGAGATTTCAGGAAATAGCCAAGCTAATCGAACAGTTTGTTGTGGTTCAGGGGAGTGGCTTTCCTTCCTTCTGTACCTCCTGTGAGATCCTTTTTTTTTCCCATGTCTTCTCCTCTGTAAGCGGAGACGATGAACCGCATCTGGCACAATGCAGCAGGAGCACGGGGCTGACCCCACTGGCCAAATTGTAAAGGCTCCACCAGTATGACCTTGAGAAAACTGGGCTTTGCTCCTCCTAGGTGAAATGGAAAAAAGATTGTTCCCCTTCCTGCAGGCTGCTGTGAGCTGGCATATGTTCTGAGATGCTCTGAGGTTGAAGAGGCAGTATATGTAGATACCCAACATACTTTCTGAATTATGTGACTTGAATGTCTGTTCTTTAGGCATCCTCAAAAATGTTGATGTTTAATTCCAAAGTTTGCTAATTTATTTTGTCCACAAAGATATATGCCCTTCGTTTTGTGTATGTGTGTAGTTGTGCAATTGTGCCAGTGTGTCCTGGACAGTCCAGTATGTTTGAGCTTTGTGCTTTTTTTTTGTACCTTGTGTTCCTGCTCATTCCTACATTTTAGGGTCACTTAGCACTTGCTTTTCTTTTGTTATTTGTAGGAGGAGAAGGGTTGCAGGAGGTACTGTCATGTTCTGTTAAGTGTTACTAACTGTCTAATCCAAAACTAGCCCAGGGATCCATTTAGACAGTTACGTTCTCTGAAGGAAATAATTTTGCTTTCTGTTTTTGATAGAGGTTTCCAAGATTTTCTTGTGTGACTTGCCCTGACTGGGGGGCTGGACCAGATGACCTCCAGAGGTGCTTTCCAACCTCAGCCATTCTGTGAGTCTGTCCTAATGAGTCCTAATATTTCCTTTCTGTCACCTTGGATATCTTGAGCTGTTGTTGCACACATACCATTCTACCTCTGGTGACTAAAGGTAACAATAGTTATCCTAAAGAAGAAAACATCAACATCAATTTGACATCAGAGTAGTGTATTTTAAAAGCCACATTAAAATCTTCAAAAGTGTTTACTTAGTAATAAATATGTTCATCTCTGGCTGTGAAGCAGGAAGTAAGTAACATGTTGTTTGTGTACAGATTTTGGATGGACCTCTCTACTGGATTTCTAGAAAGTGAGTGGCTGTGATTCCCAGACAGTTCAAGATCAGGTATTTTATGGTTAGAGTTTATAGAAAACATACTGTCCCAGAATTTCTAAGGGTAGCTGACATGGGGGAGAAAAGATTGACACCAAATACAGGTGCACGTTCTGGTCTATGGTTAAGTAGAGAACTGTAGTGTTAGGTGAAAACTATTAGTAAAACAGGAGGAAAATTCCATGAAAAAACAGAGAATAAAATCCTGAAAATACCTGATAAGAAGGATGAAGAATTTAGGATATTTGGAACTAGATATGATAAGGAACTAAAATAGAAATAAGCTTTGAGTTTTATCAGCACCATCTTATATTATCATTCAAGGAAATACAGCTGTCTGTATTAGTGTGATGTTTCTTTAAAAAAATAAAAATCTCAGGCATACTAGATTGATTGAAAACCTGCAAATTAGCTGTGATGATGAAAAAGTCACCTCTTTTGTGTTTTGGACATAATACTGACCTGGTTTGGGGTTTTGTTGGGATTAGTTAGTTTTCATTTTATTTTGTAAGTCATAACTGAAGAAAGGGAAAACTCTGTAGAAAAAGATAGATGGCTGTGGTCTTGGCATTTTCTCTGGAGAGTCTTAGCAGAATGGGAACAAAAAGTGTAAAACACCTCTGCTATGGTCAGATGGTTTTCATACAAGAAAAAGCTGTGAACAGGTAAGATTTTCAGGTTGTGTTGACAGGTGCTGCTCTTCTTTCCCAGTGTAGCCAGACAGGTGATTCCACTCGTGATTCTCCTGCATGATTGCTGAATTCTTCAGGTTCAAACAGGGGCTTACAACCTTTGAAGTGAAGAGTTCTGGCTTATGAGTGCTCCCCGTCTGCTTAGTGAAGATCAGTTTCCTCAGTGCTTCAGGGTAGTAACAAGTAGAGGGGAGCTCTGAAATGGTGATAAAGAGTAATTTTTGCAGTGTCTGGCACCTGGCCAAGATTTTTGGCCAGCAGTAAAGTGAAGCGACCAGCTTTTCCCCTGTGTTGGCAGCCCTCAGGGACCCTGGCCAAAATAATCAGCAATTTGGTAAAAGAGTACCATAGCAGAAAACTGGGTGATTGCAGGGCAGAATAGTTGCATCTGTGGCATCTGGGAAATAAAATCTAGATCCAGACAGATGGAGAAAAAAGCTAATGCAAAAGCACATTCTAACAGCTAACATGATAATGAGGTTTTTCTCCCATTTCCTCATCTTTCACCTCTTACTGTATTTTAATATGCTTCAGGGCATAATTCCACTTCAGAAGCGAACAGCAAACTGGAAACCTTGCTGTTCTTTTGCAGTTTCCTTTTAAACTGCTGCTTAGCTTTCACTGGGTCAGATGAGAGGGAGAAAATGTGAAGTATCTCATAGGGAAGTTTAATAGTAATTAGATGATTGAGTGAAGAGCAAATGATGGAAATGTACTACAGTTTGCCAGTTTTGTATCTGTATTGTATCTCTTTGGTACCTGTATTGATCTTTCTGCATGAGAAACACCTACAAAGGGTAAAGACCACAATTGTTTAGGGTGTTGTATAAAAATGTTTCAATAATAACTATTTAACTTTAGTGGGTCTGGCTAAGTATAGCCTCTTGGAAACATTGTATATGCCACTTTCTACTTGGCTGTGGGGACAAAGGGTCAGGGACAGATCTCTTCAGTGTGTGCCTTATCATTTTCATTCATGCATTTGAATCATCATAACACAAATACATCTCACTGGAAGTTGTATCTTAAAAAGTAAAAACACTATTCTCTTCAAGTGTCTGTTCATTCATGAATTAGTAGTCTCATATCTGGGGATATGCCCTGTGTTTATTACAAAATGCTAGATATTGATGGCCCAAAATGCAGTAATTTTAAAGGATTTTTTAACTTACTGTCTTAATTTGTTATATTAGTAATACCTTGCACCTTTAAGTATTGTTTTTTGCTGTATACTCCTCTTGTTTGAAATCTGCTGTTCAGCTAAAGGACTTCGAAAGAAAACTTCATTTAGTCAGACTGCTTTCACTGGCTCCAAACATATTCAGAGTGTCATTCTATGTGTCACAGGGAAAAGTTCCAACATTTCCCTTTTCTGGCAAATTCAAAGCTTAGGATTTTGGGATTCAAATGTTTGAATCTTTGGATTCAGAAATGCAAAATACACTTTAAAAATACAGATTTTTTGAAGTATATGGTTAATAAATCTCAAACTGAAAGGTGGCAAATCCTTAAGTACTTCTGTGCAGACAGTAGACTAAGATGTTCTACCCTTAATTTCTTTGCAAATAAATGCTAACTGGTTTTCAGAATCTAAATACGGAAGCCTGAACACAGCTGTGGGTAGTAATGGAAGGAGTGTAAATGTCAGGAGTTCATGGGCATTAGCTCAGGTGCTTACCTGCACTGTGGCATTAGTTTATTTGACCTCTGCAGTAGGGATGAACTCCTGTGGGTGGGTCTTTGAAAATAACCCTCTCTGAGAGGTGAGGGAGGTGGAACAAGAGCTGTGAATCATCTCCTTCCTGATGTTGGTGTCTTCAGTAGTAGCTTTACATGGAAAACATTCCCATGCAAGGAACTTGCTGAGTTTTAAGGAGAGACTTGCAGGCTGAGTGAAAGTGTGGAGAGGTTTTTCCATCCCTGCTTTTCAGAGGGGAGTCCTCAAGTAATGAAGTCCTTAACTTATAAAGGTTGAGAAATGAGCTGTTTTGTATGCCTGTGCTCCCAGCTCTTTCCATGACCTAAGATTTGTGTTTTATAAAGCTGACAGAGTTTTGGAGTTGTTCATAAAGAAGCTGATTAAGTTCTTGAATCAAGGGACTTTCTGCCCTTTCCCTTCATGCTCTGAGCAGGGAGCATGCATGGAATGTCTTCTGCATCTGAAGACAAACAGCTGAACTGGTGGGAGAACAGCATCTGTTTGAAAATGCTCTTGGTGTGAGCTGGGAATCCACCTTTGTCAGCAGCTGACAGGGTCTTCAATTGAACAAGCGGAAGAGTTCTGTGGGGACGTTATTATTAGCACTCTGGGATAACAAGCCTATCTCTAATACCCATTTTAAAATTGGAATGATAGTTTTTAAATCTTTTAAAAACCAAACAACAAACAAGTGGTTTCATGGCAGAATTTAAGAATTAGAATTAAGAAAATGTAAACTGGAGTTGTTTACCAAAGGGAAGCAATTGCAGTAGCTGACAGGGTTCCTGAAGTCTGAGTCAGGGAGTGATTATACTTCAGCTTAGCTGTGAGGAGAGAGAAGGTGCAGTGTACTTAGAAAGACAATGTGCCTGCATTGCTGGAAAATATCCTATTAATACAGTTATCTTTAAAACAAAACAAGATGGAATATCTTGTGCCTGGTTCAAGGAGTGAGAAATTATAAATGCACACGATTGCTGTTCACTTTAATTAGTGTTCCTGAGGTGTGAACAATGGGTATGAAGAAATACGTTACCTGAAGCTGAAATGCTTTTGGATGGATGTCAATAAGCATCACAGTAGGTGCAAAAAACTTTGGTATATCTTTCGGGTTTGCTTTTTTATTTTTTAAGTAACACTGTCTGTAGTATTTCTAAGCTGTAGTCGTTGCTTCGTTCCCTCGGCGTTCACCTGCACACTCTGAAATGTGAGTGATGTTGGACTGGACCCAAGGTTGTAGTTTTAGCATTACTTCAGAAGACAGTTTATTTTTTATACCTTTCAGCTTGCAAACAAAGAGTACTGTTGTTGCTTTGCTGTTGCAGCCCTTAGGGTTAGCTCTCTTTCTGTGCATAAGTCACATAGCAAAAGGTGAGTTGCTTTGGAAGTGCTATCTTTCATTTTTGCATTTTTTATTTTTAGGGGAAAAGGAGGGAAGTGGATTTTATTTCCAGGTAGTAGGCACTTTCATATCTACACTGAATGTGGTCTGAATAAGCAACCATCTTGCATGCCAGTTCTGTTCTGTGTTGGAATAGATCCTTGAAGAACTCTTTGCACAGTAGGGAGATTGGCCTCAATTCCAAGAAGAGAAAATATAGGATGGAATTGTCCTTGATTCCTTTTATTTGGACTCTCATTAACCCTTATCTATATTCTAAGAATAGGAATGACATATACTCTAGAGTTTCAGTTCTGTATCAAGCCTGTCTGTTCTGGTTAATAGAAAATTCTTATTTGTCATATTTGCAAAATAAGAAAGTTAAATATAATATGTGATTTTTTAGGTCTTCCTTTTTTTTTCCCCCTGCCACTGTATTCTAGTTATGTATGTGAAATATGTTTCTTAGATTCTGAAATTCATTAACAGCTTCAGGTCCTGCCATTGCATAATGCAGGCTTTCTAACATGGCAGATGGTTTTTGTATGCATATTTTGATAAATTTATTTTGCTTTGTATCCAATAAGCAATCATAAATTGCTTCCTTTTAGTATATTTCATTTTTGGGTAAGATGATCCAGTTTTGGGGGTGTGTTTATGAGCTTTTTCAGTTTTCTTGATGCTGAAATTGGAGAGGGCTGACTGATTTGTGTGCTTTGGGAAGCAGCTGAAGGCATTGCAGGAGCTGTGGGGCAGCCCTGTGCCCTGGCAGTGCCACCCCAGCACAGCTCCCTGCGCTGTCCCTGCCGGGGAGGGGACCAGCCCTGGCCTGGCTGGCACCTGCACGGAGCTGCGTGTGCAGTGTGCTCCAGGCTCTGGAACCCGTCCAGTCTGCTGCTTACTGCTCCTTCTGTGTGCTTCGCCTTGTTCATAGGGGCTGAAGAATTCTGTTGTACTGATTTCTCTTTCTCTACTTTATTTCATCGACTGAGGAGAACTTTTCTGCGGGATCCATAGCTTTTGGATAGAAGACTTTTGCTTTTCCTGTTGATTTCGTATGGGATTCATGGCAGTCTGTTACATAAGACAGCACAGTCAGATTACTTTTTCCCCCCTTCTTGTTGCATATTCCATGCTGCAAGTTTTCTAAAATGAGATACCTTTTGAATTTTTCAATAGAGAAAACAAATGGAATTACAATTCACAGATGCTCCCAGAAAGCTTTATGAGAGAGAAGTGCTCTTCATAATTCCTTTTGTTCTGTTTTCCTTGGTCTGTAACTGAAGTTACTTATGTGAAAGAACTGTCTTTGGGTTTATCAGCTCAGATATATTTTTCTTATACTTCATACTGCTCTGAAACCTGCAGCTGGTGCTCACTTGAGGCTGACTGCTAAGTGTGCCATGTGGCAGGCAGAAAGTTGTGGGACGGAGGAGTTTGTTCCTCAGTTCCCCTGTGTGCTGTGTGTGGGGACAGAGTGGAGGGTGCTACCACGTCCTGCTGTTATCCCCGCTGCACACACTTGCAGCTGGCATTTCCAACTGACACCAGGCTGCTGAACTCCAGTCAGGAGTTAGAGCTTGAGTTTAGTTAATTTTGGTGGAGTGTCTTACAGGAACTTAGTCAGGTTTAGCCCTGTAACTGCAATTGGATGTGGAATGTGGAGAATGCCGCATTATTTTTCTGTACCAGAAGCCAGCAAACTCTTAGTTGCTTAGTTCAAGTGTTGAAACATTCCTTGTGCATCAGTACTTTGCTTACGTTAGTGACACTGTAAGAAATAAATTGACTACCAAAAAGTTTCTCGTTATTACCTCACTGTTTTATTTGTATTGATCCTGTCTGTTTTTTGTTTTGACTTGTGTGAATGGACATCACATTTATTTTTGTTTCTCTCTGTTATCCTCTAGGAGCAACATTTAAAATGTTAAAGGCCGTTTTAAAAAAGAGCCGAGAGGGTGGCAAAGGTTCCAAGAAAGAGCCAGGTATGAATATTATTGCGACGTTTTGTACCGCAGGTGAGTTGGGCACTGCAAACCCAGGACTGTCCATCCTGTGGTGCAGCAGTGCCCATCCCGGGGCAGCTCCCACTGCTGCCTGGGGAGCAGGAGCTGCAGCTCCAGACCTGCCTGCAAGGAGCTGCAGTGCACCAGCTGCTGCCTCTGCCGCGTGCGGGCCGGGGGCAGCCGATGGCCATGGTTGTTGCCCCAGAAATACTGAGAGCAGGCTGTGTGTGCTGTGCTGCCAGCTCCTGCATGGCCTGGGGCCAGGCCTGCTGAACCCTCAACTACAGAAATGCACTTTCAATTGCTTATTCATTACCTTAGAAAAAAACTCAACACTGGTTGTGTATTATGGGCAATAGAATTTTTGTTATGTATGTCTTTTGAAAAAAAATATTGAATTAGTGAGAAGTTATTAAGCTGGTTATCAGGTTTCTATCATGTCCTAGTTTTTGCTCTAACTACAGAGATGTTTTGAAGGTAAAAGTAATCATTATCAACAAATCTTATTTAAAATAAAACTTATTTTACTATTAACCATAAATTTAGTAGGCCACTACTTACCTGCATTACCTTCCGGGAAGAAGGGTACCTAAGAGCTCTCATTGCTGTTTTCAGGGGCAGAGAAGGCCCAGCAATGCTTGTTGAAGAGGAGCAGTAGCTGTAGATGTGCAGGTGTTGGTGACTGGTATGAACCTGCCTGCTCTGTGCCATGTGTGCTGAAGTCTTTGTTGCAGTGGCTGGAAAGCTCATGGACCTGAGTGAAAGTTCCCTGTTTTTCAGTTACGTTTTTAACTTCAGACTATTAATGTAGACTAATGTTGCTGATTTTCTGATGAGTTTGATCCTAAATTATTCATAGGAGTGAATTTATGCTCTTTGGCAACATGAACTTCTTACTCGCAGAGTAAAATACAAATAAATCCAAATATTTCTTAAATGTCTAAATAACAGAGCATAATAAAGCTGCCGTATCCTTGTTTACTGGAAGCTTTAAAACAACACAGTCCTATTTTCTTGAAAAGCAAGTTATGTGCATCCTGCGTTGCAGCTTTTAAAACTACACCGTTACACTGAGTCCTACAAGGGGAGGGTATTTTTACTGTTTTTGCAAAAACCGGTTCTGAGTTCATCGGGCTGGTAATGTATTGTTCTTCAGGAAATTTCTGTGGTCTTGTGAAGCTTGCACTCTGCCACAGTTGCTTTCTAAATGACTGAATGGTAGGAGCTATGCTGACTAGAAAAAGCTTTGACACTAGATCAGAGATGCACAGAAATGATCACAGAGCAAGACGAAAGGCATCCTGTTTATATTGCGTGTGCTGCTGACTTGAAGTTACCAGCTGGGGTTGTTTAAACAGAGTGGGCTAAAGATTCCTGTGGTGAGGCTTTCCCTGGTATATTTTTCATTAAAATACTAGATGGAAGTTGGTTTTGGCTCAAAAGGAAAATCGGGCTGTTTAGAATGGAGCTCTGACCAGGCTTTGATTAAAATCTGAAGCTTGGAAAAACCTTTTTCCTGTAGGTCAGAAAGCATGGCTTTTTATTTTAGGATCTCATTACATCTGTCAGTATTAATGTGTGCAAAAGAAGATTTTTCTCTGTTTTTTTAAATACAATGCTGCTATGTTTCTGAGCAGCAAGGGGAGAGTTAGAGCATGGGAAGTGTTTTGGTTTAATTTTTGGTTTGGTGGGTTTGTTTTGTTTGTATTTATTTGGGGTTTTTTGTTGTTGTTTTTTAAGCAGAGCTCTAGAGCTTCAGGTATTAATTAGATATTGTGGAAACCAAGTATTGGGAAAAATTGGTGAATAATGCCTGACTGGTGAGAGCTAGAGCAAGGAGGAGTTCAGGAGCAGCTTTTTAAAAGAAAGTAAATAATTCATACATTGGATTTCAGAGATTTTGGCGCTTTTTTTGTATTTGAAGATGATGTGAAAAGTTTGGAGAGATGTGTGAGCATTTTATTCTGTTCTGTGTTGCACCGGGATTTCCTGTAAAGTTTTGTCCATTTTATTAGCTTTCTCTGTTGTTCCAAAGGACATTCCAATTCTTTCAGCTCTAAGACATTTCTCCACTTTTAGAAAAGATGTGAAACAAGGCAAAGAACATTGGTCTTTGTGGAGCTTATTTTTGCTCGCTCATCACCCTGGTCTTTAAACTGAAAACAGGGAGAAACTGAAGGGGATTTTTTGATTGTAGAGTTTTCCCACTTCATGGCCCTTTGGATATGGAATAGCAACAACCGCTTAAAATTCCCTGCTCTCTGAAGAGAGTGGAAATGCACCCCAGCAATGGGAGCTGACTGTAGAGAGATAAGACTGGTAACATGGCCATGGCTGTTCTTCAAACTGCTGTTGGGGAGAGGAATGCAGTAGTAAATTTAGATGCTTCTCTCAGCTCTGTGGGCACATGGGCTTGATCATTTACTTATGAAGTTCTGAAAAAGTTTTCCGGTTTTTCAGAGCTTCTGAATGTGGGAGGAAGGAGACAGCACATCTCAGTGGGGCCATCCTGAGCACAGCTGGGAAGACTGCATGGTCTTTTTTCAGTGTATTCCTGGTTCAGAAGTGCTGCTGAGGAGCTAGCAGGCAGTAAAACCTCCATGGGTCATGGTGGGCAGCCCAGCCAGCGTAGGAGGGACACCAGGGATGAGTTGCAGCTGCGCCGTGACCACATGTGACCGTTTGGAGTCAAATTGGAAGGGTTTTAGGCTAAACTGCAGCAGCTTCTTCTTAAACTGAAGTAACCCCAGTTGTCCCATGAGTTGCATGAAAGGAATGCCTGGAAGTCTGCGCAGTTTAGATCTGAGTGGGATGATTCCTGTTTGACTGAATAGAACTTCCTGTTTGTGTGTGTTAACTCTATTTTATGGCTTTTACAGCTGGTGGGCTTGTGGAACTAGTGCAAGTATGACTGGTGGTAGCTTTTTCTGGATTGAAGGCAGGCACAGCTATAATATTAAAAAGTGTGAAAGGGTTAAAGGACAAAAAGAAATTAGTACTTTTTTTAACAGTAGCTTGCGTGGATTTTAATATTAGAATTTCTCACTTGCTCTGACATAAGGGCTTAAGAGCTGAAGCTGTGCATAATGTTTTAGAAATCTAGCTGCTGGGAATGTTGATTGCAGGTTTTAATAGATTCTTAAATTCAGGGCTATCTTGAAAAAGAGGCTTGCAAGAACTAGTATTGATGCTTTGAGAGAGAGACTGAAGTGTTCTGCTGAAGAGTGGTAGAATGTCTTTGTAGAAATAACTTCTGCCTTGGTCAGGTGGAAGGTTGTCTCATGGGAATATCACTTTTGGAAAAATGATGCCTCAGGCAGCACCAAAAGCAGCAATTAGAGATACATAGTTGGGCTCAGACCCTGCAGTTGCCTCAGTAGAAATTCTTCTACAATCGTTTTGTTAAAATGGGTTTATTTAGATGTGGCTGGGGGGCATTGATAGGTAGGGTAGGTGGCTGTTGTAGGATTAGATAAAATCTAAATGAATCAAAATTAGTGTGTTTAAACAATCACATTTGTAATTACCAGTTTGTGCAAACATACATGAACACGGGTGAAAAGAGCTGTGTTGGCAGCAAGTTATATGTAGAACAGCTTTTGCAAGCAAAACTTACGGAAGTTATTTCTAACTGTGGATTTGAAGACAAGGTGGTTGGTCTCCTACTTAGGTAAACAGATGTGACAAATGAACAAAATTTCAAATAAACCAATTTTTTTACCTAGACATACAACTTTTTCTGCATCCAGTTTTTTTTTCTGGTTTTCTGCAGCATGAAGAAACCTGTCTTTACAGCTCTTCAGACATAGTTATTTGCATACAGAGATAATTGTCTGTAAGTTGATTTTTCTTTTCTCTTGTCCTTCCTTGCATTAGGGATGTACATACTTGGTAAAGGACAGATCCTGAGGGGGAAAACCCCATAGTCTGCACCTGTGACCTTAAAGTAACAGAAAACTATTTGGGGACTGTTTGAAACCAAGCAGGAAGATGAATTTTTGTGTCCCAGAAAGTAATCTATCTGTTTACATGTCTCACTTACATTGAGCTGGAAATGTACAGCAGTTAATCCCACAGTTTCCCTTTATTTCTCAAGGTTTTTAGTCAGTCTCAGAAACAAAGAAAAAAGTGATACTTTTTCCTCTTTGTTGGCTTATTGTCATCAAATAAATATTATCTCAAACTCTTGCAGAGTTTCCAAGTGCTCTGGAGATTGCTGGGAAAGTGTCTCTCCCCTGGGACTCGGCAGAGCTGTCTCCCCTGGTGACCTCTGCTGAGAGCCCCGTTCTCTGCCCTTGCTCTTTGTCTTTTGCTGTGCTTTGTTCATGGACTTTATTTTCTACATTTAAGGGAATCTTAACTCTTTGTCTATTTCTGCCCTGTGTTTCTTTCTACCTACCATAGAATTGTGTGTTTCTGCTTTCTCTCCTGTGCTCTCATAGTCGAGGTGTACTTGTTGTCCAGTTTATTTCCTTGAGTGTTTTAACTTGACCTCTGTAACCACAAGGAGATCTTCTGCCTCTGGCCTCAGCTGAAAGGAGCTGGCTGTTTTTATTTTACTATAGCATAGAAATTCTGTGTGTTAGTGACACAGTTCAATCAATCAGAGCCAGAAGACTGTTGTTTAAGTTCTACCAGCTTACCTGTAAGTCCTGTCTGTGCCTATGGTGAGGTGGTGGTATAAAGAATATACATAATAAGCTTCAGAATATAAACAAAAAATACTTCTTAATTATGATAGGTTTAGAAATTCTACAGAGCTACTCATTCTTAAATGCTTAAAAATGCTTCAGAGATAAATTTGTATTAGTATTTCCTGTTGGGTTTTCTGTACTGCCAGCTGCTTTCCAGTATATAATCACATTTATTTTCTTTAATTGTCCCAAAGTCAGCAACTTGCCTGCATTTGAGAATCTGCTTTTTTTTTTTTCTTTTACTTATTGAGCCAAAGCTCATTCAATATAAAATACATGTAATGTATTTTAATTTAAAAAGAAAATAAAATCCTGTATATTAAGTTTCTGCAGAACATACTTATTTCAGAAAGCTTTGTAGTAGCACGAGCATTGTTGTTCTGTTGACCCAATATCAGGCCTGAAGGAACACGAATAATGGCAGTATTGTGCTTAGTTTTGCAGTGTTCTTCCTGCACTAAATCCCATCAGAAGCTGAACATCAAATGTAGTACATGGTATGCCTGGAAACTTCATTGATGTCAGTAGAAATTCAGTGTGGTATGTAGTTGGGACTTGTAGGTTTTCCAGCTTCAAGGCTTGTTACATATTGAAAGAAGTGGTCAAAAAACAAGGGACAGATTATTATGTCAACAAAAAGATGGTGTTTAGAATGTAGCAGCATAGGACTTTAAAGGCAGAGAATCTGGAGAAACAAGAGGGGTGGGTTTGATTTCTGAAATAAAAGTTACTGAAGTACTTATGGATTTGTAATCATCAGATTTTCAGTGATTGCCTGCATATTTAAATTTATTTGACCTTCAAAAAGGGTCCATATTAATAAATATTTCTTGTATCTTGTTTGCTTCAGATCTGGTAGATCAGACTTAAATTTTTACAATACTCTTCGAGACTTGGTTTGCATTTGCATTAGTTTCCTTCTCCTTATATTCGGGTATTTTCATGTAAGCATCTTTGACTTAAACATGACTGTACAGAACTTTGAATGTTTGTATAGAATGGAGGCTTTAATTCTGCATTATGTTCCCTTGTAGATTGGTGTATCGTTAGTTACTTTTGTTTGTCTGCCTTGCCCTTTAGGAATATTGTATACTGAACAAGTTGTATGAAATCTGCGAATTCAGCATTTCATCTCTTTTATTCACATCATCAGATACAATTAAGAAATTGAGATTATACTTGGTATTCTTTTTCATAAGTAAAATGGCTTTCAGAGGCGTGAGCGGTTTGGGGTTTCACCATCCCTGTTGTACTTCGTCCCTTTCCTTTCAGCCAAGGCCCCTGTCACAAGCCTGGCGTGCAGCACTGGGGCAGCTCTTGGGATGATAAACAGAAATGTGCTGAAATTCACTGGGTTTGGAGGGTTTATGTTTGGGGTTTTGTTTGTTTGTGTGGGGGTTGTTATTATTTCTTTCTCGTCTTTATTGATAGTGGCAACTGAATTGCTACTCTCAAATGAAAAGTGAAGTTGCTTTGCAGAAAAGACTAATCTTTTCTTAAGACCCAGACCCACTATATAGTCTTTACTTTAAAACTGAATGTTTAAGGATTACTTGCCTGTGGCAGTGAAGGTTTGATTCTCAGCTGACTGTGGTCAGCTAAATGCAGGTCTTAATATCCCTGTCTTGCATTACATCTCATTCAGCATTTCTGACTAATACACTCTGAAGCCATCTGAGAGCATCAAGACTTCAAGTACCATTCTTGAAAACTGAAAGGCCATTAAATAAAATAAGTTTGCCTTTCTAAATATAAATATGTAAATTCAATTGGCTTTTTCTGTCCAAATGCTCTGTGATATTAGGCTTTGAATTTTAAGAGCAAAGGGCATTTGTGGTGCATAAAGTACATGTTCACTGTCTGGAACATTGAACTTGGAATGGAATACTTTTAAGTTTCAGTTTGACTTTTTGTTGTTACTCTAAAAATATCTTGCAACAGAAGAAGCATTATTTCATGCTTAAAATATGGAGCTGGTTTTGATTATCTTGTGTTGCTTTGCCCACTTTCAGCTGCTCTTCAGTTATTTAAGAGCTTAAGGTTTTTTGCTGAGCACTGAGTAATTAATGTGCTGAATGTCTTTTCAGAAGCTAATTCCAGTGATGTATCCCATGTACATATAAACACCCCCCTCAAAAAAGTTCTGCCCTTGAAATGCATGCAAATTGCTTCAGTGATCTGAATAACCTCTATTTTTCACTGTTTTCTTTAAAAATTGATCGCTTTTTTTAAGAGCTACAGGAGAACTTTAATATTTTGTGTACTGATAAAGTAATCCAGGATGCAGAAATAAATGCCAGAAAGTGAGCAAATAATGTCAAGTACGAGCAGAGTTGGCAAAGGTTGGCCATTTAAACCTTTTATTGTAATTTTGCCTGCATTGTTTCTCACTCAGTGCACTTCACTGCTTCCTTTACTCAGGCCACAATGCGTTTTCTTCCCATTCCATGCTTGTTTCTCTCGTTTTCTGGTCTTCCCAGAGTCTCAAGAGCAAAAGAATGAAAAGTTGCTCTCCCCTCATGCGTGTGTTTTCCCTGCCAGCAGCCTGTGTCCTGTCCCAGAAGGCTGGCTATGGATGGCTTCACTTGGCAGGAATGGCTTTGCAGCTCCTGGTCAAGTGTTGGTAGTGGTGTGACTGGATTGCCTTGTCCTGACTGGACAGCCTGGGACACTGGCCTGCCCAAGCCTCCTGGATTGCCCTCTCCCAAAGCTGGGCTGGCTCTGTGTACAAGCATTTCAGTTCTGAAGGATACAACCCTTCAAGGGCAGTGCTAACTGTTTTACCATAAAAATGAAGCACCTTCTACTCAGTCACTGAGCCATGTTACAGAGTTCTGTGTACACTTGCCTGTCGGTTCTAGTGAAAGAATATCAAACACACTGGATTTGATAATCCTTACTTTCTTACTGCTTAGACATAGAGATGCCTTGTTCTGGAAGGGGCTTTCCAGTTTGGATGGCTTTCCTTGTTCTTACAGCTGTTTCCTTTTTCCCACATGTAATTTCCTTCTGAACTTGTCTGTAAGGTTGCATCTGTTAATATTTGTTAGGGTGAAACACATCCTACAAAGCAGAGTGAACTTTGTTAAGACTGTTAGTGGTAACGTGTAATCACATCAGAGATGTGGTGGCATCCTGCACTTCCTTTTCTTTTTAAAACATCTAAAGCAGAACAACAGAATTTAAGATTTCTTCTGTTGTAGCACGATTAGAGGCTGTTTGGCAGTGGAAAATGCCCAATCCAGAGGTTTTTAAAAAATTAAAATGGGGTTTCACATGACCTTCCCTTACATGTTTGTTTTACACTGACAAACTTGTGAGAGGTCGTCTTCTTCCGTTCCGGAACTGACACAGCCTGTTTTATACTCTGGTAGATACCAGGCAATGTCATGTCATTTTAAGATATTGTTCTGGTAGCTAAAATATTTTAAATTACTAACCTTAAGGTTAATTTTGGGGTTTTGTGTTTGTGTGACATCTGCTAGTATCTGGACATTGTAACAAATTGCATTTTGACAGGTATTTCTCATGCATTTTTGTAGTATCATTTCCCTAATGTTGAATTGCTGTGTGGGAAGCATAATCTGACCAGGTGGATCCCACAAGCTTGGTAATTTTGGGTTTGTCATGTGTAGTAACAGGTATGTTATGGGACTTTGCCTATTATTTGGATGAAACGTGGAGATTGGTCATCAGTTTACACAAAATAGAAAGTGCAGGATTAGAATAAATAAAAACCACAGGATAGATTTAGAGACTTAGGAAAGGATGATGTAAGTGTGTAAAAAGCTTGGCACCCCTCATTATCCCACATGTAGTTGAAACTGGCGGCAGCCACTGAGGAGGTTCCTCCTGCGGTATGGACGCTGCAGTGTCTGTGTGTCCATCCAGGGTGCCGCAGCCCTGGCTCTGCACTGCGGGCCAGGAGCCCCTCGTGAAGGCAGGGACACCGCAGTGTCCCCACAGGAGCCCTGGCAGCCTGCCCCGGGCACGGAGCCTCAGAGCCAGCGCTGTGCCGTGCCCCTGTCCCTTCCCGCTGGGCAAAGGGAGCCTGGGAGCCGGGCCTGTGTGCCGAGTGCTGAGCCTGGGAGCCGGGCCTGTGTGCCGAGTGCTGAGCCTGGGAGCCGGGCCTGTGTGCCGAGTGCTGAGCCTGGGAGCCGGGCCTGTGTGCCGAGTGCTGAGCCTGGGAGCCGGGCCTGTGTGCCGAGTGCTGTGCCCCTGTCCCTGCCCGCTGAGCCAAGGGAGACTCGGCCTGTGCAGTGGGGGACAGAGGCTGTGCCAGGCTTCCACTGGAGCTGCTCTTGGGCCGTCAGGGAGTTCTGGGGAAAGGCTGGTCTGTGCCTGTGACTGAGGCAGCATTCCATGGACTGTGGTGTATGTGCTCTGCTGGTTCCCTGCTCTTCCTGTTGTGTATGGTTTCTGAGCTTGCAGCTTTGGATTGTTCTGGTACCTTGAGTTAACAGCTTTTTAGAAAGGGCCTGTAGGAGTAGGGTGCTGTTCTTCCATTCTTGGGATGATAGCTGTCTAATAGGTGTCTGGTATTCCATAGTATCATAACTTTCACATTTAACACAGGAACATAGCAGAACACAGCACTGTTCAAAGACATTCACCATCACTGAGGATACAACACCCTTAGGCTGAAGCCAGTACAGTTGGGTTTTCTCAAGGTGTGGGTTTTTCTCCAAAGAGCTGTTCTGTCTGTACTCCATGGGGATGTGAGTGGTAGTGTAAAAAGGCTTATTGTAAAATTAGGAAATGAAGTGATTGGAAAGGAGAATTTCTGTGGTACGCATTTTAGATTTTTGTCTTTTAATTCATACTGCTCTCAGAATCTGAGTCATGGAAGCCTGCTCACCACAGCATCAGGAAAAAGAAAAACCAGAATACTGCTGGAACAAAATTGCTAAGATGCAGTGGTGTCTCTAAGTATTGACTGTAAAATATCTTTCCTGTCACTGTCATGATCAAATACTCTAAACTTACTGATTAGAGCTATTTAGCTCCATACAGCTCTCTTTCATGTTGTCATGTTTCATATACAATAGAGAAGAATAAAATAATTCAAAATTCAAAAGTCTACTAAGAAGGCAGTGAATTACACAGATAGTGCCATCATAAAAGGGAAAATAGAAAGGAATGAGTTGCGAGTGGATGTGTCAACCCTTTTGCACCCCCCAGCTCTCAGCAGTCCACCTGGAATACTTAAAATTCCAAACTGCAACCTGGATGTGTATTTAGTAAAATACTGTTAGCAGGAATTCCAGTATTTTCTAGTTATATTTAACTGCATTACCATTCTACTGTGTTTTATACTTTTGAAGCAAACTCACATATTCTGTATTGAAAAATAAAGAATAATATTGCCAATGTTAAATCTGTGTTAAATTGGCTGTTGTAGAAGTTTAATTTTCAAAAGAACGGGGAACGAAAATCCTTAGCCTCTTTATTATCACTGAAAGGGGAAAAGCAAATCTTAGACTGCCCATCTCTGAGTTACCTATTAGTAATCCACCTTTTCATTGTGTGTAAGGGGTAACCCAAGCCTCCTTTAGCTAGTTCAGTAAACAGTATTTCAGGTGGCCCTGACTTTCATGCTAATACAGTGATGCTAAAACACCTTTTTAGTTTGAAAAATACTTTTATCTTCATAGGAAACTTGATGTTAACCCTAAGGATGAAATCTGAAAAGTGTTGACTGTGTTGAAAGTCAGAGATTTTTCTTCCCCCTTTTTCTCTTTATTGCATTAAATTAAAATGTTGCTTACATGTGTATTTATATTTTCCCAGCGGTTATCTGGATTCTTCAGTGGAGGTGGCACAGTAGGGCAAGTCATGCTCATTGTTGCTGGCAAATGTTATCTTGTGTTAAGTAGTTATATTTCATTGCAACTCTAGGCTGTTTATTTTGGCACACCACCTAATAGATGACAAAATTTTATTTTTAGCAGGTGACTGCTGCCCAGAGAATGCCTCACAGGTTACAGCAACATCTGGCCACAATGCAGATGTCCCCGGTGGCGAGCAGCCAGGCTCCCAGGACAGTTACAGAACAAACTTGGCCAAAGGAGTCTCAATGTCACTGCCGTCCTCGCCGCTGCTGCCGCGCCAGTCCTGTCTGATGCAGGCAAGAGCAAACAAGAAGTCTCCAGGTAAGATGAAACAGTGAGCAGCTAAAATCTTCATAACGTGTTAGCTCAGTTAGTGATAAATGTCGCATAAAATAACGTGGTAAAATCATATTTAACTTTTGCAACAAGAGCGAGAGCAGTGCATGTTTCCAGGTTAAAAAAGTAATTGG
Organism: Nicator chloris; assembly: GCA_013400495.1. NCBI lineage: Eukaryota > Metazoa > Chordata > Aves > Passeriformes > Pycnonotidae > Nicator > Nicator chloris. Next base: position 220,322 of record WAAE01017968.1, on the reverse strand, counting down.
TTATTAAATAGAATGTATTATTTCATGTAGGAAAAAATTACTTTATTTGGTGTTGCAGATACTTATCTTGAAGTGTCTGAATATGATTAAACCTGGTTATTTATGGTTAGTTTATCAGGTAGAGGACTGCTGAAAAAACCTTTGTTTGTGCATGTGTCAGTGACGGTGTAAAAGTGAGTTGTTTGTGGCTTTCACAGTTCATTTTACTTGTATCTTCATACACAAATGTATTAATAGATAAATTGCTGTGGAAGTGACAAGAAAGCTATTAGTTTTCAGTGGTTGTGTCCTCAGTGGTGCCTACCCACTGGTGTGGGAGCCAGGCTAAATATGGGGCTCCTTTTATCAGCATTCTGTGCATAGAAATCATTCCAGCACACCAGCATCACTTGGGTTCACTCGGGCCAGGGCGGGGGAGACAAATGAAACTGTGCACGTTCCTGTTGCCTGTGGAGACACTCAACAGGTCTGAGTTTATAAGGTCTGGGAACAGTGTGTCAAAAGCTGGGCTTTGTCAGCACACAAAGTGCTGAACAGTTGATGAGTTGTGACTGAAGAGCCATGTTCACGATGACTGCAAAGTCATTCCACTGTGACCCACAAGCAAGGGAAAAGATTTCCTAAGATTCTACAGTTCTGGGAATGCACTGGCATTTATGCATCATTATTTTGTACAAAGACCTAACCAGGTGATACAGGAGGCTGACAGAAATATTGTGCTATTCCTTTGACTTTCACCAAACTCTAGCTAATGGAAGATGATTTAATATAAATTAGCTGTCTAGTATCTGGGGAAGGGGTGGTAACAAGGTTATACTGATGTCCTGATTTCAAAACTCTATTTCAGTAGCATGACAGCAAGTTACAGATCTTTCAGGATATGGTGAGCGAAAGAAGGACTGCACAGGAGGCTGAAGTTGGGTTGTAGTGATTAAGTTGTCTAACAATGGTAGAACAAAATACTAATTACAGTCCTCTCACTTAAATCTCTTTTACTACAAAGCTAGAATGAACATTGTTTGGATTGGTGCTCTTACAGGTGTGCAGCTAAATCAGTATTTGTTGTCTTAAAGGGGTGATAGTTGATTGTAGTCTGATTTAGGAGGCTCAACTAAAAGAAGGAAAATACTTATTTATAAGGGATGTTCCAAAAAATGGTTTGTCATGTTTAAGATATGAATGAAAGATGCTGCTGCTGCACTTGAAAAAAATGTTTGCTGCTTTCCTTACATTAGTGATACAATAATGCTTTAACAGAGAAAGGTTTCCTTTGAAATTAATGAAATTCCATCAGTGAATGCCAGAGGTGACTGCTGGGAGAGTCTTGCATAAATGTACAACAGAACTTTAGTAAGTTTTGAAGTTAAACTTCAATTAAAATTTCTAATTAATAAGCAAATTAATCCTCATACCTGATTCTTGAGGCTAGACTAGGTCAGAGAACTGGTTTCATCTCAGGCTGCCGTTCTGTGCCCTGCCCTTGGGAGCCCTGGGGACTGTTCCTTCTGCAAGTACTAAGCTGTCCCAGCTCCAAGGTCCTGCATCGGGCAATCCCTGGGGTCAGTACAGCTACAGATCCACTTAGTGCTGACGAGAGGGAAAGGATGGAGCTGCACAAGTTACAGTGATCTTCTGAGAAATCAGCTCTTCTGCAGTCAAAAAAGCATTAAGAATTATTATCAAAGCAATAGATGACTTTACAAAAGTATTGTTATGGAATTTTATAAATCTGTGGTTTGTCCCCCCGGGGAGGAGGCTGGTGTAACTCTGGTGATACCAGCTTTAAAAAGCTGCGCTGGATTTAGGACAGAGCTAGAACAGGCTGCAGGAATGACAGTCGGTGTGGAGTGGCACTGAAGAGAAGTCATGGTAATAGACTGGGGTGGTGTTTGTCCGCCTGGAAGAAGGGCAGCTGTGAAAAGGAGACAGTGCAGTCCCTGTGTTTGGCAGTGTTGTGTTCACCTGCTGATGTTGCAGGGTGTGGAAGAGAGGCTGGGGTTAGTTCCTGGAGGAAAAATCCATGCAGAACTCCTAAAGAGCAAGCGGCCACTTCTGCCTCAGCACACGGTAGGGCACTCAGCAGCAGTCATGAGAGCACAGCAGGGAGTAAGGGAGTGTTTTCCCTTACTGAGATTCCTCTGCAGTTTGCTGCTGATAAAGCCCTGTCCCAGACAAACCTTCTGTCAGACCTGATTCAGCCATCCTACACTTCTGGAAAAGAGCTGCTGGTCTGCAGATGCAGTTCCCATTTAAATGTGTCCTTTTCATCCAAGGATAAATTCATGTGTCCTATTCTAGATTAGTACATGAAAATAAACTTAAAATTAATTCTCCTACTTGTTGCAATGTTGTACATCATATTTGCAAGTGCTTCTAAGTCACTTCCACAGCAGTTTGTGAGGAACAAAATTCAATTTAAAAATCTCCACAGCTTAAAGCATGAGTGTTAAAAATACATCCTGAAGATCTTTCTATGGTGGTCTCATTTTACAACTGCTGCACATTATTTTTGGTTCTTTTAGAATGAGTGCTTTCTGTTGTCCAATTTTGGTATATTTGATTTACTTCTGCTTACGAATGACAGGTCTAGACTATTGTCTCCTTAAAGAATGTGATTTTGTCTCAAAGGAATGTGTTTTTAGCTGCTTTCACGAGGGCTAATGCCCCTTGTTTTTGTTAGAGTGGCGTTGGAAGAGCCCCCTCTGGTGTTGGTGGTAAAAAGTGAAATGGACTCAAGAACTTCTGCTAGAGGTACAAATACGTGTTCGTGTAGGACTGACACTTCCTGCCCAACACTTCTTAGCCAAGACGTTAGATTGTCAACGTGTTCCCATATAGCACTTCTAGGTGGAAATCTGAAAGAGCAGATGGGTCCAGCCAGATAATTCTGGGCAAGTGATGTGTGTTACCCTGTGATGAGGTGGCCAGGCCTTCACAGCTCTGTGGCAATGTGACCCGTGTGGAAAGAGTTAGATGGCTCAGCTTGTTGCCGTTGCAGGTGCGGTCCGGAAGCCCAAGTATGTGGAGAGCCCCCGGGTGCCGGGGGAGGCGGGCCTGGCCCTGCAGAGGAGGTGGGAGCCAGGAGAGCCCAGCGCCGGCGGTGAGTGTCTGCCGCTGTGTGCCGGGCTGCGCGTGTGTGTGCCGGGCTGCGCGTGCGTGTGTGTGCCGGGCTCTGCGCGCGCCTGTGTGTGCCGGGCTCTGCGCGCGCCTGTGTGTGCCGGGCTCTGCGCGCGCCTGTGTGTGCCGGGCTCTGCGCGCGCCTGTGTGTGCCGGGCTCTGCGCGCGCCTGTGTGTGCACCTGCAGCTTGGGGGAGAATGTACTGTTTGCAGGTACACTTAGTGTCAGCTGTGTCTTACATGGTTAGAGACCACACGCTCCTCACGGAGAGTCAAACTTGTCCTGGTGCTGGCTCAGTGACACTGTGAAGGGAGGCCCAGGGGGCAGCTCAGCTGGGTCTTTGGTGGGTTCCCCTCTCACCCCGGCTCCTCTCTGGTCGTGCAGAAGGTGCTGCAGCTGAGGACCTTGCATCTCCTCTCCTAAAATTCATCCCTAAGTCTGGGCACCTACTTCTCTTGCCCGCTGAGGCACTCTGTAGCAATTGGGAATTGTTTGTTGCACAACATCTCCAAAAGTTCAAGTGCTGGAGCTGTTTGGGTCCTTGCTCGCTCCCAGCATGGGGATGGCACCAGCAGCCCGGGTGTGCTGGCTGGGAAGTGGCCATGCAGCTGCTCCTGGTGTCCCTCTTGGCAATTCTAGGGATGAGAGCTCCTGCTGGGAGCTGCTTCCCCCAAGTGGTAGGATGATGTTCCTTATTTAATTAGCTGTTTATACCTGAGCATGGGACAGGCCTATGCGTGTGTGTGTGTGTGTATATATATATATATATATAGATATATATATATAGATATATATATATATATATATAGTAATGGGTGAAAGAAATAAATGCCCTGTAAATGTTCCTGTCAGAGCAGATGATCACAGGTTGGTAGATGATGCCACACTGCTGGCATCAAAGAAGGAAAATGGCTGGAAGTACTTGTTTGTGAGATTCCATAGCAAGAGTGTGTGCCAGGGCAGAGCTGTGCTTGGCTGCTTTTGTTGCAGGTTGCCTCATATTTGAATTTGGTCTTGTTATATCTGTTGGATGCTAGAAGACATTTCAAAGCACCATACTGATAAAATGAAATACCTTTGCACCAGAAGAGCTGGGACATTTAGAACTGGTGTCACATCTTTTGCATAGCAAGCAAAACAAAAATGTATGGTACCAGTTCTAGTGCTAACTGTGAGATTACAGAATATCTGTGTTATTAACCTCTACTCATGTTTTCATATGACAAAAATAGAGTTTCTGCTTGCCACTAAGCTTTGATAGCATTGAGCTTAATACTGCTTTTAGGAGAATCATTGTGTTATGTTGCTCATCAGTCCAGTGATGAACTGATTGCACTTAAACATTTTTGGTTTGACTGGCAGGTGGGTTTTCCTTCCCCTAGATTTGTGATGTGATACAGAGGATCCAAGACCCACCAGCAATTAAATGTCTGATGGACAATTTGGTTGTACTTTTTCTACCTCTTTTAACAGTTTCCAAATATAAGACTCTAACCTTCAACGTTTTTCCTCCCAATCCAAAGCAAAGCCTGACAAAGACTCAAGCTGTTCTCCTGCAGCACAAGAACTGATGACAAGACTGGGGTTTTTACTGGGGGAAGGGATCCCAACTTCTGCTCACATGGAAGAGAAAAGCGAAGTTATGGTAGGATAATGGAATATAATATATTTAATGTTCATCCTCTTTCAGAGAGGACTAATCTTATTTCCTCTGTCTCTTAGTTGCAGTTACTTGATATCTACCCAAATACCATCCATTTTAATAGAGATATAGTTATAGAATCGGACTTTAATTTTAACAAGTGTTTGTTTTCAAGAATTCAAGATCAATTAACAATTTCAAAACACACAAACTGAATAGACTTCTCATCATTTCTGGAGGTTAAAGCTAATCTATTATGAATCTGAATAGGTTCTAAAATTCTCTCTGCTTTCAGTATTTAGGAGGAAATTTTTGCCTTCTCTTTTCAATGATTTCCAAGAATGGAGAAGGCTAGCATTTTGTTAAAATGGGAGCATGCCTGGGGAGAGGGTTGTGTTTGTTTCTTCCTGAGAAGTTCACTTCAATCAAACAGTCCTTCTCGGTCATTTGGGGTAGAGGGATTGGAGAGAAGCAGGCAGCTCCTATCCACATGAAACTCATCTGCTAAGTAAAACTCCGTAGTAACTACCAAGCTCTGCTCTTCCCCCTTACTCTCTCCACTTTTAGCCCAGCCCTCCTAAATCTTAGTGCATCTGTTTGGATTTTCACACTGATAATGAAAAATTAATAAGACTACAGTTCTAGGTTTTTTCAACTCAAAGAATAAAGGCAAGAGGTGGAGAGGAGGGGTATCCAGTAAAGTGTTAAATAGAGAAGAAATCTGCCTCACTGCAGCTTTTTCACTGAACTATGAAATTCCCTTTTTAATTCAGTGATCACTTTTTAAAAGTAGTATGAAAGATTAAGATTCCCAGCCTAGACAAAGCCTTCACTTCTTGAAGTTTTTACCTGAAAAATGGGCTCTTTGCTTTGCTCTTATTCTACCTCAGCTGGAGGTATGTAGTTTGGAGGCCAGCAGGGCCCTGCCTGCTGTGCAGTGAGTGTTTCCTGCTCTTCCCCTGGCAGTGTGCAGTCGCCAGCCAAGGAGTGAGTCCCTGTTCCACTCTGACCAGCAGCACGACGTCGCCCAGCACCGACAGCCCCTGCTCCACCCTCAACAGCTGTGCTGGCAGAGCAGCTGCCAACAAGGGCAGTCCCTGTGGCACCATCAGCACCCCCAGCTCCACCCTGGAGAGCAAGGACAGTGGCATTATAGGTGAGCATTTGCATCAGCGCTGCACGTAGTAGGAATTACTTTTCTCTTAATTGTGCAAGTCTGAGCAGCTGCTTTACGTCACCGTGTTCAGTTTTACGCTGTCTGTGGATCCCACTTTGAAGGATTGAAATCCTGTTCTTGGCTATAACAGCTGCTGTTATGTGTGCATTTCTTTTGTTTTCCTGGTGCGGTTCTAATTTCTCCACTTTTTCCTTTGAAATAATTAATTTCCTCTGTTTTTCTCCATTCCTTGTTTTCTTATGCCTATTTTCTTTTCCATTCCAGAGGTCTTAACAGTGCTTTTGATAATGGTGAAGCACAGCAAGGCTTGGTTGATTTAATTTCCAGCTGAGGAAACAAAAAATTGATGTGATTTCCTATGAGAATAGCCTAAATCAAACTGTTTACTCAAAAGTCTGCACTTTTTTTTAATTGGCATGAAAATGAAGCTAAAATGGGACATTGTGGAAGAAGTTAAACTGTGTGATCCTCCTTTGAAATATGGCTGCATTAAGGGTATATGTGCATCTTGTGTGGGGAGTCTGTGACCATTGGAGGCTGCCACCCTCACAGCCCAACTCTTACAAACTCCTTGTACCAGCCAGCTGAGTATAAATCATTTTAACTGATCAGTTGCCCTAAAAGACGTTGTTTGTCATGGGTCAAACGACTCCTGTATAAAACTTAAGTGGTTCAGTTGAAGAAAATGATTTTGTGTACTCATTCCATGTCAGATTGATACACGATCAACTTTGTATAAGATCTAATTTTGAGATAGCATGAACATCTTGATGTAAAGGAAAGGATATATCAGAATTGCTGCTTTTGGTAAAAGAGCACAAATGTAGATACTGATATGAACATACTAGCCATGCTTGACAAGCTTGAAATAGTCCAAGAGTATGTCTGTGCTCTAAATAACGTCAGCATGGCCTCATGATTGTTTAAAATCATGTACTGGCATGACAACATCATTATTGTATAACCTCGTAAGTACCACTGTTTTAAAGAAAATATTTTAGAACAGTGATAAAAGTTGCTTATTGAACTACTGGAAAGGAAGGATGAGTGTATGAGTGCAAGAGCAGGGGGAATTTCCTGGTGGCTCCATCAGTCAAGTACGTGTGTTCATGGCTGCAGGACAGCATGGAAATCATCTGCTGCTCCTCTGCAGAGCTGCTGTTTGTGTCTCAAATTCCAGGAGAATTTAAACACCCCCTGTCTCTTGGCTACCCATGGCAGCACCCCTTAAATTTATAAGGGCATGAAACCAAGAAGAGGCACCTTTCTGATATGTGACCTGTGCTTTTAGGTTTTGTGTACAAGTATGTCGGTGCATTTAAATTCGTTATTAGAACGTGTGCATTTTAAATTATGTTTAGCAAGTATATGTTTTCTAGGGTCTTTGACAGAGTTCATCCAGCCATGAAAATATCTTGCTCTTTCATGTTACTTATGTGGGCCTCCTTTGTGTTCCTACTCCCGCTATGTTTTCCGGACCAGCTGACTGATGGGAAATCCGTCTTCTCTCCCTTTTCCTCTTTTCTACTTATAGTTCAGGTTTCCTTTAGTTTTCCAGTGTTTTACTGCTGTAGCTGTATTCTTTGCTTCTGTTGAATTTGACATAACAGTGGTAAAGGCAGGTTTTAAACTTCAGCAAGGAGCTAAGTAGGAGAAAAGATTGGGCTGCTGGCCAATATAAAAGATTCGCTGGATCCTTGCTGCTGTATTGGGATGGAAATTTTGAGCAGCCAGATTTCCTGGAGCTGCATTTCACTCCAAGAGGAATCAAAGTTCTAAAGATTCCATACTTCAAAAGGAGACAGATTTTTTTTGACACAAAAATAAAAATAAAATAAACCACAAGAGACAATTTGTCATATGGAAGTACAATCTAAGTGTGTGCAAAGATGAATGGAGTGCCTGGAAAGTTGGGTTTTTTCTTCTACTGCCTCTAAATTGTATGTCATATTGGTATTTCTTAGAATACGAGCTGTTGAATTGAAGCATCCAATATTGTATTTCTTATGAATGTGACTGATTCATATTGCAGCACTCTTTAAAAATATAAATGAGTATGTTTAATATAATCTGAAATTTTATTAATATACTCTACTGGTTATGATTCATCAGGCATCTACTCCTGTTTGCTCTTTCTGACAGTGAAATGTAGTAGGTGCTTAAGAAAGGATCAGTAAATAGCTTGCTTGCTGGAAGGTTTTTATCAAGATTAGTTTGCCAGGTATATGAGTACAGGCTGGTTGTCATCCTGATGATATATTTCAGGTGATTATGTATTTTAGGTGGGACAGACCTGTGAACAACACTGAATTTTTGTCATTTATGTTTTACAGTGCCATTTGAGAATGAAAATTCTAATGTGTGTGCCATATTCCTCTGACTTTACTTGGTTCTTTTCCTTCTTTTTCAGCCACTATAACAAGTTCATCAGAAAATGATGATCGTAGTGGATCCAGCTTAGAATGGAGTAAGGATGGGAGTCTCAGAGCTGGAAAACACCAAGGCATTAGCTGTGAGCGAAGAACAGATAATTGTTCACCAGTTGCAGAAGAGGAAGCCGTTGGATCTTCTGAGAATTTGCCAAAAGAAGTACCAACAGGAGAAGGTGCCCTTCCTTACACTCAGAGTTCTGCCTCTTTAATAATGCCTCGTCCAAACTCTGTTGCAGGTAAAGTCCTGAGGTCAAAACCCAAGGGTGTTCTTAATGATAGGACATTACTTCTGAATCTTTCTGTTGTTAGTATGAAAGTATATAGGATAAAAAGAAAAAAACCTATGTTCTGAACTGAACAGATGAGCATTACCTGAGTTGTTTAAAACTGTCATCCAGAAGGCTGTTACCGTGCTTTTTGGCAGGTATTGATTGGGTCAGGACTTTTGAAACACTTCAGTTATTGCAGGACTGCCTGGTGACAGGTAGTGTATTAGCAGCTAATACCTGAACCTGTTCTAGCATTTCTGACCTCACTGATGTGGTTGTTCCCACAGTAAGAAAAGGAAACTGTCTCAGTGGGAGAACTGAGGGCCATTTAAACAGGGAAAGACCCAACTAAATCTTTAGTGAACTTGATTGAAATGCATTTTGTAAATGTTACAACATGAATGACTTTGTTGTCGTTGTCTAGAAAAACTTCTCTGTGAGTAACATGTGGATGAAGGACTGTAATAAATAATAACATTTTTTGTAACTTGTGTTGAGAGAAAAATAAGCTTCAGTTCTTTAATACTCTAGCAACAAGTTCAACCAAATTGGAAGATTTAAGTTACTTGGATGGACAAAGAAATACTCCTCTACGAACTTCAATTCGCTTACCTTGGCACAACACCGCTGGCGGCAGAGTGCAGCAGGAAGGTAAAGGCAGAGATGTTGACACCTGCACCTGGCACAGGCACACATCCCTGCAGCAGTTTGGGCTGTGGCTGGGCTGCGAGCCTTGTGAACAGCCCTGTCCCACAGTGTTACTGTGTGCTGCTCCTGACAAGCCCCTCTGCATGTCTGCCAACAAGATGCTTGCTTAGACTTCTTCCTGCACAATGCTGTGCTTTACAGATAGAATGTGTGTGCATCTGTTACAACCAATAACAATTAAAGGCAGAAAAGTTGTAAAACTGATCTTGAGGGTCGTATGTAGATACTATGCAGCCCTCTTCCATTTATGGCTTTTCACAGTCATAGATCATTGCTGAAACAGAAGTTGTGTGACATTACATTTGGCTGATGAATCTTCAGAGCATATTATTGGTGAATAATATTATTCCTGTAAATTTTAATGTATTTTATGCAATCAAACCCAAATTCTTCCCTAAGTCATCAGGTGTTTTCCAAATGTATATGTCAGAGTAATCAAAGGTGTAACTACTGATCCTGTGACTTGAAAAGTACAGAAAAATAAGGCAGTAATTTTTTTTAAATTACTTTAAGGGTTTTTTTCAAACAGAAAAATTACGTTATTCTCTGTACCTTTTTCTGTTTCTCTGTAAATGTCTTTACAGATTTGAGGACCTAAGATTGTGATGCTCAGCACATAGTTTACTTTAAACTGAAAAATGGCACTTCCTCATATGTAGAATTATTAATGCATTTTAAAGAAAACTTCTTGGATTCTACAACTAACTAACTTCAGTTCAGTTGTAAAAAAATACATTATACCTGTAGCTTCTTTCCTCTGCAATTTAATTCATGCAAAAGTTATGGAGATGACCTGAACTGAGGCGATCTGATTTTATTGTTTTCATGATGAAAGCACTAGAATGTCTGATAATGACGGATAGTAACAAAGCTTCTAAATGATGTTACCTTCTGAAACCATGCTGTTTGATTGCATGTCAAGTTTCTTCTAATAAACTTTCCTCCCTGACACATCTTTTCAGCTCGTTTCATCCCCTATAAGCCTCAGGACATTTTGCTGAAGCCGCTGTTGTTTGAGGTGCCAAGCATAACCACAGACTCAGTGTTTGTTGGAAGAGAATGGTTGTTTCATACCCTTGAAGAAAAACTGCAGAATCCTGACCCAGCAGAGAGCAGAGGAGCAGTCATTACTGGAAATGTGGGATTTGGGAAGACTGCAGTCATTTCACGGCTGGTGGCACTCAGCTGTCATGGAAGTCGCATGAGACAAATAGCCTCCAACAGCCCAAGTTCATCTCCTAAAAGTATGTTCCTTTTCTGGGTTAATGTGCTGACATCAGGAGTCACATTTGCTTTTTTGGCTTAAGGTAGTCAGGCCTCAGCAAATCTTCAGCAAATACTTTTTTCTTCCAATGAGCAAAGGAAGGAATTAAAATTTTGTGTTCTGACAAATACCTTCAACGTGACATAATGTGAGCTCAGCCCATCAGAGAGGCGGTAACATGGAGGCAGTGTGCAGGATCTCTCCCTCTTGTCAAGCAGTGTGTCAAACCCCAAACTCTGAGGATGTGACTGCAGCAGCTTTGTCTCTCACGAGTTTGGGAAGGGAGCAGTGAGCGTTTCTTTCCTGCTGTGTACCCGCTGTGTATGCTTTCCGTAGAATTTTGTAGAGGTGAGAATAAAGTTGTGGAGAAACCCCTTCTGTCTTCTACTGGGATCCACAGCAACCTGTCACCAGACCAGTGCAGTGTCTACATTAACTGTAAGGATGGTTAGACTGTCATATCTGCTATTCCCCCGACTGACACTTCAAATGCTATTATTACTAATAAGAGCAATGATAAATTTCCCTAGAGTTCAGTTACATAGTAACTACTAGTTTAAGTGAGGCATTGTATGTGTAATTTTCTGAAGGAAATTCTTCACATCAGCATGGTTTTGCTTTCAGTAATTCTATAGTTTTAATCTAAAAGTCAGTTGAGTTGTTTTAAAATCATAAAGTTGCAAATGTGTGCCTGTTATTTATCAGACTAGTTGCGGGCTTCTTTTATAGTGGTATTGCTCAGTTTCAGTTTTTACTCTAGCATTAAGATAATCTGTGGTGTTTTCCTAGAAAGCAATCTGCTATCAGCAAATTTGGTCTCTCTTGTATTTGTTGCCTTTTAAAAGCAGGTGGTGACTCCTGTCAGGAGATTCCCTTAAGCCAGTTACCCCCATGTGCCCCTCCACCATGTGACACCAGTGCAGCGAAGACTCTGACTTGTGCTGGTACTGCTGAATACAGAACTCAAACAGGGGATTCTGTGAGACGCCTGGCTTCAAAGGTGAGTTTTCACTTCCTCAGGGGTGTTCAGTGTGTTGGAACCCTCTAACCAGGGGGTCAGTTTGCTTTGCAGAGCCCTCTGGGAGGCTGTGGGCAATGCTGGCAGAGGGGCAGCACCTGGGCACCTCTGCATGATGGCTCTGTTTGGATGGTGAAATCAGCTGCCTGCCTCTTGTACCTGTCAGGTGATCACCTGAATCCTGTGTGGTCTTACAAAGAGTTACCTTTACAATTTCTCAGCAGTTTTGTGTGGGTATGGGAGGTTGTGATCCTTTCCTTGCCAAAGGGCCTGTATGTTTTCTACAGGGAGCTGCTCAGTGTACCTTCCAAAAGCAAAATTTGGGGCGGGGGGAGGCGGGGCAGATAAAATGTTTGGTTCTTGTATAGCCCATCTATATGCTATGATACAGGTTGAGTCTGAATGTAGTTTTGTTTTCCATACTCTGAGAGTCTGAAGTCATTTTTGTATTAGATTAATTTGTTAGGTGTTTCATTTTTTGCTGAAGTAGTGAAATTAATGAGTGTCTGAATTGCATACTTTATGTGAATAATTGTAGAGAAAACATGAGATCTTTAACATTTGCAGTCTTTAAAGTGATACGTATTCGTTTGAAGCAGTGTTACAAAAACCACTGAAGTGCAGGCTTTTTCTTCACTGTGGACACCATGTTTTCCTTGTGGTTTGTTTTGGGGTTTTTTCCCCCAGAGAAATATGGGTTACATCCTGGTTTATTTTTCAGTAGTACACAGCTTTGAAATATTTGGAACAAAGCCAGTTGTTGTATTTCTCCATTTGCTTGTGTAAGCATGTCTTTAATAGTTGTCTGTCATTTACTTTTGCCTGATGATCAAATTAGTCCTACAGTGTGGGACATGGTGTTGTTAAATTACAGCTGCTAGGTTACCTAGTCAGATCCTCAGGTTACTTGTCTTGTGCTCAGTTAATCGGCTGCTTACCCACTGTATCCAAATGCCACAAACTCAAATTGTTACGTTTTCCTGCCAGAATCTGGCACTTTGATTTCTCCTCTTCTCTGCATGCCCTGCAATGTCAAAAACCTATTTCATTGCCTTCCTCCCTGTGTTTGACCCAGGCTGTCAGAGACTGTTACAGCATGGGATCTAACACTGGAAAGGATTTTGTAGTGGAGAGAGAACTTTAAAAATACTTTTATCATAAGTGCACTAACTAGTAACCAAGCCGTGCTCTTTGCTTTGTGATGCTGCAGGTGGTTGCCTATCACTACTGCCAGGCTGACAACACGTACACGTGCCTGGTGCCCGAGTTTGTGCACAGCGTGGCCGCGCTGCTGTGCCGCTGCCAGCAGCTGGCAGCCTACAGAGCCCTGCTCCTGGCCGAGCCCCAGCTGCAGGGCGTGCTCAGCCTCAGGGCCTGTGTCCAGGATCCAGCAGCAGCTTTTCAAAGGGGAGTGTTGGAACCGCTTTCAAACCTCAGGAGAGGTATGGTAAACAGAAAGTGACTTGGGAATGGAATCCAAACTGCATAAAGAGTGGATAAAAGTATTGAAAATACATAAAGCAAAACATTCCTGGAGAAAGGGATTCCTTAATTGTGCTAGTTGTTTGTAACAATAATAGATGGTTTTGAACAGTTGATTCATGTTTAAATTAAAATTTTGTGAAACTTACTAAAGATCATGGAAACTTTATATTTACTTTTTTGCTAGAAAATGGGAAGACAGCTATTAGCTTGAAGTTAAGGCTGGCACTTCCACATTGAAGGATTTTGGTTTGAGATGCATTTGAGTTTTGTCACATCCTTTCCAATTTTCTGGGTCTAAACATCTGCAAAGTGGATGTGGGTTTTGCTTGCTTTTAAAATGGATGTGGCAGTTTTCCAACAATCACAGAATCTCCTGAGCTGAAAAGGACCCACCAGGATCATCAGTCCAGCTGCTGGCCCTGCACAGACACCCCAGCAGTCCCACCCTGGGCATCCCTGGGAGGTGTCCAAAGGCTCCTGGAGCTCTGGCAGCTTTAGGGATGTGCCCATTCCCTGGGGAGCCTGGGCAGCGCCAGCACCCTCTGGGGGGAAGAACCTTTCCTGATACCCACCCTAACTCTCCCCTGACACAGCTGCAGCCACTCCCTCGAGTTTGGTGTGTGAAAGAAAGCCTGTAGCAAGACTGCTTTTGTATTTAATAAAACCCTAGCAAACTCCTCTTGAAAACAGCTGCTTCCCAGCACATGCCAGCATGAGCAGATACCTATCTGTGGCAGAATTGGAGCTTTGCCTACATATGAACAGAGTATATAATTCCTGTTAAAACTGTTTTTCATCTCCTAAATAATGCTTAAATGCCATAAGATGTACTGGTGTGCATAAAGATATGTTTTTGTTTTTTGACATACAGAATTTGAGGATAAAGATGTGTCACTTTAAGGGAGAATGTGTTGAGCCTTAGTGGTTTTAGCCTTTCCTTTTTTATTTTCAAATTTCAGAGCAGAAGATTCCTGAGGAAGACTACATAATTTTGGTAGATGGCTTAAATGATGCTGAATTTCATAAACCTGATTATGGTGACACAATTTCATCATTTATCACAAGTATAATCTATAAGTTTCCTCCCTGGCTGAAGCTCATTGTGACTGTAAGAACTAGTTTCCAGGTAAAAACACCTTTTAATTCTTTTCTTACACTCAAAGACCAAATGATCATTTATATTGCTGCTTTATTATGAAAAATACTGGGTTTAGAGAAACTCAAAGTCTCTTGGATTTTTTTCTTTCCTCCCTTTGTTAAATGTTTATTTGCAGTGCAAAGATACAATACTGGAGGCCTTTTCCATTGTGAATCACTATTGCAGCTGTCAGTAGAGTTGATAATACAAGAAATGATGAAATTGGAGTCTGTTCCCTTGTACCTCAGAAGTGCAGTGTTAAGGTGCAGGTGTGCTTCAGTGGAGCCTCCAAGAGTTTATTTCTTCTCTGCTTTCTTGCCACTGGCACACAGAGTGTTTAACTAGCTGAAGAGTTTATTTCTCAACTAAGTCTTTGGGTTTAAGAAGGGCTTTCTGCAGCAAGGACTGTTCTCTCTCTGGAGACTGGAGAAATGTGTCTTTGCTTAAAACATCTCACTAGTCTGAAAGTGCAGCTTTTTGAAATCCATTTAATTACATAAAATGAAAGAGAGTTCCTTTCTGTGTTGTGAGAGTCTGGAGATGTTTGTCAAACCTTTCTAATATATGACTCTATGTAAGAAGTTTCTGGTTCTCAAACTTTAATTTTAGAAATTTTAAAGTAAAACCTCAGAAGTTTTACTTTATGTATGAAGTTTAAGTTAGAAGTTGCAGAAGTGTTTCTTTTAAAGGTCTTTTGGATCTTCATTTACATAAACATAAAAGTATTCTGTGTAACACAAACATGAAAGTGTGTTCAGGTGAGCCTGCTGAAGTCTCTGTGCTGTACTTGGTACTTGTACCTTCAGGGATATGGGGCTGGGGATGCGTGCAGGGCACCTTTCTGGTACATTGTTACTGGAAGGGGAAATGATAAGGGAAGTCTTTTCTCTCTTGTCATTTGTGATAATTCCTAATAAAACGTTCCTGCCTGATAGATCATTCCTTTTGCCTCCCCCTTTCCCTGTCTTAGGGTCCAATTGTGGTAACTGTTGTCCATTTCCTTAACTTTGAAGTGGTCATTTCTCATCCCCTTCAGTAGTTGAGTCTGGCCAGTGAAGTATTTGAGACCTTCCTATGAAAAATGATAAAATGCAGAAATGCTGTTGTACCTCTTATGAGGAGGTAATACTTGCAAAACCATCTCAGGGATACTGAATTCGTTTTTAATCTGGTACTCACTACAGACAGGAAATGTAGCAGAGATGCATCATTGAGTTCTCAGTGCTGGAGTACTGTAATGTCTTTGTTTTGGTTTGGTTTTTTTTTTTATTTTTTTTTCCCCTCTCTCTCTCACAGGAAGTGGTAAGTTCACTACCATTTATCACAATATCCCTGGACAGTTTTCCAGACAACAAAGGAATTCACAATGATTTGAATGCTTATATTCAGTACAGAATTAATAACAGTCAGGAAATTATAAACAACATGTCTTTAAATGGAAAAGCTGATGCAGCTACAATTGGAAAAGTGAGTAACCACCTGATCATGAGAAGCCTGGGATCTTATCTCTATTTGAAACTCACTCTGGATCTTTTCCAAAAAGGTCATTTAGTAATCAAAAGTGCAAGCTACAAGGTTGTTCCTGTGTCTCTGTCAGAGCTGTACTTACTGCAGTGCAATATGAAGTTCATGACAAACTCTGCTTTTGAGCGAGCTCAGCCCATATTGAATGTGGCATTGGCATCCCTGCATCCCATGACAGATGACCAGATTTTCCAGGCTATTAATGCAGGACAAATAAACAGTGAACAACAGTGGGAAGACTTCAGCCAGAGGATGGAAGCCCTTTCGTGTTTTCTGATCAAAAGACGTGACAAAACACGCATGTTCTGCCATCCTTCCTTCAGGGAGTGGCTTGTCTGGAGAGCAGAAGGTGAAAATACTGACTTCTTATGTGAGCCAAGGTAAATTAAAACTGCAGTAATTCATGTTCAAATAACCAAAATTAGGTTTTGTGTGTTTGATTGCAACAGTTGGTGAGAGGAAAGAGTGATCTTAAAATACAAGTACACCTAATTTTTTCCAAAATTGAAACTTTTATATATTTAGAGGTAATGTGACTTAAGATTCAAAGTTTACAATGCATAATTGACTCTATAGAAGTCAGAAGTTTGCATCTGTCTTTGCTACCTTCATGGAGAAATGAGAGTGCTATATTGTTACTAACACAGCAAAATTGTTGAGAATCCCATGCAGCAGCACCTTAATCTATGTGATGCAGAGGGCAGGAATAGAAGGAACAGATCATTTGGGCTTTTTAAAATGGTAAAATATTGAGACATTTTGTGCTGTAATTATATCCTGCTAGCATTGTTTCAGTTTGTTCAAGCTCACTTTCTGTGACTTGGAGAGCTGGAGTTGGTTGAGTTGGAGACAGTGGCTGTTACTGTTTGTCATGTTCTCACAGTCAGCTCCCATTATTTTTTTTTCCATGTTCCTTGGGGCTTACTGCTTTGGGTTTTACAGAAGAATAAATAATGCTGACAGTTAAAATTATTACCAGCCTAAGACTTGTCTGAGCTTTCAAGGGGCTGTAACAGAACCAGTTCTGTAGGTGGGACTGGGGGGCTGCAGCCTTGTGGAGCCCTGGTCCCGCCACGCTGGCAACTCCCAGCACTCGCCCCAGCAGCAGTGGGGGCTGCCTAGGCCCAGGTAAGTCTTCTGATTGTGGAAAGTTCTGTTCAGAAATGTCTAAAGATGGGATGAGAAATCCCTTCCCACAACTTCCCCCTCATCTAAGGGTCCGGCTAGCATATGGCTAATTGCCTATTTCAAGTGTTTAGTCTGATTAACAAATAGTATATGATAACCTTGTTTTCTCAGGGTTGTGCCACTCTCACTGTTTCCTAGAAAATTGACCACCACTAATGTAGGTGTAGAATTACTAAATACATGTTTTCTCTCAAATTTCCCAAGTATTCAGATCTTGTGCTTCTGAAAGGATTAACTTCTGTCTCAGATGCCTGCAGTTTCTGGCTCTGAGAATGCGAAAGGGAGCAGTATGTAAACCACTTCAAAGCTGACACAGGCCCCCTGTGAGGGGACAGCACAGAAATAAATACCAGGAGTGTTTCATCTTCAAAATTTGCTGTTTCTCATTTTGCATTATTTCATTATGGAAAGAATTTTGTTTAGATGTCATGATACGTTTCAGTAGTGTGACAAAGCTGAACTTTTACAACAGCCATAAAGACCTGTTGGAATATTTACTGAAATACAGTTATAAAAGTGGTTCTCTCTTAATCCTTTTTGTTAGGAATGGACATGCTCTACTGGCTTTCATGTTTTCTCGGCAGGAGGGAAAGTTAAACCGCCAACAAACCATGGAACTTGGCCATCATATACTTAAAGCTCATATTTTCAAGGTACAGCTTGCATCTTAGTAGGCTTTATGACCTATTCGTATGAACGCATCGCAGAGATTCTCCTCTGACTTGCTTGAATAATTTGTTGGGAGCTTATGCAAAATATTTGCTAGTGCTATTGATCTAGATTTTATTTCTTTTTATACTGAATTGTAGATTAAAATAGGATTTCTAATTCTATAGAGAGATTTCTGTTGTATCATTTCTGTTAGGGTCTCAGTAAAAGGACCGGAATTTCTTCCAGTCATCTCCAAGCCTTGTGGATTGGTTATAGTACTGAGGGACTGTCTACAGCCCTGGCTTCTCTAAGAAACATCTACACACCCAATGTGAAGGTAAGAACATGAGCAGGGCTGCACAGCCAGCGCTTTGCCTGGCACTGGGCTGGGGAGTGCTGAGGGCAGTGTAACCCTTCAGCAGAAAAGCACGTGGATCTGAACTCTTTTGTGACAAGTCTTCATGTACTTTTGTAAGCTGTTGCTAAAGTTCAAATCAGTTTTCCTTGATAGTATTGATGGAAAGAAGGGTTTTTCCTTTCACTCACACAGGTGGGTGTGTGGGTGCATTTTTTGGGGTTAGATGTCTCACGTGGCCCTGCTGGGCAGAGCTCAGCGCTCTTTGCTTGTCTGGGAAAGTGTCAATTGTAAAAGGAGGAAATATTGTGAGAGGAAAGGATTTAAAATACCACAACTTTGCACTATGATTTGAATTCCTAGGTGATGGATAGTGAAATCCTAGTTGGTCAGTTGGAATTTGAGCCAGCTGCTAAGGCTTTTGACTGGAAGTTTGTGTGTGCATGAACACACACGGGCATGCTCTGGCCATTTTTTTGAGATTTTCTTTTTATGCAATCTGGTTCTCTCTTAATGTAGGTGGTTGCAGCAGAGTAGCAGCAAGTCACACGTGCAATTGTGATGAGTAGTGAGTTTCAGGGGAGAGACAAGTCTTCTCTTGGGAGTGTAGTGCTCAGTAATGCAATAATACATTTACTGAGAGAAGATTTTAAACTGGTATATTGCTATGTGTGAGTTAAAGTTGATGTCTGCCAATAAAACCTGCATCAGAATTAGGGAATAACAATTGAGTACCTGATCAAGATACCAAATTCAGACAAATCTGAGGAAAACATTGTTTTGTTTAAATTAAATTTCAGGTGAGTCGGCTGCTGATTTTGGCAGGAGCAAATGTGAATTACAGGACCGAAGTACTGAATAATGCTCCAGTGCTGTGTGTTCAGTCACACCTTGGACACGAAGAAATGGTCACTCTTTTACTTGAGTTTGGAGCTGCTATTGATGGAACTTCAGAGAACGGGATGACAGCCCTTAGCTACGCAGCCGCTGCAGGTCACATGAACATCGTGTCACTGCTGTGCAGAAAAGGTGCAAAGGTAAGCTGGTGCACAAAGATTGCCAAGCCTGCAGTCAGAAGAGTCATACAAAGGCCTAGAAAAGCTGTTACTCATTACTTAAGTATATAGTGATCAGGCATAGGCCTGAGGGGTGAGTCCAGACTTGTGTGAAGCATTTTGCACGCGCCACTGGTCACAACCCTCTGGCAGAGCCATTCAGCCAGTTTTGGGTGCCCCTCACTGTGCGCTTTCACGACCTGTTGTCATCAGCTCATCAGTGACTGTTACTGAAAGAGGGTTGGAGCCCTCTGAAGTCGTGGTCAAGGGCGTCCCCAGCTCTCCTCACCCATGCTCTGGTCCCCTCAGAGCTGCTGGCTGTCCAGCGGACTAAGCACGATCTCCCTTTGGCAAGCCCAGGCTGACTGGTCCTGCTCACCTTGTCCTTCCTGTGTTTGGCAGTGTTCTCTGGGATTAGTTTTTCATGCTCCTCCCAGCTGATCAGGTGAGGCTATTGGGCCTGTAACCCCCCAGATGTTCCCCCTTGTCCTGGGAGTCAGGGGTGAGCTGTTCTCTCACAGTGCCCTGAAGCGTCTCCTCTCCCCAGCCTTTCACTGCATCTTTTAACCTCAGACGTTTCCCTTTTGCCCCCCTTCAGGCTGACCTTGCGGACAAGAAGGGCCAGTGTGCTTTGGTCCATAGTGCACTGAGAGGTCACTGCAGAATCCTTGAGTTCCTGCTCGGCCTGGTCTGGGTGGCTCCCTCCCAAGAGCAGGATTCACTGAGGAAGCGCCAGGCGCTGCAACAAGCTCTCACAGCAGCTGCCAGCATGGGGCACTGCCAGGTGGGTTGGGAATTCAGGTACTTCCAGATCTGTTTGAAATTATCAGAATTGTGCAACAGTGCTTGCAGCTATTTTTAAAAGAAGCTTGGAAAGAATTGTTGACACTTCCGACATTTATCATAGTATGTATTAGCAGCTGGTTTAAATGGTCTGAGTATCTGGTAATACAGTTTGCTTCAGAATTTGTTTATATGTCATTTTCTGTCTACTTTCTCCTCTCTGTTCTTGGAAGTAGTCCTAAAACTCTAGTGGTGGTGATGATTTTCTGTATCACTGATCCACCCAAGTATGTTCCTATTTCATGTTGAATTTTTTCTTGAATTTTTTATGGCATGCAATTGCACAGGCTTCAGTTTTTAGCTTGATGCACATGTCATTTACAGACTTCAGCTCAGTGTCACTTCAGACAGAAATTTGGTAAGGAACACTAAAAATAAACACATAAGAAGTACTTAAAATGCTTTAGATATTTAGGTAATACAAGTATGTCTTCTGTTCATTGGGAAAATAAACTTCAGTAACCTTGAGAGAAAAGTAATGGGTAAGTAACGATACTTGAATGAAGATCAGCTAGGCTAGGGGACTTAGTTATGTAGTAAATGAGGTACCAAAGTGGAAACAAAATCTCTTCAATAAAGCTGTTTCAATATTTACTTCTTGTAAATCTATTTTTAAATTGCTATAAGATAAAAAGACTGATCTTTGAAGTTGTTTAGGTGATCCAAATACAGAAATGTCTATGTGCAGTTAATTTATTATATGGTATATAAGCCATCACTGTCTTACAGTATAAACTTGAGGATTCTGAGCTGTGGTTAACTTGGATGAATGGATAGTTCCTTCACTGTCATGAAAGTTCTTGTTTGCTGTCCACTGGTTAAATGAAAGCAGTCAACTCTTGAATATCAACAAAAGAGATCACATTAAGCATAAATACATACCTGAAAAATGTCCATCTTTCTCTATTTTTAAGACATTAAGAAGTTGCATTCTTAGCTAGAAAGATTCGTGTTTAATGAATTTTAATAAATTATATCCTATAATTTTGAATTTTGATTTTCCATAGATTGTGTATACAACTGTTTTCAGACATTCTGAAAACATCCAGATCCTTTTTCCTGCCTTTGTTTTATCCTGTAGGATCCCAAACTTTGTTAGTGTGATTCTCCTCCCTCACCTATTGGCTGCAGCCTCAGTGACCATGTACCCCATTAGAAAATCTGTTTAAAAGAGTCATTAGAAAAAGTTTTAGTTTAATAATCTTTTAGCAGGTAGTTTCAAAACACAGGTTTTCTTAATATAGTAGAAACACAGTAAAACTTAATTTAAAGCTTATTTCAGCTTTAGAAACTACCATTTATCAACATATGCTTAGACCATTCTGGGAAGAAAATTAGAAAAACAGGTAAGATATAACCAATGTGGAAGGAAAAACCTAGATATCACCATTTTACAAAATGTATGCAAATATTCTCATTTTTGCTCTCTTGTTCTAGATGATATGGAATTTCCTCACTGAACTGGGATGCTTTATTTTTGCCATTTGATTATTCTGTTCTATATAGGCCACATGGGAGCTCATTAAATAATACTTGTGCCAAACAACAAATTCACAGAAGAGCACTGGGCTTTTTTTAAACTGTTTTCAATAACATTCACTTGCCTTCAAGTCATTCTAAAATCCTACTGAATTTGTTTGGAGCAGTACTGATTTTCTTTTCTATTGATTATATGCATTGAGAGAGAAGCACTCTTGCTTGTTTTGCATCTTTTCTCCCCTGCTGTATCATACAAGTGGCAACTGGTGCTCTTGTGGCTCAGCACATCTCTGCTCACTGTTTTTGGCAGGTGGTTCATTACATCTTGACAGTTGAAAAAGACCATGACATGGACATCAATGACACTGATGCCTTGTGGGGAGAAACAGGTATTTCCCTTCTCATGTTTCCTAATATAAGACTAAAGAGTTTTTAATCTTACTTTTTCAATTCAATTTTCTATAATAAAATAATGGAAAATACTGGTTTTAATAATAAAATGCAGTTTCTAAGTATAGTTTTAACTCACCGAATCTATTCATCTCAAGTATTGAAGAATTATTTTATATTAAAATTATTGTAAAATACTGACTTTAACTAAATGGAAAACTGTGGAAATACAGTGCTTAAGTTTCAGTGTGGAATTTTATGGGATTCTCTGTCTGAGAACCTTTGTTTAAATATCATGAGTTTTCAGGAAATGCTGGGCCATAGCCTCATTTGTTCTAATTAGGCAGTGGAAGAAAAGACCTGCCTTTGGACATGTGGGAAAGGCCAAATGTAGTTTTTAAGGCAGACTGTAGTGCCTGCACTGCAGTTCCCTGGTTGCCTTGTGAGTGGCATCTCCATTCCCTGAAACAGCCAAGGGTGGGGCAGCAGCAGTGGAATGATCAGTGGCCTCTCACATCCTGGAGAAGCTGATGTGCTTCATTCCTACACGTGTAGAAAACCCTTGTTGCAAATCCAGGGAATTCTAAAAGCCATACATCTGTTTCTAAATTAATTTTGTTCTTCGGTATTTTCCTGTCAGTGTTTTTTATTGAAATCCTTGCATAACACATTGGGAATATTCACTCACTGAGGAATGGAAGTCCCCAAAAGGGGGATTTTTGAACAAGACTCGACTCTTTTGCTTGTAATACTGATATCCATAACAGTTACTTCCCAGTTGTTCAGCTCTAAACAGTTGTTATAACTGTAACACAGTGCAGTTTCATCCACTGAAGAGGGAATGGGTAAGATAGTGCTAAAAAAGAAAAATTTACTTCTTCCTGCAGTATTGGTAATTTCCTTTACTTTCAGCATTCATTGGAATTTAAAAAAAAATTCTACTTGATCATGTTTGAAAATGCTAAAAATTATTAGCAGGAAATGCACAATTTGGCCCGCTTCTTAGTAGAAAATGCAAGTTTCAGGCTTTAGAAACTGGAGGGACAAGTCCTTTGCTGATTCTTGCATGAACTCATTTTCTAAACACTGTTGGCATGACTGGTGAGGCTTCAACACAAACAACAAAACTTAAGTTCTAAATATATATAAAATAAATATAAGCAAAATAGAAGAGGGAGAAAAATCATGATGGGGAAGATATTTTCCTTTTTTTTGTTCTTTTCAGCTTTCAGTAAGTGTCACAGTGAAAAGCTGAAAGAATGGGGATTCAGTAACACTCACATATGCATGTGTCCAAAGGCCAGATAAGCCAAGAGCTGAGGTTGATGCAAATGCTTTCTCTAGCCCTGACAGCTGCTGCAGGAAGAGGGAAGCTGGAAGTGTGCAAGTTGCTGCTGGGGCACGGAGCGGCCGTGAGCAGAGGCAGCAGGAGAGGCGCTCCCCCGCTGCTCTGCGCCGTCCGGCACGGCCACTGGCAGGTCTGGCACAGCTCTGGGGAGCCTTGGGGAGGTGGAACCTGCTTCCTCCTGTCTCTAGTTCTGAAAATTATTTGGGTCAGTTTCCTGATACATGTTTGCATCTGCTTCAGAGGGATGTGCTCAGAAGCTTCGCTTCCAAACCCTTTGTATCCCGTGAAATAACTTAAAAAGCACATTGGCCTCACAACAGTCTTAGTTATAATATACCTGAAAAATAATGTGGGTTAAAATATTTTATTTCCTAGACCAAGATCAGAGATGATTTCAGATCTTTTATACTGCTGCTGTGCAGAGAGAGAGAAGCTTGGATTCAGAAGCCTTCCTTGTGCTGGCCTCTGCTGTCAGGAGAAGGCCTTAAAGTGCAGTCTGGACTTGAGCTACGTAGAATTTCTCAGTGGTTGCCATAAATACCACCTTAGTCCTCTTTTTCAAAAGTTCATGATATTATGGCTGAAATCTCAATCTGCCAATTTCATAAAATCATAGAGTCGGTAAGATTGGAAAAGCCCTCCAAGACCATCAAGTCCAATTGTTCCCCAGTACTGCTGAGGCCACCAGTAGCCCATGTCCTGAAGTGTTACACCCATGGTCGCTTTTAAATCCCTTCAGGGATGTGATAGATGAGAATTCCACCCCTGCCCCTGTGCCAGGGCTGGACAGCACTTTCTGAGAAGAAATTCTCCTGATATCCAATCTAAACTCCCACTAGTGCAAGGAATGTATTTTGAAATTGATATTTTCTGCTTCAGATTGCTAAACTTCTAGTGGAGCATGGGGCTGATGTGAATTTAAGTGACAAGCAAGGCCGAACACCACTGATGGTGGCTTCTTGTGAAGGACATCTGAGCACTGTGGAATTTCTCCTTTCTGAAGGTAGAAAATAAATAGTGGATTACAGCTGCACCAGGGATTGCATCTGGGTGAGTTAAGCAATTTTTCCATTTAAACAGAGAATCTTCATAACAAAGTTCATTTTCATTTTACAGGTGCAGTTGTTTCATCTCTGGACAAGGAAGGACTGACAGCTCTGAGCTGGGCATGTCTGAAAGGCCATAAGGAAATAGTTCAGTATTTAGTAGAGAGAGGTGCAGCAACTGATCAGACAGACAAAAATGGACGAACACCCCTAGACTTGGCAGCTTTTTATGGGGATGCTGATATTGTAAGTATAACAGTAAATTCAAGAAAAAGTTACAAAAATTTAGAATCTAGAAAAAATATTGCCTACCAAAATAGGAAATTTGGGGAAGTAGCCAAGATGGTTACACTGTTCTCATCTTGGCTGCAGTGAAAATGTTTGCTCAGGAAGGCATTTTCTAGCTGAAGTAGAAGCCCAGAATTAGACTGCAAACCCACAGAGGTTCCTTCTCAGGGTCCTGGTCAGTTGGTGCCTTCATAGAGGAAATATCCCCAGAAGAGGTGTAAGAACAGGAAGGGCACACTCAGGTCTGTGTGCACTGTGGACAGATCCACAAGGTCAGCAAGGACCTAGACAGAACAGCACGTGCAGCCTCTCACACCCACATCTGTGTTTCTGCAGCTCACATAGACAAGATCTGTTTCAGGTGCTGCTGTGGCATGTAACTCGTGTAGCACATTGTCCCATTCAGCCTTTGTCTGAATTAACTTGAAATTGTAAATAAGCCCTCAGGTTCCATAGAGGCTTTGGTAGTTTTCAGACACTGTGTGTGTTTTTGCCTGTGACACTGGGTACTGGAGACTCTGCTGGAGAATGAGGAGTGTCCAGGCTCCTTCCTGTCCCTGCATTTGCTGTAGGTCATTGTCCTGGAGTGGTGCCAGCTCCCATTTTCCTGGCCAGACTGGTCCCTTCAGTAGGTCTGTGCTGAGCCACTGGCCAGGCTGGGACAGGGACAGTGCCAGTGAAGAGGTCCTTGAGCAGGCCCACGGCCCTGGGTTGTGGGGCCTGTCCATGGGCAGGACTGTTGGTGCCTCTTCCCTTACAAGATCACTGCTGGTGGCACTTGGGCAAGTAATGGTTATGGGAAAGAAGCTGCTGCTTCCCTCCAGCCTGCCCGTGCTCTGGTGCCTTCGGTGGGTTTTAGATGGCTGACCTGTACTCTGCAGCATATGCTCAGTGTGTTTCAAAGAAGATGACATGGTACCTTAAACATTGCTCTGTCTTTCCTACCAAAAGCCGTGTTCCAAGGCATGTCTTGTTTCTTCTCCCAGGTGCAGTATTTGGTGGAGAAAGGAGCAATGATTGAGCACGTGGACCACAGTGGCATGAGGCCGCTGGACAGAGCCATCGGCTGCCGCAATACCGCGGTCGTGGTCATGCTGCTGAGAAAGGGAGCTAAGCTAGGTTAGTGAAACTGCCCTGCACCAGGGCAAACAACTGGAATCTGCTCTGCCAGAATTAGTTACTCCTGTAAAGTAGATGAAATAAAACATCAGATTTTTGCGGGCTGTCTGGTTTGCAGATGTCCACCCAAGAGAAACAATCTCCTTTACAGGCAGACACACGAGACTCACTTTAGAAGTGAGGAAATGCAAGGACTTTTACTCTGCTCCTTCTTTGATGTGTGCTGATGGTGAGGTCTGGAGGAGTCACTGTATATGGTTTCTCTGCCTTAATATATTGCCTTAAGACAAGAAAATTATGATTGTGCTATTACTGAGACGTAGTTCTGGCACTATTAATGATTTAGATAAGGAAGTTTTACTTTTAAATAACATTCTTCTAATAAACTATGGAACTGTATTTTTGCAAAGGGTAGGCCAAAAAAATGTAAGTCATGTATTACCAGTAGGCAAGTACATGGTGCAGTTGTGTATGTGATAATTACTGAATATTTAGTACCTTTGAATCACTCTTTCGTATTATTTGGGTAGTAAGTGTGATCAAATACAGGTTCTTACTTAGGCCTGAATTTAATTGTGACTTCTACACATTCCTTTACAGGGGTGAAATGTATCAGACCATTTAATACCTGGCTGCTGTCCAGGTGGCAGCATAGATGTATTTTAAATGTGAACCCCCTAATTATGATGATAATAATACTAGTTCCATGTAGGTGGAATATATACTGAAGTAGGACCAGGCTTTCTACTGTGGTAGACAGCAGAAACACACTTCCTTCCCTTTTGTCAGAGACCCATAAAATTTAACTTGCAGGAAATGCAGCATGGGCAATGGCCACCTCCAAACCCGATATTCTCCTGATTCTTCTGCAGAAACTGATGGAAGAAGGAAATATGCTGTATAAAGTAGGTAGATTTTTTTTTTTTCTGTCAGCAGAACATTGGACTTTTGCCTGAAGGTAGACTGAATGCCTTTATGCCTCCTTTTCAGCTGTATAATTTGATATATTACTACTCTGTTTAAAACAAAATAAGAATCATACATGATTTTTTCTGGTTCTAGTAGTACGTGTTAATGCAAGTATTATCCTCATCAAATACCATTAAGAATTTGAGTTCAGAAAGAAACACAAACTCTGGTTAACATGCAGGCTCTAGCTTGTCTGACAGTGTATCCTGTGCATATTTATTAAAAAAATCTGTCTCTGTGTTTTCTACTTGAAGGGTAGATGTCAAATATAAATATGCTTTTTGGCAACAGTATTGCAATATTAAAAGTTTCTGAAAAAACCTCTTGCTCCCTAAAATTTACAGAAAGGCAAGATGAAGGAAGCAGCACAGCGCTATCAGTATGCATTAAGGAAGTTCCCAAGGGAGGGGTTTGGTGAGGAAATGAAAGCCTTCACCGAGCTGAGAGTTTCATTGTACCTGAACTTGTCACGATGTCGCCGCAAAACAAATGTAAGCTCTTGCTGTTAGTGTGCTGCCTCTCTGGCATTGGGAATCTTAGACTTACATCCTGCTGTGTTCCTGGGGTTGTATGTGGACATCTATCTGTGCTTTTAGAATCCCTCTCACTATATCCTGCTCTTGGGCTTTATCACATCAATAAATGGGTGGCTTCTACGATGAGGGTGTGTAGCCGTGGGGGATCTATTACAGTTGGTCTTACATCATGGAGTTATTTTGGAATGATGAGCTGCTGGATCTTTGTGGTACTTTCAAAAGACTGAATGGAAAACACTGCTCCCAGCATTCGTTCTCAAACAGCACAACCAGGTGCCATGGCTGTGCCCGTGTGTGCTCTGAGCAGACACCTACTCTTGCTGAGTGGGGTGGGAGCCTCTGGCCGTCGCTGTGTCACGAGCCTGTTTGATTCCTTCTAGGATTTTGGTATGGCTGAAGAGTTTGCTACCAAAGCCTTGGATCTGAAGCCTAAGTGTTATGAAGCCTATTATGCCAGAGCAAGAGCCAAGAGGAACAGCAGGTACTGTTTGATTCTGTGCATCTGTCAGCACTGATTTTTTTTTTTTAACTTGCCATTTGTAATAGCTTGGTCTTTTCTGCTAGTTGTACTTCAAATTTGCAAAGAAAAAATTATTTTTAGTGCATTTTGCATCTGTACTAAGTCTGTCTATGAGATAAAGCCAACCACATCCAAATAGCAATATTGAATACTCTGTAAATACTTATGAGGCAGCCCAGAAAGTGACAAATTCATTTAAGAGGGATAATTTCAAGTGTAACAGTGAATGGGTCTGCTGCTCCACATGACACAGCAGGTGGCCACCAGTGTGCCATCTAGCATTTCATTATTTTTTGCCAAGTTCATGATTTATTACTGGCTGATTTGATAGGACAGAATATGATGAATCATTATCAGTTGAAGACAAAAACAAGGGGAGAGAGGAGGAACTATCTCTTTAGGTTGGAAGAATGACAAACTGCAGTGGTGTAGGTGAAGTACAGGAAGAGGTACCTTTTTGATTCACCGTGTCTTTTCTGAACATATCAATAAATGGTCAAGAAGCAGAGTTCATCAGGTTCCCTACTCTGGAGGTAATTGTGAAGAGCTTGTGAGACAAAGTTTCAGTTCCTGGTGTTCCCAGCAGAGAGTTCTCCTGCCTGCCTGCATGGGGTGTCAGGATGCTTGAGAGAAGAGTTTAGGGTTGGGTCTGCACTTCCACGCTAGTTAAGAGTTTCCCGAGGTGGAGAACTTCCAGTTCTAATTTGCCACCACCTGCAACAGGAAGCAGCAAATCAGGATATTTCACTGCAAGGGTGGAGGTGGATTAGTAGTAGGCAATGCTGGGACTCCGATTTGCCCTGATTTTCATTGTTTACTTATTTCTTCCTAAACAGAAAACTACTTGCTGCTCTCGCTGACCTACGGGAAGCCACTCAGCTATGCCCCAGCAATCAGGAGATAAAACGTCTCCTGGCTCGGGTGGAAGAGGAATGCAAACAGTTCCAGAGAACACAGCAACAGAAGCATCAGTCTCCACAGCTACTTGAGCAAACCAACAACTCTGATAATGAGGAGGAGGGCATTGTACCAGGCGTGAATGATAATTTTCATCTTCAAGACAGGGAAGATGAGCTGCCACACCCCAATGAATCGCTTTTCCCTCCACAAAGGCTGCAGTGTTCCTCAGCTGCTTCATTATTTAGCCGGACCCTTCAAGAAGGTGTTCAGAAAGCTCAGTCTGTGTCCCCTCAAAGCAGAACAAGCAACAAGTACTTGAGAGAGCCAGGCTTGATCATGCAGCCGACAAAGCAGGCACAGATTGTAAAAACTAATCAGCATCTGAGCTCCAGCCAGCCTGGATCTAAACCAGGAAGCATTCAATCTAGTACCAAGACACAGCATCTTCCCCACAGTCCCTTACCCATCCGGCACTCTAGAAATCAACATGGGGATGGGACAGGCACATTGTCATCTGGAAGCATTTCCACGGATCCCACTGATGAACTGCACAATGAGAAGTTTGTGTCCAGCCAACGTTCACATCCACACCACCATGAGACTCTCTCTTCTTGTTCTTTTGCTAGTAAATCTAAACCTGGTGACACATCAACAGCCTCTGCTCCAATGAATTTCAGTGACTCAGGGCAGCAAAGCCCTGTACCCTGCGGCGGCTCTTCTGGCTCTCCAGGCAGTAGTGTGATTCTTGACAGCTCATCAAGCAGCTTCACTTCAGCCAGCAGTTTGTCAGGCAGTGTTCAGGGGCTGGGCCCAGATGTTCGACTCAAGGAGACCAACACGAGTCAAGCTCAGGGTACCGAGCACCGCCCTCGCAGTACCCCGTTCATGGGAATCATGGACAAGACTGCAAGGTTTCAGCAGCAAAACACACAATCGAGTCGCACTTGGCACTCTCAGGCAGCAGATGGATTATCCCCAAACGTTGCTTCTGCTGGCATTCAGCCCTCCAGCTTGGAGCAGTTCTCAGTTAAACACTACTCAACTAAAGGATCCTCTACAGGTGCTGCCCCAGGAGACAGCAGCCAGAGCAGCGTGTGGGCAAAAGAACGTGAGGAGCTTACGTGCCAAATCCCTCCCCACTGTACAGACAGCAGATCACCCAGCCGAGGTTCTCTTTTATACCCTGATGCCGTAGCCAAACTTCCATCCCACAGCACTCAGGACAGCCACCTCAGTCACATCACCACGGCAAAACCAAAGCGATCGTTCATTGAGTCCAATGTATAAATACTGTTCTGTACACTGACAGGGTAGACCTGGCTCACAACATCACAAGGTCTACTCTACAAAACGCTGCCTGCCTGGGCATGGCTGGGTCCCAGGGAGCAGTCTTTGATGGGATACAACCACTTCCAACTGTTCCTACCATCACAGGGCAGTGACAGTAACTGGAATAACAAATTTGTGTAGAAAGACTCAATTAGATTGGCCTAGGAGCTCGAACAGAGAAATCCTTTCCATTACATGTTACCATTAAATGAGCATTTCCTTTCACATAGGGCTTCAATCTTGGTTTTTGGTTCTCTTGCATCTCACACACAGTACTCGTGCCTCTCAAATGCTTACGTGCTGATGTCTCACAGCAGCGCTAAGGGAGATAATCTGCTGCAGAATACTCAGATCTGAACATGCATGCATTTTTTTAAAATCAAATTATTTTATCACTTTTCTAGTGGGATCTAATTTGGGTTGCATGATGTACATTTAGGAAGCATAAATAATTTGTGTATGAGTAAACTATAAGCAGCCATGCTTTGACATGTAAATATAACTGGTTTTAGTAAATAGAAGAAATTAAATAAAATGAGTGACAGTTGCATGTATATTGAGAGGCTTTGACCATATTGGTTATTGCACTGAAGAACACGATATTATGGCCTATTAACAATAATCGCACTTTATATAGGGTATCTAACCACCTTTGGGTGCTATCTTAAAGCAAAATGTTCTATTGCTTACTTGTGAAAAGGTACAACAATGCTTACAGTAAATGCTTATTAAATGTTTTTATGGGAGACCCAAGAAAGGGAGGGAGTGAACGTGAAAGTTTGAGGAAAACCGTATGTGCAGTTGCATGACAGGATGAAGTAGAAAAGTTGGTTTTTTGAGGAAATGAAGGTTTTTATTGGCAAGAACATTCTGAAAATGAACTGCTGCAGTGACATTCCTATGAGTGCAATTCAGTTGGAGTGCTCAGCTTTATACTCTTCCCATCATGCTTGATTACAGTGTTCTGTGTACATTGTAAACAGCTCTACACATCCTTATGCAGTTTGCATCTTTACACTTTAGCTTATTTATTGTTTACTGTTTCTTTGATATTTTGTACAAGTCCTATATTAGTCTTGTCCTGCACTTCTGTTTTTTCACAGCTACTTTCCATACAAAATAAAGATGATTAATATACCTGTGGGATGAGATGCAGTCCCTGATGGTTACGGGAGAAATTCTCTCCCCCAGCTTTTCCAACTAGGTGTCCAGTAATGGAGAATAGAGAAAGACAGACACATTTTGGTTTGTTTGAGTAAAAAAGAAATCCAGATCCTATACTTTGCTATTTCATACCTTCTGAAAGACTGCTTGGCAAGATGAAGACTCAAAACTCATAAATGTAGTAAAAATTTTATTTGAAAAACTGTGTTTGAGTACTTGGTTCTTAAACAGAAATACCACACACTAGAACTACCAGGAACTTAAAGTTTTTGGTAGTTTCCACCAGTGTCATGACAGAATTATTAAAAAAAAAGGCCTCATAAAATCAAGCCTGCTCTGCTAAATGGCTGAAGTTAGAAGTGACAGGCTAAGTAATTTGCAAGTTCCCATGCAAAAACAATCTTGGTATGAGAACTCGCTAGCACAACAACCTATTTCTGGGTTGAAAAACAAATGCACCTGTAATAAGAAGGGATTTGTCCCATGAGAATCAGTAAAGAAAATCTGTAAACAATCCAAGAATAGAGAGATTTGATGGACAAGTAGAATGCCTTTTACCAACCAATAGAGTAATTGGCAAGAAAGCTATTAACCAGTAAAGTTGCACACGAGGTTTGTAAAAACTGTATAAAATTAGTTCTGTGAATAAAGAATTGGCTTTTCCTGCATGAGGAAAATGGAGTCTTGGCTAACTTACTACAATAACCAGTGAGGGTTGAACCAGCCACAGATTGGAAGAGAAACACAACTTTTTCTTTCCATTTGTTACTGATACAATTAATTCCTTCAGCTGCATAAAATTTCAATTGATTTTAACAAACAACTTCAAAATTAAGTGGTTTAACTATTTCTGCTGAGTCTCTAGCCAGCGACTAATGGCCATTTTTAGTGTCCTGTTTGGTGTGAGCATAAGGGAGTGGAGAGGAAGATTCGTCATGGGACTTGATCGTCTGTTGCTGATCCAGTTTTCCATTGCTTCCCTTTCATAGGAATATCCATCTGCAAAGAAACCATCAACAAAAGCTCGTATTATAAAGGCTTGGGCACTGTGCAGATGTTAGCTGTTTAAATGTAAAAAGGAAGTAAGGAAATACATCCAAACAGGAAAATTGAGATCTAGAGTAAGTACACTGTATGTGAAATCTTTACTGTGGATATAAACAGTTCCATCCAGTTTCACGTATCTATCTCTGCCTGCAAAGCACCAAAATATATTATGCACAAGTTAAAGAAGACTTTCTTTTCAGATTGAATGATCCATAATGTGAAGTAAAAGCTCATAACACAGCTAAAGCCTGCTGCTCTGCTGAACAGGGGCTTGTCCACCTGGGCCTGTACAGAGCCCTCACCACTTGGCCAGGTTCAGGACTGTGGCTCTTAGAATAGACAGCTGAACCAGCTGATCCTTAAAGAACAAACTGAGCCCCAGCTAAGTGTCAGTCACCCAGGAATATCTGTGGTGGAATACAAACCCAGGCTCTATGCCCCTCCTGTAATGCAGAGCTATACTTGTCTCCTTAGTCCTTGCTGGGTAAAGCCACCATCACTCCAGCAGTTAGCAAATGTTTTAATATTTTGGCCATTTTAATTCTCAGAAGTGGATGAAGTTAGTCACTGTTCACAGAGCAAAAAGTTACACTGATGTTCTGATGCTTGTGTGCTCCTCCTTCCCTCTCGCCCCACCAGTAGAACTACAAAACACTAGTTCTTCACAAAATGTTTTAACCACGTAACTTCTTATGCTGCTGGCATATCACAGTTCCAAGGGCTTGCTGCGTTTAAAGGAATCTCATTCTGTACAAACTTTTAAGTGAGTGCCCTATAGATGGTGTGCTAATCATAGTAATGAGCCTGGTGGGTATTTTGGGGCGAGGGTGGGGTTGATTTGATTTGTTTGCTTTTTGCCCCACTGCACAATTCCAGTTTGCACTTTCTGAGCCAACATTGTAATTAGGCTTGTAATTATATTTACAAGGGCACATAAAGGGAGGCACATTAAAGAAGAAGTTGCTTGACACACCATCAGAGCGGTAATTCAGCAAATTAAACATTTATCACAATTTTGGTTTGTTGCAACAACAATTTAGATTAGTTTATCTTTCTAGGCTGATGGTAGGGTAGGTGTGGGAACACAAAAATGGGCCTATCTTTACCCTCAAGTAATTGGTTTTAATCCATGTCATGGCTGGAAAATGGCTATGTAAAGACATACCTGTGGCAATGACAGGATCATTCATAAGCTCTCTTGTTATAGGACATAGGAACTCATCAGGAACAGAAACCGAGATCATTGTCATCCTCAGTTCTTCAATTTTCTGGAGAACTTTCCTGCGCAGGCCTAGAGACTCTGAAACATTATTTGTACATGAAGTGGACAGCACAGACAGGTAAGGCAAAGAGGTCAGGTCTTGAAACAGTCAGCAGCTGTGTTACAGGAGACGTAGCTCCATCATTCCCCTAAACCAAAAGCCTGCAGCCAGCCCTGGCTCCTGCCCCAGGCTCGCTCTCCTGCCGTGCAACAGGAACTTGGGGCAGTAATGAAAACAATCAGTAAAAGCAGTGCAAGTGCAGCAGAGCAGTGGCCTGGTGGCCATGCACTCGACTCGCACAGTGCAAGTGCCCTGCAGCCACACCTGGCACCGGGCACTGCGGGGCTGGCCCCTGGCATGGGACAAGGCAGAGCCAGTGGGAGGGTACAGCTGTGCACAGCTGCTGCCAGCAGCTCCAACAGACTGCATTTCCTTTCGCCTTCGTGCTGCCATTCAGCACGCCTGCTCATACCCACCTCTGCTACACACACAGCCACCTCTTTCATACATACACCTGCTGCACAGCACTGCTGCCTAGGGCTTACAAAAAGGTACAACTGAAAGCTGCCTGAGCCTGTGGTTTTTAAAAGAACACTGGTGTCCTCTAAACTGCAAAGACACTGAAAAACTTCTAGAGGTCTTCAGCAAGATCTTACATCACATTCTCAGAGCAAAGAGAACAGGTTTGCAAGGAGAGAAAGGACAAGCATTTGTATGGTGGTAGACTCCTAAAATTCAGTTAAATGGGAATTTGAGTGACACAGAAAATGTTCATTTTAGGCAGACAGTATTTTCCTACTTTGTAAATGCTTGAGCTATGGCAGATAGAGAGCAATTTTTCAAGTCAGAGATATAAGGCCATAATTTCTATACCTTTGTTGTATTTCTTTCCCCACAGAGAGCTCTTTTTGTAGCAGGTCGTTGGTCACACTACATTCAATTCTCACAGGACTTTCTAGTCAGTGTTATTTGATTGGCCTCAGGTGGCAACTGCTAGAACAAATTTTTAGGCTACTTGAATGCTAAGGAAAATGTTTGCATAAACTGAGGAAGGCAAGTGTCTTTCATGGATGACAATTCCTGACAAATTCCTAGCATCTCTGTTATTTTTAGACTTCCACAGAGCCAGCTGTTACACACAGTATGATCCAATATAGACCAATTACACACACACAAAAACTTCCTACAATGAACAATATCCAACTGTATTTTTAAAATGTTTCTTACCTCATTCAGCCTTTTTGCTATACTTGACCTCACTTGTGACAAACGAATTAGCACCTAATTTACACCTAAATCCGGTCATCAAAATTAACAGAGAACTTGTATTCTGAAAGTTCCAGTGCTGTTCACTATGCTTAAACTTCTTATTTCATAATGACCATTGTGGAATCGTTGCTAATATGGTGCTTCCTTGTGATTCCTTCTCAAATGTAATCACAGTTTTGCAATAAAGCAACAGGACAATGTATGAACCTGATGTATTAGAAGGCGTCTGAGCTAGGCAAGCTTTGCTTGATCCTTACCAAAAGTCACCATCAAATGCATACTTAAAAGTTTCACTGTCTGATTCAAGGTTGGTGAAGACCCGCAATTCTAAACATGGCACTTCTGCAGACTGATAGGAAAAACTACAGACCACCCTATTTACCAAAGTGAGAAACATGAGTTATAGAGAAAAGCTGAAATTCCTTTTCCACGGCTTAATAATACAAGATCGAACAAGGAAAACAGAAACAAAATCAGGTAAGGCCATTTAACAGCATCATTAGTAGAAGTGCATCATATGTCTCCAGGTATGAGCAAACACACACACACAAAAAGGAATACTGTGGACAATGTAACATTAGGGGGTTTTTAACAGCCCTGGAAATGAAATAAAAAAGGCATTTCAGGAGGAAAAAAATTCCATATATAGAACTCCTAACTTGCTTTCATTACAGCATTTCAAAGTACTCTAGAGATTAAAAACTACTTGGATTTCAATACTCTTACCAATTTTTAATTCATTAGCAAGACTTTCCTTATTAAGATTCAGTAGTTCCTTGCCATCAATATTATTCATTTTGAAAAGTCCAACAAAGTCTGATAAATCCTGTGCACAGAGCCAGGCTGAAACATCGTCCTCTGACCAGTCCTCAACAGCCGACTTTGATTCATTTTCTACAGTATCTCCTTTGGAAATGAAAAAGAGTTAAAACACAAAACAAACAAAAAATTAAAAACAAGCAACACCTTCCCCCCTCCCCCACAAAAACTACTCACCACAACCCCCCAAAAAGCAACCAACAATGAAATTCTCAGTTCAAAGAAACAATGCCATTAACAGACCCTGGTTTTAAGTGTTCTCAATACTATACAGTCTTCATCTAATAAAAGAAATGCTTATTAACATTATTTTGCTAATGCTTATTAGCAAAAATGTCTTAAAAGACATTTTTTTTGGGAGGGAGGGCAGTATTTTGGGTTTACCTCTTACCTATCAATTTTCAAAGTTTAGAGGAATTAGATCTCTTAGATGCCTACAGTTCTGTCAAATTTGAATTGAACAAACAACCAGAAAAGTGTTAGCAGACACTGGAATCATCTTGCACCTCCTTAGAAGGCACACCAAAACCCAAACTTACTGTTGTGTGTTGAACAAAGACAACATGTTCCTTTGTTCCAAAAATTTTAGGTGTAATTTGTACCATTAATTATCCTATATTAATAGCACTAATGTCATTTGTACAATTAGTTTTTCACCTATAATGACTGGTAAGGTGCATTTCTAATTGACAATTATGCTTCCAATTAGTGTATTTTCAATTTCTCACTAATTATGGGTGTCCAAGAAGTCTTTCAGCACTCTGGCAATAATATTCATCTCTTAAATGCTGTCCAGAGAATAAGCAATTGCAAATACCAGAAAAACAGATATAGCAAATTAACAAAATTAATTTTCTTTACAAAATAACAAAAAGAGAATACCTCTTCTGAGCATTAATCAGGTCAATTAGAAGATAAAAGACATGCACACAATCCTGACGTTACACATTAAGTGCATCTTCAGATGGTGTTTGAATTTAAAGAACAGATTACAAATACTTCAGACACTGACCTGCACAGGGTTGCTTAAGGTCAAGCTGCCATATGTGCACAGTTTTGTCCATTGAGCCTGTGGCAAGTAAGGGACTATGTGGTGCAAAAGCACAAGTTGTAACGTATCTACAAATTTAAAAAAAAAAAGTCTGAAAATTCACAAGAAAAGGATTTATTTATGAAACAGAATAATCATGCTGATTTCTTACCTTGTATGCTGAGACAAAGTATGAAGGGTATTGCCAGTACTCTGTAAAAGAGTTTTTGTGATTTTGAATCTTAAAGAATAAAAAAAAAGTTTCTTCACTTGTATGCTTCCTTTTAAAACAGGGAATATTGCTTCTTGAAAGGTGACAGAAGCTACCTTCAGACAAGTTAGATTTCAACTCAATCACCTACAACCTTGACAAAGCTGATCAGCAGCAGAGTCAGAAATGCAACTTGAATTTCCTACTTGAAGCCCCAGTTTGATTCCCTGGAGCACTGTTCCCCTGCACGATCAGCCAGCATGGAACATGCAGGGAGAACGATGCCAGAAACAATGACTGAATTAAATCCATATTGGCTGGTTGGTTGTGTAGATGAAAACATTTCTTCTACAAATCTTGTGTTAGAAATGACCAGAAGGGTCATTGTGAGGGTCAACCCACAGTCCTTCAATTGGACCAATAATTAACCACACCTATTTGGCCTATTCACTACTTGGCCACTCAATACTACTAAAAAACTAAATTCCTGAATTTTGGCAGTTTTAACTTAGTATTGAAAGATTTTGCCTCCTATGAAAAATAGCATTTCTTTGACAGGTACAGACAGGTTGGAAAGATGATGAGCAAAGTTATTCTGAATCACTAATTGACCAGTCAGCACTCCAGTATTTTAAGCTGTCCAACATGATCAAAGTGCCCTAATATAGGTCAAAATCTCTCTGCCCCCCACTCAGGTTTATTGTCCCCACTTTTCCCCACAGAATCACAGAATGGTTGGGGACCTCTGGAGATCATATAGTCCAAGCTCTTGCTAAAGCAGCATCACCTAGAGCAGATGTCCAGGCAGGATTTGAGTATCTCCAAAGGAGAATTTCACAACAAGAAGTTACTGTCCCATTTGATAAAAACCTAAGGCCACAAAAAGCTGATGAACAATATTAAGAAATACTTAGGCTGTAGCTTCCTTCATCTTTCAATTTTCTGAGGCTCCCAGACTCTAGAGGACATCTTATATACCTGTCTAAACTTCAAACTACTAAAATAACTGGGCCAAAAAACTGTGCAGGTATCATATTAGTGATTTTGGTGAAAAACTTTAATGCTAATTTAAAAATTGTATCAATACAATAGGTATGTGCAGAGCAAGCTGAAGAAGTTTAGAATTTGTTCATTTTCTGCAAAATTACTATTTTTAATATCATGAAGGACTAAAGGTATATATACCACTTACAGGTGAATCACAAAGGATATAACAATGTCATTATAGAAATGCTTAACCAATATGTTTTAAAGACATTGTACTTAACATAAAAATTTTCTTGAATTCTTTATTATGCTTCTATTTCATGTGCACTTTTCATACAACTAACTACAGATTCCTGATTTTATGTCAACAGGTACAGTCCTCCTTGCTTTGGAAGCTAAGCTAAAGTTAGGATAACAAAAAAATCCTTCCGCTTCAATATGAATCTTGTAATTCTCGTAAGTATGGAATTAATTGAGTAACACCCTACTGCAGAGAAATCAAATGACAAACCCTCACAAGGTAAATAAAAAGTGAGAAAGACTGACCAACCCTCAGGAGATATTTATCCTTAGACCCCTTCCCCTCCTACCCCCAAAGGCACCGTAAATATTTTGGCTTAGTATCATTTGCATTCTTTTAATATTGTTTCATTGATAAGACACTGCAGAAGCAGTGCTCATATTTAAAGACAACACCCCAGCAAATGGTGCTGTATTATGCTATACTTACAGTTTCATAGATTATGACGCACTTGTCCACAGACCTTAAAAAAACCACATTGACATTAAAATGATGCAGAGAAGGAAAAGGAAACAGTTTCATTAACCTTTTCCACAACTTGAGATTTCACACTCAATCACCTACAAGACACAGACCGATTGTAAAGACACTTCAATGGCTCTAGAAGTCACAGAACCATTCCTTAATTATTGAAAATAAATATTTAGAAATCTTCAACTCTTTTGAACTTTCTGGTTTACAATATTGAAGCGTGAACCTGGACAGCCAGACATTCCAACAAGGTGCTGCTTACCCCGAGACTATCATCTGTCCATCACACGAAAATGCACAAGCCAGAACTGGGGCAGAGTGCCCATTCAGTGTGCATTTATATTTTAACTGAACACCTAAAAATACAAAAAAATAAATTATTACATATGGCCATATTTGGCAAGGTATAACACGAGCTGCTTTAAGAAGCCCAAAGCTCCACCAAAGATGTGACTCTGTGACGTACTGTTTACAAAAAGGGGGATAAAAAGATCACAGATCTCTTCCCCTTTTACAATCTCCAACTTCCTCACTTTGTAGTCTTAGCATGTCTCACAAGGTTTTAGATAATTAAATGTGTATCTGGACACACAATATTAATCCTTACATACTTTTATATAAAAGAGGTTACAAAAAAGTACCCACTGAAGATATTTTTGGCAATTTACCTAGTCTCTACCTTGTAGTTTTTGCAGGAGCAAATATTCTTTTTCTCCAGCTCTTATCCAAGGCCCAGGAGATACTGAAACATATAAAGCAAACCTGTCCCTGGCCAGGCAGATTAAAAGGTTTCAATCTATCAACCTGTTGAAAGGCCACAGTAGAATTTGTTTTAAATCTTTACTTTCAATATTTGTTGATAAATAGATTGCTAAATAAAATCTACATGGCACAGCATCACAAAATGCTGAATGCCTTGGCTGTTCTCCAGCTAATAATTAAAAGAGAATTCTCAACTTGTGGTTAGTTTGGCTGTGAATCCAGCAGTATAAATTTGACTTGTGATTTAAATTGTCACTAAAGACCTAAGACATTAGTATATTCAAAAAACATTTCTATACAAACCTAAGAAATCTGCAAACAAAATAAGCCACAGTTTGATCTGATTATCTTGTCCACAGGAAGCCATCTGGAAGTATTTGAATCCATTTTCACTATCTGATGAAATTAAAATATATAAATGGGAGTCAGAAACATTGAAAATGGCAGCAGATCAGCAA
This sequence comes from Nicator chloris, assembly GCA_013400495.1. Taxonomy (NCBI): domain Eukaryota; kingdom Metazoa; phylum Chordata; class Aves; order Passeriformes; family Pycnonotidae; genus Nicator; species Nicator chloris. The sequence goes on along the minus strand of WAAE01017968.1, from coordinate 180,750 downwards.
ACTACATCAGCATAAAAATGATTGCAGAAGTTCTAAAACAGTTTGGATGTAAGAAATAGGTATCATTACACTCTTTCCTGAATAAGTAGATAAAGACCAGAGCTGTGCTCATGTTTTAAGTTTTCTTGATGGGAAATGTTTGTTTCCTCTGATTATACCGCTAGAGTCTTTTAATCTAAATTATATGGTTATATCCATATTTTTCTACAGTTCCGTAATTCTCAAAATTAACCACAAACACATGTACAAAATTTGAGGGTATCTGACAGGGAATCTTCATACTTTTACACATTCAGCTTTTCATTTTTATAAACTGACATTTCATGACTGCAGGCAGCCAAACACTTAGTAACTACTGCAGGAAGTGTGAAATACAACAATAATAGTTTTATAGCTTTCCCCCTTGATTCAGTGGCTACAAACATTTCTGAATTATCATGTTCCACGAGTGGACTGTTAGATGCATAACAAAGTGGTTGGATGGTTGTAACCTGAGGGTAGTGGTCAATGGCTCAGGGTCCCAATGGCCCAGTGGTGTCCCTCAGGGTTCTGTATTGGGACCAGTGCTATTTAAGATCTTCATTAAGATATTTAATAGGGAGCAAGAGCATCCTCAGCAAATTTGCAGATGACATCAAGCTGAGTGGTGCAGGTGACACACCAGAAGGACAAGGATCTGGGAGGTACCCCAGAGGGACCTGCACAAGCTCAAGCTCTGGCCCATGGGAACCTCAGGTGCTGGTGTGGCAACTGGACTGGGGCAACCTCAGTAACAATCCAGGCTGGGGCGTGAGCAGGTGGAGAGCACCCTGCCAAGAAGGACTTAGGGGTGCTGGTGGGTGGGAGACTGTGAACATTGCTCTCCTTGCCAGGTTCAGTTCCAGCTTCACCTCGGCCTTCCTCACCCCCTCCCTACACAACTGTAATTCATCTCTATACTTTTCCCAGGTTGCATGTCTTTGTTCCCACTGCATTTGCTTCTTGCCTTTTAGTTTGACCAGCAATTCCTGACTCAGCCCTGCCAGTCTCTTGCCCTCCTTGCCCAGTTTCTGGCTCCCAGGGACCACTGACTCTTGCACTCAGTAGACTTCCCTGAAGATCTGCCAACTCTTGTTCTGTTCCCTTGTCCCTGAGAGCAGTCACCCAGGGGATCCCACTGACAACCTCCCTGAAGAGCTGGAAGTCTGCCTTCCTAAAGTTCAGGAGCCTGCCTCTATTCCTTACCTGACCTATATTCCTTAAGATGGCAAACTCCACCAAACTCCACCACAACTGCTCTAGATCCCACGAGCTCCTAGGCAACTGTGACTGAATCCACTTCAAAGGCAGAACAACCACCTGTTACAGCCTAAAGCACAAAGAACCTATCAGACACTGGATCAAAACTTGCTCTGAATTAAGCAGGTAAAGAGAGTCTCAATTTAAAACTAATTGTACTGGATAAGCACTACTTGTATGCATTTCATAACGTGTTAAATCCACCAAAAATCACAGAAGGTTCAACCACTGATTATTAAACAGCAACACACGAAAGGAAATATGTTGACTTTCAATAAAACATGGATTAAAAAATCAAGAATTATCATAAATCAGCCAGAACAAATCCACAGTGTAGGAAATACCTGCTTTGTTGCCTGTTTCCCTTTATTTTGGCAGAAGGCTGTAATTTTTAAACCAAGAGAATAATCTCAATATGAAATGGAGTGGTGGAAATTACACTCTGATCTGAATTGTTTCAGCTGCAACACATTTTTTGCCCTCAGATGCAACTCTTAGTTCACAATGGAGTTTTTTGTGTAGTATTTTCACCAAGAAAGATCCTCCACCTTTCAGTGGACACATATTTGTTTGATTTGGTACTGTCAATCACTAATTCTCTGTTCTGAAGTGCATGTTCACATCCTTCTTCCTCAGCTTCCTCCTGCTTCTGTCCTGTTTTCTTCCCCACTGCTTCTGTCCCGTTTTCTTTCTGCTCTGCACCACCTCCTTAGACAGGGTGGTACACAGACAGCAGTACTTATTGCTAGGCTCAGCACTTGAAGATGCAAGTGGCTGCTCAGTTATGACTTTTGGGGCCTTTGAAAGGGCAGCTTGTGTATTCTGAATAGAAAAGCCTAAATATATTGATGAAGATCACTTTGTCTCAATAGTAGACCTGGAAAGCATGAAAGTATACACACGAGGTTGTTAAGTCAAGTTGCTGCATTACTTCTTGAAGCTGACAATGAGGCTTCTTCCCAATTTCCTGACCTCCATTAGAAGCAAATGACTATGTGGTCAAATGCTAAAACAGCTCTAAGATTTTTTAACATCTTAGTGCAACGCAGGAGATTCTGGGCTCATTACTTCCCCAAATTCCTCAAATGAGAAAGTGAGGTGCAGGAAAATAGCCTATCTGTTCATATTCCACAGTTCAAGCATTTAGCTTAAGCTCTCTGCATTGTTTTAATCCAGTCCTGCTCCTTGGGAACCAAAGTATAAAGGCAAGTGGGAATGGTAATCAAGCACTGCATCTTCTAAAACCCTTGTCTGCCACGGGGTAATTAGCTACTCAAAGTTACCACCTTGTTTGTTGACCTAGTACATTCCTTGCCACCATCCCGACCACAATCTTTACTTAAGAATATTCAGAATATTCTAAATCATCATCTCTTCACAAGGCCATTTGTATTTTGAGCACCAATGGCAAAAAAAATATGAAAACAAGAGCTAGGGAGAAATAGATTATCTCTTCTTTAAAACGTTCCTCCCCTGATGAGTAGAATAACTAACCAGATACTGGACGTGAAGAAATATCACAGCAGGTAATGCCAAGATCATGTGCTTTTTCATTATGCAGGCATCTCATTTTATCATCCCAAATGGTTAAATCACCACTTGATGATCCAGTGACAAATAAATTTCCATTGGGAGAAAATGCACAAGCCATCAAAGAACCACCTTTAACTTTCCCAGATCTGAAAAGCAAGAGTACACAGGATTTGAATTTAGAGTAGGTAAAGTTCTACAAAGTGACCTCTCAAATGCAGTCTGATGCAATAAGCCAAACTAAGGTTTGCACTTTGGAACTAGCTAACCGAGGAAAGAGAAACTCAAACCAACTATGGAAAGAGAGCAAAATAAGCTCTGCAGCAGGGATCAGACCTGCTCTTTGACAGCAGGAGGAAAAACAGGAGATGGAAGCCCAAGGCAATAATTTTAACTGAGTGATAAAATAATTTTCAAACTAAAGACAATTTGCATGGATTTAACACTTAAAAGGCAAAATACACTGTTAAAATTCTGTGGCAGGATACATTTTAAAAGTCAAAGATAAATACACAACTATCATTAACACAGATTTACATGTATACAAACAAGGGGAAAAAAGACTGACAATTCTTCTGGTTTTAGTGACAAAAGAGAACACCCACTAGTGCATATGATAAGCTGTAGCTGAGTAGAATACTCTGTGATTTATGATGTGGGATTAATTTTGAACAACTTGTGCACAGGAGAAAGCAACGTGGAAAAGAAATTCTGTATTTTAACTAAGTCAGCCAAAGCACTTTGTAAAACTGATCTTCAAAGAAGATTTCTAGCAGATATGGAAGTGTGATCAACCTCAGGAAGGAAGTGGGGTCAACCTGACATCCTTTACATTATCTGATAACTAAAGTTAATAGAAAGAGTCTCACTTCTTTGAACAGACACCAGATCCAGCCAAGCATGCATAGCTGAGTCTTTAAGTGCAGGGAGAAAATCACAGCCATGAGAAACAGTCACATGGCAAGAAATGCCATTCCTATTTACTCTGTCATTATACTTTGTACAACAGCTGCTAATTCTCTTTTACTGACAGAAATTTCATGTACTGCCAGAGGTGTCAAACTTAATGTCACAGAAGACAAGTCAATAAATTTTCCTCAGTGCCACACTAATCAGACTCATGACCTTCTAAAAAGCATTCTCTCCCTTAATTCTTTTATTAAGAATACTATCAAATCCACTACAGTGCCTCCCATTTTCATATGTACAGTCTTTTTTCTTTAGTGCAGCTTTTACAACTTTCCTTCTTTCACACAAAAAGATGCAGATTCTGCTCGGAAAGCAACAGTAAAATAAACAGCATTGTGGATGCATTTAAAACTTGCAGGTCAAATATCAGTTTTGTAACTTGACTACTGAACAGGAAATAGAGACCACTAAGAAATACACATAAGTCAACTTGCTTTCTCGTTCACATCCACCATAGAAATTATTTAAATAATAATAAGCCATCTTACTTCACAATTTGAACAGTCAATTACAACAGCTGAGTAGATAAGGAGCAAATATCATGTAATTTTATTCTAATTACCATCCATATATTTAGTCAAGTGACAAAACAGTGTGGTAAAATGTTTTCTGATTTTCAGCAACACCATAACCAACTGTGTCAAAAGAAACAGAGGACCACAGATTGATATTAGATGGTTAACTAACTTCCTCTGACATAATTAAGTACCTTGATGTTTTCTATGTATGTGATACTGACTACAACTTTTAAAAACAAGACGTGCATTTTTCTATCTGCAATTACAAATGACAATAAAAAAAATCATCAGCTGAAAACACAGACACACACACATCTCAAAATAGATATAAATTAAGTTGATTACTGCTGGCCTGTTAATACTCTGAAATGAACTTTTAATAGTTGAAGGGGACAGGATGGGAATGTTCAAGTTTTTTCTTACTTCTCTACAATGAAGGTACCAAAGCAGAATAATTTCTGCTTATAACAACAACATAGTTTCTACATAGTCATTATACATCCACCATTCAACTAGAAGAAAATTGGGATGTAGATCTAAAACGTGCATCACTGCATGTATTAAGAGCATATAATTTTAAGAAATGTTATCTTCGTATTTCTGGGTTTTTCCCTTCAGCAACAAGCATTCTGAATAAAAAAATACAATCTCTTCACTAGTAATGTCTCAGCATAGATAAACCCTCAGATTTCAGAATACTAATGACTGAATTTCCCAATTTTTCTTAAAGATAAAACTAGGGAAAAATAGGTTATCAATACCTCTTTACTTTCTGAAAACAAAACCACCATTTCAGTGTTTATGTATTACAAAAAACAAGGTGGCAAAAATCTGTAAGAATTTTGCTTATGGACAGATTTCCAGATAGACACAATTTCAAGTAACAAAATCAATCATTTTGAAAAATTGTACAGTTCCCACATAAATCACTGCTGTGGAAGGTAAAAAGGCCACAAAAGGAGGGATTTGCTTGACAGGGGACGACCAACATCAAACAATTCTGTCTTTCAGAAACAGATGCTCCCTCAATCCTGAGGGAAACATCAGTTTGCTCAAACTCTTAACGATCTTTCTAACTTTAGAGAGTAATTTAGTTGTGTGATACGGCCCTAAAACCTAAATAATGTCTTGTCCAAATACAAATCACAACTGGCTGGAAGAATTCACTGAAAGCTAGAAATATGGAGGAGGACTCTGAAGATAGCTCTAAGGCTCATGTCTTTAACTGTGCAACAGCAATAAATATGCTCATCTGCTTTGTTTCAAATGTTTCTTGGAAACCTATGTGAAATGTTGACTGTCATGCTTAACTTATTTAGCACCAATTCTTCTTTTTGTCACTTTATGTCTGAAAAGGTAGTGCCAGGACAGGTCCATAGTTTCCAAACCCTGACTGCTGGATTACCAGCAACCTTCTAAGACCTTCCTGGACTCCAAACTCCTGGTAATCAAACATTTAATTTATACTACTATGTGTAATGCAATATAAAGCACACAGTACAGACAGGCTCCACTAATGGTGTATTATGTATCACAGTTTGCTGACCCACTGTTTAGAAACCAGAGGCATACAGCCTGCAACGCATCCTGGCCTCATGTTAAATCCATGAAATGAACTTTTAAAAAATCAGGATTTCGATGCAAGGTAACACTGTAAAAATTAAAGCTTCTCGAGTTCTTGTGGTTTAACTTAAAAAACCAAAAAGCTACTCAGCACTTCTCCCTCTCCTACTGATAAATCTTTTGGTCATCTAAATTCTCTCCCCGTTTCCTTGCGCTATCCATCAGTGGTGTAAGTCTGCATATCTTGTATACACGTACAGCATACTACTTGAACTCTAGTCACTTCAAAACGAAGTGTTCGTCAGCAGCTCTTTGGCACTCACCGGTACGGTTTCAAGGAGCGCAGGTCCCAAAGCACCAGGCTGCCGTCCGCGGCCCCTGCCAGCAGGCGTGCGGGCTGCGGGGAGAAGCGGCAGACCCTGACGGGGCTGGCGCCGGGCTGCGGCAGCACGGCCAGCCTGCGGCCGTCGCGGGCGTCCCAGAGCGCCGCGGTGCCGTCCGTGGAGCACGAGGCCAGCACGCGGCCCGACGGCGAGAAGCAGCAGCAGTGCACGGCGTACGTGTGCCCCGCCAGGGGCGAGTACGGCAGCTCCGCGAAGCCGCTCAAAGAATAAACGCGGATGGTTTTGTCCAAGGAACAAGTAGCCAAGCACGATGATGAGAAGGCGCAGTAGTTGACATCATCACTATGATCTGCTAAAGTGTGGATTAATGTCGCCATTTAAAAAAACTAAAATCTGAAAAACAGTTTAACAATCAGACTTAATTTTCCTGTTTCATAAATGAAACATACTACCTTAGCAAGACAAATTCTGAAGGAAAAAAAGAAAGAAAAACTCATTTGCAAAGGGAAGTTTTTCACCTAGCATTGGTTAAGCACAGAATCATAAAATCACAGACTAGTTTGGGTTAGAAGGGATCTTAAAGCCCATCCAATTTCACTCCCTGCCATGGGCAGGGACACTTTCCTCTATCCAAGCCCCATCCAGCCTGGCCTTGAATGCTTCCAGGGATGGGGCAGCCACAGCTTCTCTGGGCACCCTGTGCCAGGGCTTCATCACCCTCACAGCCAACAATTTCTTCCTAATCTTTAATCTAAACCTACTCTCAGTTTAAATCCATCCCCCTTTCTAACACTGCATGCCCTTGTAAAAAGACCCTCTCCAGCCTTTTTGTAGTGTGTGGTTGGAGCACTTCCAGTGAAGACCGAGACAAAATAGTCATTGAGTACCTGAGCCTTCTCCACCTCTTGGGTAACCAGGTCTCCTGTTTCCTTCCCATGAGGGCCCACACTTTTCCTAATCTTCCTTTTATCACCAACATACCTATAGAAGCTTTTATTGTTGCTCCTGACATCCCTGGCTGGATTTAATTCCATGAGGACTTTAGCTTTCCCAACCTAATCCCTCACTGCTCAAACGATCTCTCTGTATTCCTCCCAGGCTACCAGTCCTTGCTTGCATCCTCTTCATTTTTGTCTGAATTTGTCCAAGAGCTCCCTTCTGCTTACTTTCACAGATAGCAACAGTAGTGACGGCAAAACATCAGCGCAATACCACATACTTGTGTTGCCAATCCAAGGTTTCACCAGACTGACTAAAACATTTAAGTCAAAATGTGAATCTTAATTGGGTGATCAGAATTGGAACCTCTCCAGAAATTGCATTTACTGCTACACAGAACAACAAAAGACAATGTGAACTTCACACACATTTTCCCAGGACTTAAAACTGCTGGAACCAGTTTAAATTGTATCAGGCAAGTGATTTACACTGCTGAGGTCTGGGAAATTGCCTGAGGAGGTACATTCCAACCAGTTACTTCCCATGCTGCAGATCACAGACAAGTTTCCTGAGAATAAGGAAGCACAGAGCCAAAATGAAGTGCCTACAGCTCTTATAAGCTGTTTATAATAAAAAACCAGTAATACTGCTTATATAGTGTTAAATAATAGTCTGCTGTTCTAGATAAGTGCTTCATTCTGAATAATAATTTCAGTGCTGAGGCATCTATGAACTCATGCATCTGCAAACCACGTATACTTACATTTTCTGTTTTTTTACATAGAAACATTCACACACACATATGTTTGTATGTACATGGATGTGCAAGTATGTGTAAATGTATGCACACACGCAGAGGTATGTACGCATACGCACAGACACAAAAGTGCATATGTAAGGGCAAAACACTTGTTCTCTTCAGACAGTGTATGGCATACCGATTTAGTTAAAGACCAAATCATTGAATACTACCTATTTTAGCTTCAGGATGCTTTTTTACAACCACTCTCTTTAAAACCATTAAACAGATGAAGTAGTATCAATAACGTATCTTAGCTGCAGAAAGAAAATAAACATACATTCTTCAACTATGAGAAACCCAAGAGTCAGACAAAGCTTGACATCTGGAAAGATGAGCTGAAAAAGGCACCTTGATCTCACCGTCAGGAGACTTTCAGGAGCTCACTGCAGGAAAGCAAACCTAAGAACAAGAGGTTTCAGTATCAATAAATCGACTGAGGGAGCGAGGAGCAGCGGCAGCATTCGTCACCAGAGAGATGTTCAGCACTACAGCATCATCTCCTCTGGCAATTACGTATTTTTTCTCATAACCCACAAACCAGGAGCACCTGCCCACAGAAAGATCTACAGCAATTCTCGACACGGCTGGCAGCCCCTTCCCTATTGCTCTTTCCGCAGCCTAGCCCCACCCAACCCACCGCGCCGACGGCGCGGCGGGACGCGCTCGGCAGGTCGGCGGAGTCACCTCGAGCTCCAGTGGCAGGTGTGAGGTAAACAACATCCTGCCCCGGCTGAGCGGGGGCCCCGCGGCCGCCAGGGGATCGCGCCCGCACCTCCCGCGCTCCGGCCGTGGCGCCTCCTGCCTCGGCCACCCCGCACGGCCCCCGCAGCTGCGCACGCGCGGTGCTCCCCCGGCCGCCCGAATGGTGCGGCCCGGGCCGACCCGCCTCGCTCCGGGCCGCGCCACTCTGCGCCGACAGCAGGGGGAGCCGGCGTTGCGTTTCCCGCTCTCACCGCCGCCACTTGGTCCTGGCCCTGAGGCAGCGCGGGCGCGGACCGTGCGACCTTCAGCCCTCCGCGCCCTCGGCTCCGGCGCGGAGCCGCACAACAGCCGCCGGCGCTATGGCTGCCTTGGCACGAACCCTGCATGGGTGCGGGCGGTGCCAGCGCCCGTGGGATGTCGGCGGGGCCGGATGTGTGGAGCGGGCAGCGGGGCCGCGCTGCGCCGCTGAGATGCACACGGTGACCGCCTCCCCCCGCCACAGGCGCGGCCCTCGAGCAGAGCGAAGGGCAGTTCCAACACAGAGGGCTCACCCAGGCCCAGCAGCCGTCAGGTAATTTACACCATCACCCTCTCCCCCTCCACATACACGCTCAGCAACTCATGCATAATAAATGGTTTAGCCGGCACCTACACGTTTTGAGGAACACAAAGTCACTTTCTCAGAGTCATTGTGCCCAGGAAGCATTCCCTAAATGATCGGCCTTCCGTGTTTAGTCCGTACCATCTCACGCTCTGTTTTATAGCACGTTATTTGATTGCACATTCAGTGATCCACAGCTGAAGCCTGGCCTTTCATTGTTCTGAATCCTAGGTGACAGTCACTACTAGAAAGAAGGCTTTAGACCTCCTTTTAAAGATATATATTTTGATTTTCAGTTGCTTTTTTATCATCTCATTTTGTTCAAAGAGATGACAGACAAAAGAGAACCCACACTCAACCGAAACGCTCTTCATTGAGTGCCATTACAGTACTTATAAAATAGTACGTTTGAAAGTTTTGGAATAAATTCTCTAAACTAAAACTGGCACACTTCGTTCAGAAAGGATGACAGCACACTGGAAAACTTCCTCTTAAGAAAACATACAAACATCAACAGGAGAGAAAATTAGAAAAGAGGAAACATTACAAACATTTTTCTAGTGGTTAAATCCCTGCTCTTTTCTATGGAAACATGAGGGCATATGCATGACTCAAGTTTGCCATTTAAATATAGTATTTCCTGGAATTTTAATTTTACTGCAAGAGTAACGAAGACACTGGCTGTTAGCAAGGAAAGCAATACACGGGCTGTGTCAAGTTAGAGAGAGGTGATACCTGTCTCACTGTCATCACTACAGTAGCTGGTTCAGCTGAATTGGGATACAAGCTCAAAAAAAAGCAACTTGTATTATAGATATTGTATGTAGTGTAGCTGGTCATCTCTGACATTTCAGAAAACTAACAGTTCTAGAATTGCAGACAAAGCATTAACCGGTATAGATTCTGAAAAAAAAGATCATTGAAGAACCAGATTTCTCAATTATCTAAGCATATTTGTAACATCTTCTTAGAAGTTTATCATCATAAATTCAAAACAGTGATTAATCGTCACATCTCTGGTACATGTCAGCAAACTTCTTTACTGAAGTCTTCAGAACAGTCATGAAAAGGAAAGGTGTGGAGCAGTCAGTGTGGGAGCTCATGGTAGCATGCAAGACTGACACCCAAATCTGATTTTTTTTATTCCAAGTGTTAAGATTATTCTAACAGGACTTTGGAATAAAGGAAAATATTACTGAACAAGATATTCTGGGGAGAGCAATGGAAACATTCATTAAAAAATAGGCACTAAGACTCAAACATGGCAGACCTAGTTTAAAAGCCTAAACCAAAACCCCTCCCAACATTATTTTGTGAGAGAACCACAAGTATTGTGGTTCCACAATATCTCTTTGTAATTCCTGTATTTTCTTCAGTCAGCGCAAGGGTTATGACTAATGCCCTTCTACAGGCCAAAAAAGGGACAAAACCTTACATGGACAGTGGTTTTCAGAAACATGACCAAATGTGCATTTTCATGTCTGTAACGGCAGTGATCAGCCTGGCACACCTCCCCTATTTACAGTCAGGGAACTGCTCTCTGTCTGCTTGGCAATTGCTTCCTTATGAACTACCATTAAAAGGCCAGGAGAATTAGATGCATCATAAAAAGAACTGAATGTTAAATGCAAGACTCCCAAGATATTATCTAAAAAATACCCCAAACCAAAAATCCTGTATACACAGGACCTGAAGTATTAAAATTGCCAAGAAAATCTGGTTTGCAAAACAGTCCTTTATTGTATCCGTGCCACACATACTAGTGAAAAATAACACTCCTAAAAAAGGAAAAGAAAAAGAATGCTACCTTTCCACAACATTTCTTTTAAATAAAACTTCAAGTACTCTTACATTAGTACAAAAAAAAAATTCCGATCTATCTGCCCCAACAGGCCACCACAACACACAGTAGATAAAACACAGTGGTTACAAATGTCTTCTTTTGTTATTCTGTGGCAAGGCAAATGGAGGGAAATGTTTCTATGCAAAAATACTGTGTGCGTAGGAAATTGTCACAATTTTCTTCCACATGGATACAAATGATTATACTTGAATTTGAGGCCGTGGGGGCTTGAAATTATATAACAAAATAGAAAAATGGAAAACTAATATCCCCTACACCCTGTTTTAAAGGCAGGCACTACCAAGATTAGGGAGACTCCACAGTGTTGGTAGAGGATAATAACTGTACAAGCCATAGAGCTATAATTACCTTAAGACTAAAATAAAATGCTACCATCCTTCTAAGGCATAAACAATAATGTCTGCAAACAATATGTACACATCATACATATTTAAAACAAGACTTAATATAAACAATAATGAACAGTATATACATGTCTCAATTTTTCTTCACTGTCTTGAAATACAATTTAACTACACAAGTGATGCAGCAACATATATATAAATGTACTTGTAACTCTACAGTAAAGTTTAATTTTTAGTGCCTTCACAGCACATCAGTGTAAACAGTTTTACTTGGCTTTGTTTTATATTTTAAAACATTCCTTGTTGTATTTTCAACATTTAAAGCAATTTTCTAGTTCTTCCTTTTCATAGAAAACGAAGATTCTGAATGCTGTATAATCATAAATAATTCATAAAATTAAATACATTCACTAAAAAATAAACTACAAAGTAAAAAAAAATGAAAAATAGATATTTATTGAAAGGGAAAAGAGAACCATTTTCCCAAGTAGAGCTCTGGTGTTTGAATATTCAGTGCGTTTTGATAAATTGCTATTGCACTATAACACCCCTTTCTTTGAAATTCTTTGGGTGTGCTTCCCTGTTCTACCTAAATTAGTTTGTTAAAACACACAAACCAATAACCAAGGGGCCATGGTTGCTGTAGGAGTGAAGCCTTTAAAACTAGTATCACAACTCTGTGACATTTCAAAGGAAAAAATTAGTTACGTATGTGCCTTGCACTTCCATGTAAATACAGTTCACATTGCTGGTCTTATCAGTCCTCATTTAATGGAAAAAAGAAAAAAAGAAGAGTTCTAGTAGCTTCAGCTCACTTTGAAAATCTCTGTCCATTTTTTTTCAAAATACTTCCTCATGTTGTGGCCAGCCCTGCCTATGTCAGAATCATCTTCATTGAAAGTTTCACAGTTGTCAAAAACAAGCCTGACATCCAGCGAAAATGCTTCAAGATTTGGGTACCTGAAAGAAGAAAAAAGTAAAGTATTTTTGAAACACAGAGAATCAAAAGGAAAAATATTTCAGCTACATGAGAAAATACTTAAGTAAGAATTTAAATTAGAATTTCTAACAAGAAAATGAACATTGGCAAAAGGAAATACTCTCTCATCACTGTTTTGTTATTTTTCTCCAAAGTTTTGTAAGGTAGAATTTCATGCCTGTACTGGAAAACAAACTTTTAGAAAACTAACTCTTCCCTCTCTTCAACAGCTTTCTAGTTAAAAGGTTATGGCTATTTTCCATTTATGCATCTATTCTTGGGCTCAGGGTCCTTTCAAAATGTTGAACAGAGCTGAATTTATCTAAATGAGGAACAAACGGGTACACAAAAAGGCTGCCCAGATAATCCTGTGACACTGTCTTGTTAATTCTTTTTATTATCCCGAACGGCCCAAAGAGTGTTCTAACATTCACAGGAATTATTAAAAATAAGAATAGAAGTTACTAATCTACTGATATGAGCACATGGGGAGCATCTAAATTTCATATTCATGGGAGAAAAGGCCTGAAGAGGTTAAAAAGCTCCTTGTGCTATCCTAGGAAAGTTGCTCTGTGTGGAGCTGACAGACACTGCAGAGGGTCCTTCTTCACAGATTCATGAGAGCACAGGAATAGTAACAACGAGGGAAGGTACACAGAGGCATGTAGTGTGGGCTTCTCTTTTAAGAATCTGTGCAGTCTAATTGTAGGACTATATAATGATTAACCACTATTAATTAACCAGGAGTGTTACCCACAACAGAGCTGGCAATTCACTCCACAGCCACATCATTTACAGGGACTCCAGGAGCTTAAAGCCTACACAGTTGGTTCTCTCTGACATGCAATAACACTAAAGGTGTCTCTGTGAAAAATGATGAGCAAAAAAAGCCTTCCTGTTGATTGTTTTGGTGCATTTGACCTGGCAGTTTTACTGTTTTTCAGCCAGTTCCACATATTCTCCTGTCCAACATGCTATTTCACTTGGATATGGCAAAGATAAAAGCATACAATTAAGAATTTTCATTTTTACTGTAAAAGTAATCACAGATGTGTCAGAGCATAACAATATACTTAGCTAATTTAAAAAATGCATTGTATTTCAGTGTTTAAATATTTTTAAAATGTAAAGTAAAATTTACAATAGGTTTACTTACTGTCCACTACTTAGCTTGTCTCTAATGGTAGAAAAGTCCATAGGTTTTTTAATAACTTTCTTATAACCAGGAACAAGTTTCAAGTTCACAGGAAGTAAGAAAGGCCAGGCATCTTCATGAGTTTCCAATTCTGAGAGAATCATGCTGAATAAAATAAGGTTTCAAATCAGTATTTTTTTAACTGTTCATACATTCACAGCGTTCACTATTACATGAATTCTCTATGAACTGCCAAACTATTCACTTTACAAAAGGAAAGCACTTTATTCTGCACCCTTTGCAAGGCAGGGAACAACGTACATAGAGACAGGCAATTGAGTAACCAAAACAGCATTAAGTTCTCTCCAGGCAACCTACATGAGACGAAATTCTAATGATCAACATTCCAAAAGAAAACATGGTCCTGCAACTTGGATCCTTAACGCAAACCATTTGCAAACAAGCTGCTAACACTGACTTTCCAAGACTGTGCCAAGGCTAAAAGACGTCTCCTTCGAGTGAGCAGCAATGCTACCACAATGCTACCAGCAGATGGTTCGTGTGTGCCCCTTGGGACACAGCAGAGATTGTCTCTGACATCCTTGAGAAAGGTGGCAGTGCCACTGGGGCTGGGGTTCCCTCCTCCCAGTCCTGAGAGAAGCCTTCTCCCAGCAGACACACGTGTGTGTACATACACACAGGCACAGGAGGTGTGTATACACACATATACACACGCCATGTGTATATATACATACATTTGTCAAGGAATAGCATTCCTGTTCCCCAGAACAGAGAAAAAGGATCAAGTACTACTTGTTTCAACAAGACTTACCCCTAAGTTTAGCATCTGACACTTTACCTGCATATAGCCAGGTCCTTGGAGTCTCCATCTCTCCTAGGTTTCTTAACAGCAGTGCAATTTTCTTGGTTTAACTGGCTTACACAAACATTTTCATCCACTTTTCTTTTTTTAGGGTCTGTTTTTCCTCTTTTTAAGGCAACACTTGTAGTTGCAGAATCTTCATCCTCTGTTTCTCCTGCTAATTTCCTGCTTCTCTTTTGTTCATTACTTTTTTTACCTTTAATTTGAAGTTTTTTTATCTTTAGAGTTTGACCACTTGCCTACAATAGAGAGAACTGAAATAAGTAATAACCTAGAAATTACAGAAACCTGTGTTATTGACAGACAGCAATGAAGATCAGAAACAGAAGCACCAAAACAAATTAAATATTTAATATTAGAGATTGTTCACTTTTTGCTCTTCTCTGAAGGCAAATAAGGCTGCACAAATTCCTGGTACTCATGACCTAGGTTCTCAACTTGTGACAATACAAAAGCACCTGACATTCAAATTAGTAAAACAGTACCTCCTAACAAGCAAATCAGCATAGTTTTAGACAAACATTAGTCCATTACTAAATGACTGATATAAACAAAAAAAAAATCACTAAGTTTTTTCTCTGCTTTTTCTTTTAAAACAGAACATGAGACACCGATCTGTCAACACTTTGAAATGAAATTTGAAAACCAATACTGAATAAAGTTTAAAACAGAAATGAAAAATTATGGCATTGAATTAGTATGAAAAGTTTGTACCTACTTATACTAAAGAGCCCACAGTTTAGAGCAAATAAAACTGTAGCCTTTTCTGTCACTAAAATAGAAGTTAAATAAAACTACAAATCTCATAATTTAATGGGACCCCCCCATTAAACATACACACCATTATTTTCACTGAAAAAAGCACTGGTAGACCTGTAACTCTACCATGAACAACGAACCAGTCACTGGCTCCAGTCCCTCCACCCTGACACGAGTGTTACCTTTGCTATGCAGGCAGGACAGAACCAGTCCCCATCTGGGATGGTGCTGATCTTGGGTCTGTGGCAGTAGGTGTGACAGCCTTTATCACAACCATCACAAAGGAGCAGCAGTTCCTCATTATCTCCCTTTCGACAAATCTGGCAGTACTGTAATTCATGGAAAATGACTTTAATTCCATTTTTAAAATTTGAAACACATAAATGGTACCTAAATTACCCTTCTCCTTCAAACACACAAATTCACTTTCAAAAATACTTTCATTTTACTTCAACCAGAATCTGCTAATGATGATATCCATAGAAGAATATACGGAGTATATAAGGACCTAATTTAAAGGCTACATTTGGGGAACATGTTGGAAAAGCAATTCATTTACTGTAATACAGGTGTCCCTAGAGCACAAAAGAAGATGAGCACTTTTTATAATTCATTAATGTCTGTGAGAAGTAAAGGTATACCTATCCAAACCTCTTGGCCCAAACATACTATCTCAGAAATCCTTTCTTCATTTATGCCCATACTGTATATGTATGTTGCTATACAATAAAGAAAACTTATATTTTACAAGTGTATTTCCACATAATAATCAGTAAGGATCTTATCCAAAAGTCACAATGAACAAATTCAGTAAAGCACAACAAATGATCTCTGCACTTCCTAAAATTCACACTAACTTAAAAATATCTAAAGGACTGTCAATTTTCTTACATACATTGTGGGATTTTACTAATCCCTTATTTCTAGACATCTTTTTCAGGAACTTAAAAAATCTGCAAGTATTTTCACCAAATACCTGTGTTTGCCGGTATCACAGAACATTCCGAGTTGGGAGGGACCCATGAGGAGGATGAAGTCCACCTCGTAAGTGAATGGCCCACACAGGGACTGAATCCGTGACCCTGGCGTTATGAGCACCCTGCTCTAACCAACTGTGTTGTATTTAAGTGCAGAGAATATTTAAACCAAATTGAGAGTGATACATTTTTTTCTGAATAATAGATTACTTCATCTTGAAATGTTCCAATGCCTTTCCAGATGCTCCTACCAAATGCATAAGCTTTTTGCCCTAAAGATACTGCTTAAAACTAACAGCTATATTATAAACTCAAAAGTACAGCCTGACATTACAGCTTTTATTTGAATCATCCTTTAATTGTCCAGATATAAGTAGAATCTGTATAAGACTGACAGAAATTTAAACATTAGGAGAAGGATCACAAACAGAAGAATCACTTTTGCCATCCACTACACAACACTGGTCATACTTAATCACATCATAGTCAGTGTTGCTGTAGCAGGTTGTTTTCAAGAATTTCAGTTTCAGAGGTCCATGCCAATTTTGACATATCCCCTTTGCATGCCTTTTTTAATGTATATGTAGCTGACATAGATTGACTTGCTGAGTGTACAAGGAAACAGGTATTTCAGCTTGTCTCCTCACACACTTGCTGATTTGTATGCTCTGTTGTGACAACTCTGCATACAAAGAAGCCGCATATTTGGAGCATTTCAACTTTCTGAAAAATTAAATCCTTAATGAAGGATATCTGATATTGAACCTCTGTAAAACTTGTGTCACAGGTGAGGTTAGAAACACTCCATTAGAAGAGTACCTTTCATCAGATGGAGTAAGATGACTTTTACACCTCACTGTCATCATGAAAGAGTAATTACCAACTTAAATAATGTAACCATTTACAAGAGCTTTCTACCTTAGCAAGTTCGGGATGCTGAATTTGTGAAGCAAAAGACCATCTTTTCCATTAGGCTTATTCATCTGTGCACAACATACAGTTTAACTGTGTGAGGTTCTATGTGAAGTACTAAGAAATGCATTATTCAACTTAAAATGCCTGAAGTTGGAAAATAGGATATAGCAAAAACCGTTTAGATACTTACAACTTTCATAATGGATTTTTCCCATGCTATTGATTTCTGTAACTGCTGAATGCACAGAGCTACCTGGGCAGCACTGCGCGCTTCTGACAGTGCCCTTCTCCACACCTTTAGCCCTGGAGCAATATCCTCTTCAGTTCTGCATTAAAATACAGGCAAATTAAGTAGGTCACACCCGTGTTTGCTCATGTGTAAATGTGGGACAATCATTATCACACTGAAAGCCAAGCAATGACAAAACGTACGCAGCCAATAAGTATAAGGTTTAAGCAACTAAATTTCATGTAGTGCACAGACTGTGGCTACGTGCCTCAAAGCTTAGTCACAACCAGTTAAATGTAAGATAACTTTGCAAGATTATTAACAAACGTAACAAAAAAAATCTTTACAAAGCACCATGCAGAATAACATGATCCATATGGATCACAGACATACAAGAAAGTACATAGATAACAGGCAATAAGAAAATAGGCTCCAATTAGCAAAGAAGCACAATAATTTTTCAAGTTAATCTCAATAACCTACCCGTCACCATCACCACTAATAGATGGTGCAGGAGCAGGGACAGTAACTGTGCCCACATTATCCAGTTTGATCTGAATGGTGGTACTTAAGGGGCTCTTCAGATACCTTCGCTCTATGTTCCGCTCCAAGTCAGCAAGCCTGGTTACAGCTATATCTAGAGGGTTGTCACTCCTCCGCTCTAGAGAGCTGGCATTGCCTTCTCCGCCTCCAGCACAATCTCCATCGTGCTTCTTGTGCAATCTAGTAAGTGACTTATGTTCATGATATACCAAGTCGTCTCTCTCTGATGCAGGTTCAGGACACAGCCAACCCTATGTCAATAGAAAGGTTTGCGCATTTATTGGTTGCTGTTAACTCCGTGTGTAAACAGAGGAACTGTTTTATGGAATCAAATTAAGTAACTGAAGCGCTGTTTCCAGTAGATCTTGGTTACTTGTAATCCATCTGTAGAGACATTTTCCAAAATATCCAGAGAACTAAAATAATTAATCAAGAAATACAAGCATTACCGGACTTTCTGAAGGGACCTTTCTGCAACAGTCTGCACTCTTATCCCCTTGTGAAGTATTCTGTTCTATTGGTCAAAACATCAGAACAGGTCTACCTGTTCAGTATGCGCAGGAGGCAGTATCAGGACACGGGAAAGTAACACCCATCTCATGCCAAAAACTAGATCCCAAACATTGCACCTGTACTATAACCAAACATACACAATTTGATAACCTTACAACCACCTTGGAAAAATCCCAAAATCCAGAGAATTCTTAACTCTATCACACTCATAACCATTACATTGTTAGCCATGGCTCTATAATACTCAAGCAAATTATTCTGATGCGCTTGTAGGCATTTCTAAAAGCATTACCAGCAACAATCACACAAACCAGGCAGAACTGTGTCAAACCCCCCGAGAATTAAGCAGTCTATATGAAATACAGTCTTTGCATTCAGAGCAGTTTAACAAAATGGACACGGAACTGCACTGTAGAACACTCTCCAGGCACTGCCATTCTGAGCATCTTCAGCTGAAGACTGAACTGCAATAAAATGTTTCAAACACAAAATTTCCACAATACTGCACAGTGTATTTGCTTCATTTGTAGGCAATTAGGATGGAATAAGAAGGCACTTACCAATACACAAAGACTGCTATCTGCTTTAAATTCTTACCACTTATTTTAAAGAGACATTTTATTGAAAGTTGGTTTTACCTTAACTTGTAAACTAGCTGATGCAACTCTCCTCTCTAGATCTTCGACCTGCTGAAGAATAGCAAGATCCATCTCCATAGCTTGGTCTTCTACTGACCAGTTTTCCACAATATCCCGAGTTACCTGGTTATCTTCATTTTCACTGATATCAATAATCGCAACTGTATTTGAGAATCACATTTTTATTATTTTAATTAGCATTAAAACTGCACTGGTAAATTCAAGCTAATTTACCCATCACTCCAGTCAAATGCTGAAGAACTGTTGTAAAAGTATACTATTCTTAAAATACCCAACATGGACAACAAATTTTGTATGCTTTCAAACTTGCAATTTAAAGGCAAGGGGAAGGGAAGGACTAGTGTTACAGAGATGGAAAGAGCTTCAGAAGGTTACCAGAGCTTAAGAAGGTTACTTATACCACTAGAACTATTTATATTAAATGGCCTTTCACTAATCCAGTAACTTTCCAGAACAGGGCTGGTGAAAAGGCAACTACAGATAAAGAGACCTTTACCTTTTTTCTCCAACCATTACTTTAACTCTCCTGCTAAACATATCCCAAAGAGCTCTAGTTCTCTGGTGCCCCAACACCATGTGTAACATAAATATCAACTACATACCATCCTTGTTTTTGATGCAGGCCAGAGTGATATAATCCATGTGTTTCTGTATTTGCTTTTGTAAGGCCTTTTCTCTTATTCCCCTGAGATGCAGCACTTTAAGCAAAGATTTTAGGTCCTCTGGATCAGTAATCCTCCACCACCCATACTGCATTTCTAAATCAAGACAAGCATATAAACACTTTGTAGGTGCTTTTTTTATGTGATCACACATGATCAGATTAGGCAACCATTAAAAAAATCAAAAGGCAAGTTACCAAAAAAAACCTGTAACATGATAAGAGGCACTGCAGAAATCATCATCTTGGTGTTGCATTACACTTACCTTCTGGTATAGGCTTTGGGTTAGGATAATCTACAGGCTTGGCTACTTCAGCTGCTGTAGAAGGGGCAGAAGCTATTTTTTCAGCTTGTTGTGCTGGTGATTCACTTTTACTTGCAGGAGCACTAGATGGCAAGAATGAGTTACCATTCACTTCCGATAATCCCAGTCCTGATCCAAGAGCAGGCAAAGGAGATGGAAATGGAACATTTGAGGTAAGAACTCCTGTAGACCATCCACAAAACTGAAGTCCCATTATAGGCAGTCCTGTCTTCATCTGCTACAGAGCACAACTACCATTACTATAACCAAGAAACCTGAATTATGATTAGAATGCTATTTGTCAAACAACAATCAAAACACAAAGAAAACCTTTACTCAGTACTTCAGTTAGTTTCAGAAAAACTAATATAACACTGACATGTAATACTTCTTATTAGGGCCCAGTTAATGCTAAAAAACAGTAGCTTCTAAAGTAAGTGTTTGGTGTGACACACTTCCAAAAACTACTTTGTATTTACTTGCTTTTCATTTAATACCAGTAGCCAACACCCTAAAAGCCAAATTAATTACTGAAATACCGGTACAAAATATCATACACTGGCTTACCTGAAACATCATAATCCAGTATTATAAAACTTCTGTATTTATTTACTAACATTTAGAAAAAGAAAAAAAAATAAAGAGATGCAGATATAATGATCACAGGTCTGTGAAATAATTTGTATGAACAGACATCCTGCCCAAATAAGCTCTGCAAATTTAAGCTATTCAAAAATTAATTTATTTACCTGCAGTGGTGACAATGCAAAAGGACTTAATCCCATGGGACTCTGTGCAGAGGTTGAGCCCAGAAGAGGAGATGGGACAGGTGAGGGTGACTTTGATGGCGGATGTGACTGAGGAGTGAGTGGAGCTGTAGTAGCTGGTGTGTCCACGTGGGTTACAGAGGTGTCATCACAGGGCACCCGTGGTAACAGGCTGAACCACTGCCTGCTCTTCTCAGTAAGAGTCTTTAACAACTGATCATTTGGAATTAGCGAAGAACTGTAAAACTTTCCTTTCCCACTGGCATTAGGACAGAAAAGATTATTAGAGTCAGACTTCTCGACGGAGCTTTGTGATGCAGGGGGTTGCAGACTGCAGAGAGAGTTTTTTGAGTTACTTGGGTAAGATAATGTGCAGCCATTTGCTGCACTGCCATTAGGTTTTGGGGACATAGTGTCAGACTCAGGTGGCATTTTTGCTACCTCTAACAGTTTGCTTAATTTTGAAAATGACCCAGGCTTTTGTAAAAACAGGTTAGTGCTGTCCTTTTCTTTCAGATTTTCCTTTTGCTCACAGTGAGTTGTAGTTAAGCAATGTAATTTTTCCTCTGTTTCAAATTCTTCTTCTTTGATATGCATACTTTCCTCCTTTTTTAACTTCTCTTTTTCTTTTGCAATTTCTTCTAGACCTAGAAAGGTGTAAGAAGCACAGATTACCTGTAACAGATCAACTATTTTACAAAGTTTTTATAATCATAGTTTTAATTAAAAATTACTTCATTTTTGGGTAAACACATGGTAGATTCCCATTGCCTTTGCTGTTGTTGCTGTTGTTCATGAAATCCCTTGTCACCTTACAGCACACTCCGCAGAAGGAAACAAGTTTCTAGGCACACAGATTTAAACACTACTAAACACCTCTAGGAAAAGCCACCATAACATGGCTAACATGCTACCGAATTCATACATGTGAAGCACTTTGCCAGTGTCAAGTCTCTGAAAGGGACAAGTTTTTGCCAGCTTTCTTTCTGCAGGACTCTGCATGCCTCATTCGAGAAGACCCTCTGGTGATATCAAGGGAGTGCAATGTTTACAGCCCTAAGTTTATTTTTGCAACTGATTGTTTCATTAAACACACAGCCAACTACGACAGGGAGAACCAAAATTCCTGTTACAAAATCAAATTTTCTCCAAATACTGAAATAACATTAAACATTTTACTTCTTTCAGTACAAATCATTAACAACTTTGTGCAACAATATCAACCATCTGTGAAGTTTAATACTCTTTCAAGAGCCACTCAGCATGATTGGAACTCTCCATACAACTAAGCAGACACGTAACATCTAAGCAATTTAAAGTACAGCAAGCAGAAGCTGATTTAAAAAAACAAGTTTCTTCAAACATAGGAGGTGCAAAAGATTTGAAGATCTACCTCTTACAAAAGGAAAAAACTTTTTTTTCTCTTCTTTGCACTACTAGTCTTTCTCAAGCATTTCTCTTCTACCCTTATACTGAATGCCAACTCAGACAAAAAGTCTTTAAAAGCATAAAATGCTTTTAAATAGAGAACTGTTAGCATAAGGGGAAGGAGGTAGAAAATCCAACTCCTTTTTTTATGTTCATCAGATACTGCAGTCACAAATAAACACGTGGCTTACGGTTCATGGCAGGCACATCTAAAAATATTTACTTGCTCCTGAAAAACTGTAGTTTCTACAAAGAAAAGTACATCCTCTACTACTAAAACTTCAAAATCTGTTCACAGTTATGGTCCGTATCAAGATATAAACAATTTAAGTATCAGCATAGGCATGAAAATGGCTACAAGAAAGGAATAGAGAAGTATTGTTTAAATGGACAGATAATTCAAGACTTTATGTCTCCTATTTCCAAAAGTTTAGGGTTAGGGAATTATGAATAGATAAACTGTAGAATTTACACAAAGAAGGCAAACTAAGAGCTGAGGGGAAGAGAAGGTAGGTGAGAATTTTAGAACACATCTGTTTTCCTTTTCAGGGAGATTAATCTTTCATTAAGACAATATTAAAAAACAGAGGTTTGCCCTACAGCTCTTGGCTAAAACTTTTGTGTGGGTTTGTTTGTGCGGGGTTTTGTACTATTTAAAGACAGGTAAGTGTATGTAAATTACTTTCTTTGTGTGCCATTTCCAAAGCCTTTGGGGATTCATCTGGCTACAATATAATGAAATACAGCAAACCAAAGAAATGCAAGCAGCACGTTCTGTATGAAGCTACTTGTACAAGACCATTCCTAACATAGAGCAGAAGTCAATGCGGAACAGGAGACAGAGAGGAAAGTACTTTTTATGCTACCCATTTTAGAAAGATAGCTTGATGATCAAGATTATGTTTAGGGGAAGTTCTATGGCTTTTTTTTGGACCCCAAACCAGGCTCAAATTTCCTACTATGACATTCTGTAACAGTTAATTAAACAGCTCTCTAGAATGATGCAATTCTCATAAGATCATGCAATTCTGATGTGCATCAGATTTTCTTCTTGATATTTTTTGAGGGAAAAAATGTGAGAGAAATGAAGTTTTGGTTCATCCATATGAAAATTAGAAAGGATTTTTCTGTGACCAAAATGAAGATTTATGTTTAAAAATTCTAATACCAACAAAAAAGTCAGATTAGTACATAATTTCTGCATCTATCCAATTAAAAGTGTGTGAAAAATTCAACCACAGTTAAAACTGTCACAACCCCAAAATCGCATTTTTGTTTTAGCAAAATGATTTCAGCAATTGCTGGTTAAAGAAAGTTCAATTGGTAAAATACAGGCACAAATCATGTGGTTGATTAGAAAACAAGGTACTTCACTGCATGGAAGTAACTGTCATATTTTTGCAGACATCTATCATATCTTCATGCACCGAAGAGTCTCTGCATTTGCAGAAAATCTGAGGATGAAATTTTTTTTCTGCATTCTATGGTACTCCTGGTTTTTATACACAGAGGTCACCGCCATAGGGAAAAGGTGAAATAGCTCAGAAGGAGTCAGAAAACTTTGCAGGTAGGTAAAAGCCTAACATGAAGAAGTATAACAACTGAAAACTTCCAAAATACCAATCCTCATTTTGAAAGGTATTACCTGATCTTTCATAACCACAAAGAGATAGCAGAGAAGCACACGAGTGGAGAGCTCTATGGACAGCAGCCTCAGGGCGTCTGGCTGAGGGTGAAGACCTGGCTGCACAAAGCCAGCGCCTCCGGACACAGGTAGCACGTCTTGGCTTTGTGTGCCACCACTCCCTCATGGCTCTTACCTTCACCACTTTCCATGCCTTCTACAAAAATACCACCACACTGGGGCAGGATCCAGTACCGGCGCCTGTAACGGTCCTGACCAAACATCATGGAACGCAAACAGTGTGAAGCTTCAAATAACTTCTTTCTGTACTGGCTTTGTTGCTGTTTAAAAAAGGGAGAGCATCATCAATCAGTGGGGGGAAAAAATCCCATTATTACAGAAAACATCTGGCTGCCAGACTGAACACAAGTTCAAGGGTCAGACAAGGAGGTCCTCACAGAGACTCAGGATAGTGGTGTGTCTGTGTGTTGTGGTATTCTCCTCACAATCACTGCCTCGATGATTTTACTTACAAAGCTTCCTTTAAAAAAAAAAAAATCAATTAAAGCACTCCCTGGTTCAGCCCAGGTTTATCAGTTTTCCTCTAAAAACACACTGCAATGGTGCACTTCGTCTTTTTGTCCCTGACTCTCAAAAAGCAGTGTATCAAAAAAAAGATTTCACTGCACAAGAACAGCTGAAATCCTAACAATTACACAGCATCAGCAAATGGTAAACAGAGCCCTGAAGATAGATGATAGTGCAACTGCTGATGGAAGACTAGTGAGATATTTTAACTGGTCACAAAAGAATGACAACAACAATACACAAAAATAAACTGTCTTTGAACATAACACAGCTCTTTGAGGGGGGCCAACAAGAACTTCATCTTGTTTACTCAGTTCTTGATCTGCTAAATTGATACTGCTAGGAGTCAGGTGGAATCCTGGACTGTTAATTTACTGCAATTTGGAACATGAGAGAAACCAACATATGAAGTCTTAAATGACAAATTTTCTAATAGGAACAATAAAAACATGGGCCATGAGTGCCCCTAATTACAGCATTACATCTTTCTCATTTATTCTATTCCTATTCCTATTGCTGCTTCTTTCAAAATGTGAAGCCCAGACAGCCCTGTATTGGCTTGGAGCACAGCTGCAGAAATCAGCATGGAAAGGAGAGCATGAGAACCACAATCGATTGTATAACTGAAGCCACTGCTTTTCATACAAAATTTGTCATCACTTTCTAAGATCAACAAACTGGAATATATGAAATAGATCTGGATAAAAATTACATTACTTTTTATTCTCCAAAACTATTAACGGCCTTTTGGGTGCTCTCCACTTAGTCTGGTGCAGTCTGAACCAGACTGAACTCACAGTTCAGGTGTCATGAATCGGAGCATCATTCATACTTTCACAAAACAAGAGTAGAGACTTATTTCAATTTATATTAAGTTGGAGCATTGAAAACGATGTTTAATATACTAACTCATGACACCTAGTGATCACATTTGTAGTAGAAAAAAGAGTAATGATGTCTCACCTTTGTCAGTTTTTCAATCTGCTTCTCTAGTTCTTCAACACTTGCTGTCTGGTCCCCATCATCCTGTAATCACCAAATATACTGTCACACCAAATTTATTTCAGGGTAAAATAATACTACTATGTCTTATCATTATTACAGGAAAAAGATGTAACAGAAAATGAGAGGAAAATACTGAAGAGGAAAAAAAAAGTTCAAATTGTGTGCTTGTGCAATGTATTTCACTAGCAAGAACATAACTGAAAAAAGGACACATCTTGAATCTTTTCAAACCACTGCAGATTTGGACAAAGGAGAAAGCTCATGTTGGCTGAAAACTAGAAGTAACTCAGTTTGTGCATGAGCACAACACTAGAATTTAATCTTAGTTTCTATGAAGCTTTTTAGATAGTCAAAATAATTTTAAGTGTTTCTCATGCATGAAATAATGGCATCTCTTAAAACCCCATCTGTAAGTCTTTGTTCAGTCCATATTTGCATTTTATTTCAATATCTACATGAAATTGTAATGCCACTTTAAATTATAACTCTGCTACAAAAGTTACAGCATCAATCCTGCTGATTTTTGAAGTGGAATTAACAAAATAATAAAAACTAATAAAAATTTAAAAACATGGGAGGTAAGTTATTCTTCCCTCCTTTTTATGGCAACATTTTGGGGGAACAGTGCCATTATTACAGAAAAACGGAAGGAAAACAAGTTTTAGCTTATTCGCAAATAAAGTTTCACTATACTGACAATTCCCCACCTCATCCTCACAAACTTCTGCCTTCTTTCCCTTTTTATCATCTTTGTCCTCTTCATCCTCATCATCCTCATCTGCCTGATCATCGCTGTCGTCGTCATCGTCATCGTCATAGTCACTGTCCCCTCCCTTCCGCCGGCGCTTGCGGCCGGGTGCGGGCGTCTCCAAGGACTGGGGCTCCTCGCCTCCGTCCCCGCTCCCCGCAGCATCTCTTTTCCCAGTTTTCTTGGCATGGATGATTCTAAGCCTTGGGACACATGAGAAAGGGTGAAATGACGCATTATGTCTGTAGCATAAACATACCTCTCTTCCCATGACATTGAAAGAAAATCATCAGTTCAGATTTAAATTAGAGCTTCTGATCTATCATGACACTGTCTTCTCTCAATATTTATTGTATAAAACCCTTACAGCTTGTGGTTCCATTCTGAATAGACTTTGTTTCTCCCAGGTCAATTTCACTGTGTAACTGTCCAGAAGAAATGAAACACAGGAGGGATTTCGAGAAGTCAGGAAAGACGATACAGAAGAAAGAACCATTTCAACTACTTTATCTTTTATTTAATGCATTTAAGAACATAATGATGAAAGACCTGTGTCTGAGCCAGGGAGGAAAAGGCAAAAACCCTCACTCGGTGAAATTATATACATTGCATGGCAACAGCAAGGTTGGTATAACCTTTTTTTATTTTCAGATTTTTATGAACTTTAAATATGATTTGACTTCAGTCCTTTAGCTGAACTTTGCAGTCTAAGATACACTTTTTTCCTGGGGAATTTTAGTTACCTCAACTAGTAAAGATTACTCAAACCATCATTTTTCCTTTTATGAAAGAAAAGGGAAACTTACATACCAGTTATTATGGTTGTAGTAGACCTCCTTCTTCTATAAAACCCCTATAAGACAAGATTCCACACAGCAAAAATTACCGTTCCACCTATCAGGGAGCTTGCAGGCAAACATGCTGAACCACAGGAGGTGTAAATAGCCAGGCTGAACCAGTCACTTATCACGCAGACCAAAAATGCAACTGACTTAGAAGAGATTTATAAATGCGTAGAAAAGACAAAGAGTTTGTAAGAGATGACTGAAGAAGGTAGGATGGGAAAAGCAGAACGGTAACGACAAACACAATTACCAGGACGTAATTTTTCCTTGTCGTACTCCTCTCTCTTCCCATCCTACAGAACAATATTCCATACAGCAAGTGGCTGAAAGTACAAGGAGTGCTGTCCAAGTACTGGCTCCAGGGAATACTGACAAATGGATCAGCTTTCTAAAATGCTGATCACCAGAGCCAGTTCTCAACAGCACAGACTGAAATGAAGGTGTCACTGTTCCACTGGGAGAAGCACTTTTTCTAGAAAAAGACTGTTAGCCAAGAAATCATCAAGGGGACTTGAAAACTGCTGGGCTTTGGTTTTTTGGTGTGGTTTTGTTGTTGCTGTTGTTTTGGGTTTGGTTTTTATGCACTGGTTAATCCACTGGAGAATTTATGAAGTTTTATACACTTATTTTTTCCTTATCAAGTGGATGTTTACCTGTTCTAGTGATTTAAAGTATTAAAAAAAAAACCAAAAAAACTCAGGCCTTTCAGTGAATTTGGAAGAAAATAACATTTTCAGGTACAGTACAAAAATCCTCAGTCTCACTGAGCATCAATACCATTCAGGCTATTGATTAAATTTTTTAGAAAACTAATTTCCTTTTTATGAGGGTAACTTCAAGCCTCTCCGCATGGACTGGATATTCCTGCCAATACAGAGGAATTAACTACCAATATCACTAGTCAATGATGGGATTGACTGCTGCAGTGCTGGATTTCAGAGACAATTTACATACACTAAGATAATCTTGAAGACAATTCAGTAATAAAGCTGGCAAGTGAACGTTCAGTGACCTGCCAACACCTCTTCCATATACCTAAAGAATCAGAAGAAACAAAAAAGGCTACTTTTGCTGAAAGCAAAAATAAAGATGTAATGTTGTCAAGCACTAAAGGAAGCTTGCCCGATACTGCAAATTATCAAGCATGCAAATGAACCAAAGATGCTCTCCTTTGGTAGCACCACAAACAGAAAAAGGCAGCAGTCCCTACTCAAAGTAGCACGCAGGCAGAAACCAATGCCAACATAATTTTTAAAATGTTATTTCAAGAAGCAGAATGATTATTCTGTTGCTACCTACACATATGGCTCACTGAGAGAAGAAAACCCTCACTTAGGAAACTGTTCTGTCTTTCTCACTTTCAGGTATGGACCAAACCTGCACCTGCAACTGCTGAGAGAATTATAAAGTTTACTGGCCTATAAAATCATGGGTGGCCCATCAGAGAACCAGATGACTGACTTAAGCCTGCTCTAATCTGATCTATAATGTTTACTAGATCACAGAAGGAAAATTCACCTTCTGACTTAGCTTTCACGCCTTCCCCATAATTTTTGCACGTAAGTATTAGGCAGTACCAAGGCAAAGAAATTCTGAACATTGTACTTTTAATACACTTTTAACATACTTCACCTTGTGTCTCAAAAAATTGAAGTTTGGTAAATCAGCATTACCATCTCCTATCCAAACTAAGGGTGTAATTTCTCCCCTTAGTGACACTGCTTTTCATATACCACGATCATTTAGAGTTGAAATGGTTTAATTCATAACTTACACACAAAATACCGTAACACTGGCATGTTAAAAGAACACTGCTGCGTTAAAAACTTGTTTCAAATCCTGTAAAAAACCAAATTATTACCTAATTCTTTAGGAGGCTGTTACTTCATTTTTATTCTGTTTTATGTTGATCTGGCTACTAAAGAGTTGCCAAAAAGAAGACATGTAATGGAGATGCTGAGACTTTGATTATCTTGTTAAAAAAAAAAAAATCACAGAATCATCTTGGGTGAGAGTCTGACCACAGCTGTCACACAGCACAAAGAAAGATGACTTGATTGTATGAGACAGGTGCCTTTACAAAAAAGGAGATTAGTAGCAAGATTCACATAGAAATGTGATAGAGAAGGAATTAGATGCTACTTTTCACTGACCATCAGGTAAGCAGAAACACTCCAGGCAGTTCAGAACTCAATTTCCAACCATCTATATTACACTCACTAAGATCCTTGAGGGAAGGAGGAGAAAAGGAAGGAAGTGCAGGGAAAAGGGTGAGAGGGAAAGCATCCCTTAAAACAAAATACAGTGATTCTGTTTTCCAACCTGGGATTTTACTGTTGCTTATTTGCAACTGTCAAGTACAGGCTTTTGTATTTATTTTTGCCCTCCTCCCCAGCTGAGAAGCTTATGTAGTTTAAAAGTGAGAACATAAACAAAAAAAATCGTTCATCGAACACGTGATGCAGGCAGAATCTTTTCCCATCCTCCTTGGATATACTTGCAGCCAGCCTGGACACGGTGGTTTGAAGATGAACTACAGAAACCACTGGCCAGCCAAGCTGAGCTGACACAAACCCGTTCCTCAGGCTCCGTGATGCCCTGCACACGGCCTGCAGGAAGGCACAGGAGGGGCTGCGGGCACGCCCAGAGCTCACGGCTGCTGATCACACAGCCAGCACTCCACTAACCAGCTGTGCCCATGCACAACTGTTCGGGACTGCAGTGCTTAAAAATTAGACCAAGAGATCAATGGATGGGGAAGACAGCATGTAAGAATGAAGTCTGGAAGCATAAAAAAATAGCAAAAAGAAGACTGAAGTGTACAGATTTCTTTTTGGAGAAGCCCCAGAACAGTTGTAAGGGTTTATGGAAAAGACAACTGACATACTAAAGAAAACCTTGTTTAAAATTGACTGAAGAAGGCTCTTCTAGAACCTTCCTGGAATTCATCAGAAAAAGTGGAAAATCCAAAAATTTTGAATCAAAGATTGAGAGAGATTAATCAAGCCCAGTGAATTCAAAGACGCAGAAGAACAACATTACTGAGCTCTGCTGCAATAGTTGCACTCAAAAATAGGGAGAGCACTACTGGTACTCAAAATGCACACGAGGTGAAAAAAACCAAGAAATGGAGAAATGATTGCAGCAAGGAGGAGGAGCTTGGGACTTCAGGATATGATGCTCACAGGGAAGAAGTGAGAGATTATAAGGAAAAGGGAAGATCCTACATCTACAAGTACTTACAGTTTGATGGAGGGAGAGAAAGACTAAGAAGGCCCTAAGAAGACAAGGATAGGAAAGAGTCCCATAATGGTAAGTTGGCTACATCAGCACTTCAAAAACACTTCTTAAACGATATCCCATAGAGGGGACACAGATGAAGACAGGAAAAAAGTATCTGTGTTACCCTAAAGGTTAAAATACGTTAACTCTGTGCAGACTGGGATTTGCCGTATTAGTAGAGAATTTCTTTTTATTGGTCTAGTTTTTTCCTCTACCTCCCTCTTGTCCTTCTTCTTTACTTCTTTCCTTCTTCCTTCTGAGATACATTAAAGGGAAAAAATGGAGACATAAGATTAGAAACAAAAGTACCTAAAAAGCAAGGACTAAGAAAGGACTTACTGTTCCTAGCAAGAGGAAAAGATGACAAAGGAAAAGGAAAAGCAGAGTCTGGCTATGCATTTTTACCCCCTGTGATTCATTAACTTTATGCCGTCCAGCTTCCTGATAGTTGGAGCCAGTATGGTTGCTGTATGGAATTTTGTCTTGTAGGATGGGAGAACAGTGAATATGAAACTGACAACCCTTAAGAAGTTCCAATTTTACCCTAAACAGAAATATAAAAAATATAAAAAGTATCTCAAAGCTTGCATTCTACATATGATCTCTAGCTATAGAGAACAACGTGACATTGACAGATGAGAAACACTACAAGAACATAAATTAGCAAAATTCGATTGGAAATTGTTGTATGAAAATCACGTTGTCTTAAAATGCCTTTCAGAATGAACACTGGGAATTATGGTAGGTCCAAATAAACTTTGATTATGTCAACAGCACTTTTATGGCTCCTTTACTATTCCAATTTAAAAGTTTTTAGTCTCCTCCAAAGAATACAAAATTAGACTTGACTTTGCTCCAAATCTGCATGACACTAATCCTCTGAATCTCATGCATCCTTAATAAACTGTAAAAGACCGGTGTTGCAACAGTATAAATCTGCATCTGTCTTAATTAAGCAGTTTGACTACTAATTTCTTGGTACACCTGTAACTTCATCAGTTGATTTTGTGCTTAGAACCAATTCCCTATACAGCAGTGTATGTGAACAAAGGCAAAAAAGCAAAATATTGTAATATTTAAGGAAATGAGACTTACTTCCGAAGTTTGCCTTCAACCATCCATTTATCTCTCCTTAAGTTTGACATATAATCAATGTTTTTATCAATTTCACTGTCAAAGATGAAAATAATCCATTAACTGTGAACTTATGTATCAATTTTCTGACAGACATGTACATATAGACACTTTTTCCCTCAAATAACTGACTTGGAGAAATCGTTAAAAATCAAAATAAATCATTTTCAAGTTAGGAAATCACAATACTAGGAATGCCAATGTAGCACACTGCTGTACCTATGTCTGTCTTTATCCCCAGTATCACCTCAGCTTCTTTCCACAAGAAGCATGACATTCAACATTGCTCTTCATAGTTCTAGTTCAGTGTCAAGCCTCCAAATGGTGCCCTGTGCTGGAAAAACAGTTACCACTGGTACATCTGAGGTATTTCTGCTTAGGATCCCTGGCATCTACAATCCAGCGTTCACTTTTCACTGCAGAAACTGAAGACCCAAAAAAAAGGGCTTCAGTGCAGTTACTGTCTGCGCACCCCCTTCCGCAACATCCCAGCCTAAACCATTCAGTAGGTTAGAGCTGTTTCTATGATCAAAACACAGAAACTCTAGTTCTGAGTGATCATTTCTACAAATAGGACCTAACAGTCATCTGCAACGAGGAAGTTTCTTTCTATGATCAATTTGACCGACACACATGAACTTTCTTGCACAGCTGATGCACAGCACTTGCCCTGCACACTTCTGCTATTTTTCAGCTTTGGAAAACCTGAAGCATCTCGTCCATTCTTGCCTTACACAGCCCTGATTAACTTTTGCAGCACAGCATACCAAACCCAGAAAACACACCAGGAAACAAAGCAGGACTCAACTAGGCAATGGAAGACTTTACCACAAAAAGTCAGTCTGCAGAACAGGCATCCCAGAACGGGCATTTCCTAACTTTTTATTGCACATTGGTGGGTTTTGACAAGTTGTTGAACATAGGGGGGATTTCAAATTATGAAATACTATACGCTACTGATAACAGATAGAAGATACACCTTCTTGAATTACTATGATGATACATCAAGCTTGCCACCTCACCTTATGACCCTACTTACAGTACCTGGACAACAAACATCTTCCAAAACAAAAGGAAAAAAGGGAAAACAATGTATTGCAGAACCCTCAAATAACTCTTCTAAATTATTCCCTAGAATACCTCGTAAATTTCTTTGCAATAAACCTCATCTTTTATTCCAAAAATTGCTAGAGAAATTTTAGTTCAAGCTTTGAAAACAAAACTACAGACCAAACATGGAAAAGTTCTATTCTTCCATCATATCAACAGTACATAAAGGTAAGAAGCAGTAACTCAACCTATTTCAGCTTTCATTGTAAGAACACCATAACTAGGCCTCCTGTAACAGAATACAGTGAATGCACAGTATTTCTGAACTACAACATTTTTGCAATTTTATTTTTATACACCTGTTTGGGAAAAAATCTTACCTTACTACACTTTTGCTGCATGCTAACTCATTGACCAGAAAAGCAAGTACTGATGCTTTCTGAGCTGGAGAATGTGCCTGAAAAGCTTTTGTCTTCAAGCTCTCTGTCAGCTCTGTTTGCCCACAGTGAGCCTCCATGAAAATCTGCAGAATCTCAGACACATTATCTCGATTGATACCAACGTTCAGTAAGTGCTCCCCAAGAATAGTTTTAGCCTAAAAAGAACAAAGACACTTCAAACAATCATGTTTAAAACACACCCTTCTCCCCTGTAAGCTATATTATTGTTTATAGAAGATGGTATGGGTTTGTTTGCATTTTTACATAAGGACTTCAAACATGATTGTTCTTTGAAACTATTCAAATGTAAATCTTAAATACAGTAACAAATTAGAATGTCTTCCCCTCTAAGTTTTTAAAAACAGATAATATTAGAAATAATTAAATGGATTACATGTAAAAAGGCATGGTCCAACTGAAATTGATGAATACTGCTTTGTACAATGATACTATGAAAAGCTCTAGAGTGGAAGAAAGCTGTACGGGCTTGAAAAAGAAGGGCAGTGAAAAAGAGTCATGAATGAATTGGGGTTTTGATGAAGTGACCTAGACAGCAGACCTCAGGGAAAGAAACAGTAAGATTCACTGAGAATGTAACATGAGGATAAGAATGCAAAGGAATGGACGGAAAGGAGTTAAAAGACATGGCCACAGATGTGACAGTATCCTACAAAAGATCCAAATAAAATGGGATGCGTGTTTGTGTGTAGAGAAAATGTACAGAAATGCATTATGTCTGGAAAATGGGAAGGCTGATGCGACACAAAGTTTTGGAGTAACATTAGAACCGTGAAACTGAAGAAAAGAATTAGAAAGAATTAGAAATGAGAAAGAATGGAAATCCATACGAGAGAGGTGTCAGAGATGCATGATCAAGAATGCATTCATACATACAGGGTGTTTACTATGGATTTTTTTCTTTTTACCTTGTATCCTGTACCAAGTCCAGGATCACACACAGCTGCAGAGACAAGTTTCACAAGCAAGTCCTGTACTTCTCCCATGCTGTCTGCTATGTTGAGCAAACCCTCTTGAAGAACACTCAGGGAGGGAACATCTATGGTCACATCAAAGCCAAGAACTTTACCGAAGTTCCGCAGGAACTGCACTACCATGAGACAATCCGAAAAGGTGCGTCCATCAAGAACGAGGCCTGGGATGCGAGGCAGCTCTGGGAAAGGCTGGGAAGTAAAGAAAAATGGTGAAAGATTCAGTACTGTATTTCAAAAGGCAAATTTTTTGGTAACAGTTGGGAAAATTGCTTGACACTTCGTTCTGATCTACGGCATGACAATGCTGCGAAGTACAGGCGACAGGGAATCTGCAGCCCTTGTCCATTCAATGCTGAAACACGTTTAGCTTTCCACAAATTATAGGAAGCAAGAGATTAACAAATACTTCCTTTTTGGCCAGGAGACACTGTAAGGATCTATTCTGAGCCAAATTACTGTAAAAGGTGGTGTAAAATTATTTAGCAGAAAAAGGGAAGGGATTTCTCTGGAACAGTGACTTTGAACCCAAGCTTTGTTAAGTCCTTATGGACAGGAACTAAGAACTCAGAAGACTGGGAGAGTAAGTTTTTTAAGCAAGAGCTTGTAAGAGTTCTCTAGATGCCTATCTGGTGCCTGAGTGTACTGAGACATGATGCATATTCCTGATGTAAAAATAACTGAAGTAAAGCATTTTTTTGAAGCAATCATGCTTTTTGGGAAGCAGGCCTCTTTTAAACAAAAAGCTTTTAACTAACTAAACATACACTACTGTGTAGTGTTCTATTATCTTGTATTTGTATATATTTCAAATCGTTCTCTAATTACCTCAATTAAGACTTGAATGCTTTGAGTGTGGCTGTAAGAAAAACGGTATTGACAGAATTATAAAATATACAAACAAGATGCAAGAAGTAAGTCTGTGTTGCTGTGATTACCTTCTGATCTGCTAGGCACATATCTTCATTAGGCTTCTTTAGCTCCTTTGCCATTTGTAATTCCAATCTTCGCTGTTCCAGTTTACGTTCCTTATTTAATCTTTTTTCATCACGTTTTTCTTGCTTTAGCCGCTCTTTCTCCTTAAGAGAAATAAAAGGGAAAAAATAAACCCCACAAGTTAGACTTACAAAGGAACAATCTAAGAATTTGAAAAGCACTATTTCTGTAACCTTAATAATCACCACATCAATTAAGGAACCTGGAATAAAGTAAAGAAGAGGGGAAAACTAGAACAAAATCGCTGAATTTGTAAAGCTATCTAAGATTCACTTTTTTCTCTCCTGTCCACACAGACACAGGTTTCAAGTATGTTTGCACAGAAACTCTCTGAAGTACCATTTAAGAAAGATGACTGAGTGAAAATATGGCAAAGAACTGCCATGCAAGGCATCTGATTTTAAAGGTTCTGCTTACACCCCAGTATCATTAATCTGCACCTCCTACAGCAGAGACCACTCAAGAAACCTCTCCAAACAATACATGGTTTAAAAAGTCCCATAATACATAAATTAGATTTGAATACCTTATAAAACACAACCGATCTTTTCAAACACAGGTAGCTTCTGGCCTTGAATTAACATACACTTTGCATGCAACCTGAAACTGAACAGTCTTTATGTCTTATACGCACAAGAACACAAGGATCATCAAGTAAGAAGCCAAGCATCTATTATTTGTCTCTTCAACAGCCTCCACAATGGAGTCACATCAATACTACAGCAACTCTCTCTGTAACATGCCAAGACTGACTCTGAACCTGGGGCACCCATGGCCTCCTCCATCCCCGGTGCCAGGGGTTCTGCTGCCACATGTTCAACACCAATGCACCATTTGTCCTGATGACACAAGTCCCCACACACCTCTGTACAACCAATATCGAGTGTAGAATGTATGGAATCTGCCACATATCAACACCACCTGTTCAGAGCACAGAACTGTGCGTATAAGCAAACACAGCTATGGTGTGCCACCACTCGAACCTGATGCAATACGAAGTTGAAGATGCGGTATTTGCTTTTCACCTGTGGGCACAGAACCACCAAAGAACCAAGCCAAGATGCTTCCCGTTACTCAGAACCATTCCTGGTATTCTGCTAGTTTAAGAGGTCACTCTAGTCTTTTCCATGTACTGCCACCATATTTTGCAACAATGAGGGTACAGGCAATACTAAGTCAGGGCTCAGCTGCATTTGTAGGTCAGTATTAACCACTGACTTCTCTGTAGAGTTCTGGCAGGCCCCACGACTTTTATTCTTCCCACTGATTCTATACAGAGCATTACCACACCACTAGTGACAGCTGTGGATAACCACTGTGAGTGCAGAGAGATCATGACTTCTACTGCTACAGTCTTTAGTGGATGTCATGCAAGATCAAGTCTCACATTAGACACAAAGATGATGTTTGGACCAGTAAATTTACACTGGCAGAAAAAAAAAAAATGACATTCAGAACTACCCATCTGCCTACCTGCTTGCTGCTCTACAGCTGTGTAAGCACCCTCTGTACTGCCAACGCCGGCCCTCTTTATCTACACTGAGTTCATAAGAGACACCTTGTATGGAAAAAATCACAGTACACTAAAGCAGCACACAAAATCCCTAGCTTGATTTTAAAATGGAAAATGCCCTCTGATTTGCTTTTTGAAAATGGTTTACTGCCTTTTATCTTAGCCTATGTCAGTGTCTTAAGGCCAACTGGCATTGCCTAGAACCTGTTTTCGCCAGTTCGAACCTTCACAACATAAGAAAACAGGAGATGTGTGTAAGGGTATTTATGTTGCAGCACGGTAATTTACAGTTATGACTAAACCCAACAACTTTAGCTGCACTATGTTTCATAAATTTATTAAAGATTGCTTTTACTGGTTGAAATAAACACTTTTCTATTTCTATTAGAGTAAGAATATAATTACAGCACTGGATCAGACTAAATGACCATTTAGCCTGGTATCCTGACTTCCAACAGCAGAATGGGTGCAGAGGGTATCATCTTCCTCTATTTCCTTGCAATGAAATATTATCCAGTTTTTCATGTGTTTGGTCAGCCACTTTTATTGAACTTTGTAAATACATCCTAGAGAAAAGTTTTAACAATTTCCTTAACAACTACTTGCTATAATAATGGTTATCTTAGTTCAACATCTTCCTTATCTGCACATCATTTACAAAAGTCTCAGGATACAGACATTAAAAAGTCTCAGAATATAGAAATACATAAAAAGTAAAACAAAAAGTAAATTACTAATTATGGGGCTTTTGTATTTTACTTATGTTTCCTGTCAAAAACATCCAGAACTCTCAAAACTGGGCAATCTGTGGCAGTGTTCAACCGTCTCCCTCCAATTACAAAAGGTTTTTTTAAGTTTGAACAGAATTTCCTGTATTTCAATTTGTGGCTAATGCTTTTTGTCCTACTGCTGCAATGTACACAAATTACACCTAATGTAAAAAGACACTGCTCTTCTACAGATGACTGCAGAATGAAACCATGAAAACTTCAAACTTCCAGAGGTTAATACTCACTTCTGCTTTTTTACGTGCTTCCATGGCTTTCATAAGCATCATATGTTGTCTTCTCCGTTCTCGTTCCTATTCAAGCAGGTAATATTAGAAGAAAACTAAACCATATTTTCAGATCAGTAAAAAAGCCGAGTAACAAATTTAGCATTAATAGACAAGTCACAGTAACTACTAAATATAGGACAAGAATGGCCAAGTCTGTGCATGTTTTAGTTCAGGTTTAGAAAGCAAATACAAGAACAATCAAAAGCAAAAAGGTAAAGCAATGAACATGGAGACAGTGTAAAAAAGAAGCATACAGATTTACTTATGGTCAGTTGTGATGCTCCTTCATAAGCTGGCAGAACAAAAAGCATAATGGCTGGCTGGAACAGGTCAGTTACCTTACATCTGCTATGACACAACTTGCAATTTACTTCTTCAACAGCCAATTCAGCAGAAATTTTAAACTAGTCTTTTTCAAACATTGCAAATATTAACATTTTTGTAACCAAGCAACAAATTAACATGATTAATTTTATCAGCTCTAGATCAGTTTTAATGGAGCCAGTGGTGGTGCATATATGTACGCAACAACACTTGCATTTACTGATGCCTGTCGCTCGGTGAACTATGCCAGTAGCTTCGAATGCATTAAGGAGCAGTATTCCAGGGCACTAAGTACAGGGGTTTTGCCTCAACAGCTGAAGAACAACTCTTGACTCCAGTAAAGGCTATAGGAATTTTATCATCTAATTTGGTGAGGTTAGGATTACATTCTAATATTTTATTGTATACCTATAACATTATGTATTTACCACCAACTGAAAGCTAATTTCCTCAGTATCTTACAAGGGGAAGACATCACCCTGATTTCTAAAACAGGTTAATTCAAATTGTATTTAAAATGTCTGGATTCATTCCCAGTGAATGGGACAAGGCTTGCAAAAATCATCCAAGTGACTACCTATTAATTTTGCACAAATCCCTGATTTTATATACTAGTCAGATTTTTACTGGGACATCAGTAACATAGACCCGTGGTTAAGAACCACATTTAGTTATTGCCACATTCAATTTATACACAAGTTGAAGACGTCCTTTTTTCCTTAACAGACAAGACAAGCAGATGTATGCAATGCACTGTGCTGTAAAGCCATGCAGCAGTATGTAATATGACAGCAGCCAGTGCTACGTTTTATGCATTGCTATGACAACCATATCACAACCAAATCACAATGCGGTGTTAGATGTACAAAAATAAACATACCCATACCATATCTAGTCTATGCCTCTCCAACTCCTGGTAGAAAGAGTTGGCACAACATTATGAAACAGAAATCACAAAGTCATAAAACCACTTTATAATCCCCCGAAAGACCCCAATACCAAAGCAAAGCAAAAAATCATAAGGCAAAAGAAAATCTGTGCAGGAATTAAACCCAGAAGTTTAAAAAGGGCGTATTTGGAGGATTCCACCCCCCCATACAACTGAAAGTAGTAGCTCACAACTGGCATTCTGTCTGTTTGGTCAACCAAACTTAAACCAACCTGGTGCTTCAGAAGAACAGCCTGCTGCCTTCTCATCTCTTTCTCCTTCAACAGAAGAAGAGAAGTGTATTTAAAACATCAATCAAAATTTACTTACTAAATTGCACAGCTCTGCCACACTCAGACAGCACATCTGATTTCAATTCTAACTTACAGAGAAGTACACACAGCATACATGAAAGTAAGTCTGGTGAGCTGGGAGTTCCGTGTTAGAACACAGCTAGAATGCTGAAGCAGCAATAGAAGTTCTTATATACACACACACTGTATTTTCCAGTATTTGTAAAAGAGATCTGTAGTCTTGCATGAATTACAGCCTAAAAAAGACTACACTTGCTGAGAAACAACATCGATTTTTGATACACTGTGCTTAAAAGAATATAGTGAATAATGTTACTGTACAAACATTTTGTTATGCAAACCATGGTAATGGCACATAAAGTACTGTCTCTGTGTATTTGTGTGTGCATGTCACACAAACTCTTCTGCATATGCTTCATGCCTTTTTATAACCACACATACTTGTTATTATTTGCTGTCTCTATGCACAGCTTCATTATCGATGAACAGCCTCCCAAATTTATTGCTTTTACACATCAACATACGTTATGTACAATAACACAGTTCTTGGTTTTGGAGCTCCTCCAAACTAACCTTTATTCGTTTTTCTGCTTCCAATAATTTGGCATTTGCTGCTTCTTCCTTCTTTTTCTTTTTTGCCTGTACATGCAAAACAGGTGACACAACAGCACCATCATAACTTGGAAGTAATCTGACTAGAAGCAAAGTTACATACCTTTAAAAGTTAAAAACATCATCACTTATTGCGCACGCTGCAAGAAATCTCTGATGCAGCTTTCACAATCAACCAATTCACATTTAAGTTACTTTATAAAAATCAAACCTAAATTTCAATTCCCACTCAAAATTGCTTCACCTGGCTATTTTAAGAAAGCAAGTACACACAGAAACAATATAAATGGCAAAGAGATTACTCTTAGTTTTTATGTCAACGGAGACTTGAAAACTAGCAATCTATCTTTGCTAGTACACTAGCAAACTTGTAGAGTATATTCTAATACAGACATATTTTTAAACCCACTGCACTTCATACAGAGCAGAGCACTATACTGTTTTCATATCTTACTACTGCAAACTTGCTCTCTAACAAAGGAAGTGCTCTGCTGTTAACAAGTACATGCAACACCATTCTGACAGAAAGTTGTGAGCCCAAGTGTGAATACTTGTATGATTATGGATCACAGTTAATGTTGATCTTTTAAGAAAAACAATTTAAGACACATATTTGAACTGGCCTGTGGAAATCAAGATTGTTAGAGCTGCTATATTTAGTTAGGTTCCTAAATACATGTGAGACTTCTAAAATACAACAGTCTTTAAAATGGCAACAGAGAAATTACATTTGAGTCATTATTTTTACCTCTAAAATTTGCTGAGCTCGAAGTTCTTTCTCCATTCTAATTTGCTGGATTCGCTTAATTTTTTCCTACAATGGTAAGAAAGTTATTTCTTTAAAAAATATATATATAAGGGAAATTTATTTTTACATTTGAAAAATGACAAAGTTCATACATACTTTTTTGTTACTGAGTTTCACCCATTTTAGTCAACTGTTCCCACATGTCTAGAAATTTTACTAGTCTTAGATGTCTGGTATAACCCTGAAGGAAGCCACACCCAGTTATGCATAGATGCTCATGTTTAAGTTGTCAGAACTTTTATTCTTTTTTAACACCTTCAAGAGGACCAGATTAATGACTAAGTAAGGAAGCCAGAGCATTCAAATTGCAGCTGACAATGGCAGAGCCAGTTAGGAATGAATAGAAGGCTGAGCTCGGCCATGAAATACATGATGTTTTGAAGTGACCTCCCTGACCAAGAAACAGTGACATCTGTCCAAGCACTGTTTGTGCATCAGTTCCCCAAGCCTCTCTCAGGTCATCGTGGTCCCACAGGCAGCATAGAGAGCTGAGCTCAGCAAAACCCAAAGCCCATGCTCTGTCAGCCAGGACACTCATCCACATGCAACCTGGGTAACATGGTCAGTTAAGTACACTTCACCTTCTCCAGATTTTTAAAGCACTCAGGTAATTGATGCTAACCTTAATATGTAGTTTAGGGGTTGGAATTGTAATTATGCTGTAACAAAAGAAGCAATTGGAACAGGAACCATGGGTACCACAACACATTTAAGCATGTTTCATCATGCTGAGAAGAAAATGATCAAGTTATGCACTCCACAGACGGATGCTGGGCAACCATATTATAATTTAATTCTTCATGAATTAGTTCCTCTAATCTGAACAAACTCTTATTACACTGATTGAGAAATGTAATCATTGCAAATACTGGAATTATTTCAATCTACCTGTGCTGCATAGGTTTTTCTGTTAAATTAGCTATTAAAAATTCACTAGCACATTATTTGAGATTTTATTATCTGAAATGAGCTGATTGAGCCACAGTGACTAGGAAGGACCATTTTGAAGGGAAGTGTATACATCAGGCTGGACATGCTGTTAAGTTTTAATAGCAAAACCCAGACATGGAATAGCCCTGCAAGCTGGGGAGGCCTAGACCAGAAGCTTGAAAAGGAACTCAGTGAGCTTCTCTGGAACAGCAGAAGCTTTCCCAACAGTGAAGGTAATGCCTATCTGTACAGAATACACTGTTTTCTTGTGAGCTGGCCTGAGTCTCTTAGAACACGAACCATGCTAAAATTTTACTCCCTGGAGAACACATAGTGATGTATCCACTTTATTGAAAAATAACTAAAGCCAAAACCAAGCTCCTAAGAAAAGATAACCTAAAATATTTAACAGTAAAAATGCAATCACAGGTGAGAAAAACATACAAAGATTTCTGCCAAACAGAGCTCCAATACATGAAGTCTTATAAACTCCAGGCAAATCCTACCACCTCCTTTAACTGTTGAGAAGTCCAACATAATACAACCTTACCAAGAAAATTAACTCAGAGGCCTTGTTCAGACAGTGCTGAACTTTTCCCACCATGTGAAGCTCACACCATGGACCTTAAATCTCTATTACCCCCCATTATACTTTAAAACAAAGCAGTGCAGAAGTTGAAAGCATGTGCTACACCCTCTCAATTCCATAAAGGTTAAAGCTGATACAGAACAAACTTTTCAGCAGAGATCACAATAAAGAACTGTATCAGAGAAGAAGTACTCTGCGCATTGAATTCACAAGTTTTATCAAGATACACATCAAGAAGGAACACGATGTTGACAAACAAGGTCTGGATTTGATGCATTTGACCATTTAAAAATTCTTGCTCCCTAAGCCCCTTGGAATGTAAGGATCACTTGAAAACCACAGTGTGCTCCTTTTCTTTAACAAGTATGGGCTGCCTTGAGAAGTGGACAC
Source organism: Nicator chloris (assembly GCA_013400495.1). NCBI lineage: Eukaryota > Metazoa > Chordata > Aves > Passeriformes > Pycnonotidae > Nicator > Nicator chloris. The sequence continues at coordinate 138,377 of WAAE01017968.1, read as the reverse complement.
ATTGAAACTGTCACCATCTACAGAAGTGCAGACTGCCTGAGGTTGGGACGGACATCTCAAAGTCACCTTGTCCACCCCCCTGCCCCAGAAGGGTCACCTAGAACCAGTTATGAAGGACCCTGTCCAGGCTGCTGTTGAAAAATCTATGTGGGAGGCTCCACAGCCTCCCTGGGCCACCTGCTCCAGTTCTCAGTTGCCATCTTGGTGACAAAGTGTTTCCCAACATTCAGAAGGAACCTCCTGTCACTGGGCACTTCTGAGAGAAGTCACCTCTTTGCAGCCTCCCAGCAGGTACTTAGCTATATTAGCAAGATCCTCCTGAGCCTCTTCTTTAGGCTGAGCAGTCCCAGCTCTCTCAGCCTTTTCTATTGTAACTCATATATGGTAGTGTGACAACTTCTAGCTCTGTGTCTACTACACTGAGCACTTTCTCAAAAAAAAAAGAAAACACTTTAACAGTTGCCAAGAAGAAACCGTTGCTGTTATCTAATAACAACAATAATTGTTATCTATCATGGGGATATTTAAGGTAGTGTGTAATAACACCAATTTTGGTTTACTACTCAAAAAAAGAGAAGTATGTCAGGATTTAATACCCGGATTTCAAAGATGTGAAAGGGTTTCATGTTTTTATTGGCTTTTTTAACACCTCAAGATGTAAAAAAAATCATAGAGTATGCTGAGTTTGGAGGGACCCATCAGGATCATCAATCCAACTCCTGGCCCTGCACAGACACCCCAACAATACCACCCTTGCTTGGGAGCTCTGGCAGCCTTGGGGCCATGACCACTGCTCTGGGGAGCCTGCCCAGTGCCCGACCACCCTCTGGGCTGGTCAACCTTTATTCTGATACTTAGCCTAAACCTCTCAACTCGGTTCCAGTAGTTCCCTCGAGTCCTGTCTCTGGTCACAGAGAGCAGAGATCGGAGCTGCCCCTCCACTGCCCCTCCTGAGTATGTTGAAGAGCACCTCGAGTCTCCCCTCAGTGTCTTCAGGCTGAACAAACCAAGCGCCCTCAGCCGCTCCTCTTAAGATTTCCCCTCCTGCCCCTTCCCCATCCTCATGGCTTTCTTTGGATAACCTCTAATGATTGAATGACCTTTTTATATTGCGGTGCCCAGAACTGTCCCCAGGTCTCAAGGTGAGGCTAGCCCAGTGCAGAGCAGAGTGGGACAAACCCCTCCTTGCCTGGCCAGTGACACTGGGCATGATGCCCTCCATGGCAAGGATGTCCCTCCTGGGCACCAGGGCACTGCTGACTGATACCCAACTTGCCATCAACCAGGACCCCCAGAACCCTTCCTGCAGCTGCTCTTCAGCCCCTCATTTCCCAATTTATAAACACAATCAGGGTTGTCAATAATGCATTTGAAAAAACCCTTTTCCATTGTCCCTCACGTTTCTGGCAGCTCCAACTTCAACGGAGCTTTGGCCGCAACAATTTTCTCTCTACAGCGGCAAGCAGCATCTCTGTCTTCTTCCCATGTCACTTACAGGCAAACTAATCCTAGTACTTTTTCCAAGTGTTGGGATGCTGAGATCACATACAGACATTGAGGGGCTGGAGCATGTCCAGAGAAGAAGGGGCTGGAGCACCAGGAACAGCTGAGGGAGCTGGGAAAGGGGCTCAGCTTGGAAAGAAAGAGGCTCGGGGAGACCTTCTCACATTCTTAAAACTCCCCAGCAGGCGAGTGCAGCCAAGTGAGAGTCAGGCTCTGTTCCCAGGGAACAAGGGACAGGACAAGAGGAAATGGCCTCAAATTGTACCAAGGGAGGTTTAACTTGGATAGTAGGTAACATTTCTTCATGGAAAGGGTTGTTTAGCTCCGGCACAGGCTACCCAGGGCAGCAGTGGAGACACTGTCCCTGGAGGGATTTGAGAGATGTGTTGATGTGGCACCTGGGGACATGGGTTAATGGTGGATTTAATGGAGTTGAGAATTTTAAGTAACATACACTGTGTGCTCTTTAGATTTAAAACATGCACTTTGCAATCAGCATAAGTAGTAATTTACTAAATATTTGAAACACACCTTACTGAATGATTTAAAATGTAATTTTAAGAGCTTATTTAGCAATTGCATAGTTTACCTGTTGCTTCATTATCTTCATCTGCTCCTTTTGCTTTCGCTTTTCTTCAGCTGCCATAATAGCTAACAAAGAAAAGCAAACAGTATCAGCAGAACATGGCAACAGCCAGATAACTTCTCATAAACACTTTTCAAAATAATCCCCTACATGCACAAACTTGCACAAGTAATACTTACCTTGCTGTTTTTTTGCTTCTTTGGCAGCTCGCGCTTGTTCCTGCTTCTGAAGCTTTCTCAGTAGCTTTACTTGTGCTGCTTGCCTAGCTATTTCTGTTACAAAAAGAAAATACTAAGTTCATAAACCAACAATAAAGATACAGTTCGTGTTCCAGACATTTGCACGTTGTAAAGACAGAGCAAACAGAGGATTTGTTTTGCACACAGTGGCATTTACAAAATTTTTCTATGAACTATCATTAATGGCACATCGTGTATCAGTAACTGCATCAACAGTGCAAATGAACATGGATATTTTCTACATAAAACAAATACTGGTTTCGGAGAAAAAAATCATTTATTAAGTGATAGAATTATGCCAATAATGCTGATTCATTTAAAAATATTTTTCTTCTTTCTTTTTAAAGCAAAAAACATTTGTTTCAAAACTACTAAATCAACATTTTTTTCAGGAAGCATGAAATTGGTTTTCCTTAGAAGTCACCTCATGTAATTATGTAATCCTTTTTTAACAATGAAGCAAGAGCACACTCACCTGGGTAACATGCCTCTTTCCTGTGGCTACCTAAAGTCAGCCATTCTTAAGTTAATTAGTAACCTCCTGAAGCATTCTACTACCCTGTGACAGCATTTCTGAAATTTGAATTAACTGCTTATGGACACACTGACAGAAGACAGCTGTAGGAAGGATTTTCTGGAGGTTGAATTCAGCTTGCTTTTCAAAGGACTGAGGTCTAGGACCAGCATGATAGAACTCCCCAAAATACCGTCAGCTTCTTATGCAGTAACTATAGAGCAAGCTTTTAGACATGTCTTTATACATGCACTTCCTTTAAAAACTTAAAACCTATACATGGATAAACTGTTTACTCATCTTCAAAAAGTCTTCAATAAGAGCACGTAATAAATATCGAAAATAAAATGCCGTACACTAATATCCCAGTGAGACAAATCACTCTCCTTTAGGAAAAGCATTAACTCTTTATATACCGATACCCTCTCTCTGTGAAAATAGTAACATAGTTCTTACCTTGAGCCTGGAGCTTTCTCAGCAGCTTTGTGTCGGCGCTGTCCAGAAACTCACCGCTCCCAACGTTGGGAGGTCGGCCTTTGCGGCGCCGGGCCCTTGCCTCCTCCCTGGGGTGCTGCCTGTCTGCGTTTGGGGGTCGTCCTCTGCGCCCTTCCATGGCTCTGATACGGGGAATGACTTCCTCTTCCTTCAGAAGACACCACTGCACACCCTTTTAATTGACACATTTCAGAGAGAGGTATTACAAATACAGATGAAAATAACCCAAAATCTAAGATGAGTTGTAGATATTAAATATGCAAGTCCTGTGATGTATTATTTGGGCAGGACAACTTCTTCATGATGCACAGAAGCTACATATTGAGAGACTATCACTAAGAACTTTTGTAAATTCTACCACTAGGAAAGATTTTGAAGACTATTCAATCATATACAAAGTTTTTCCCTAGTAGATATGTCATTACCATGTTACTTTTAACTATTTCTCGTCAAATCGTTTAATCCTTTCTAAAAGGCAAAACAGATTCTTCCTTATTATGCAAACTCAACAACAGCTATTCTGCTTTCACATAATCCACTGCTCAACATGAATGAAAAAATGTGTCATGCTCTGCGATGCTGTCTTCCAACAGAGTGTGTTTACAGAAATTCTGGCATACAAAGCAAGCAAAGGCATTAATGTATTTTCAAACATTGCTTTTCAGTGTTGTAGAGCTCAACAACTGAGCTGAAAAAACAGATGTATTTTAATCTTCAGGTTTAATTAGTGCAACTGAGTTCTCCCCTCATTCACCACAAAACAGCTTCTGCACCAACCTGAATCAATGAAAAGTAACTTCTAAGCATGACGTATTGAAACTAAAGTTATGTGAACTATATTCTAACCAAAGCATGCACTACAGTCTTTTGTGGCATCGTGAATGCAGATTCTAAAATACTTTGTTAATAAAAATATCCAAGTTAATCCTCATGAAGGAATAACTTTACTTTAACTGGTTACTAAAAAGCAGAGTTTATTGCATCTACTGAGCAGAAAAGGAGCACCGTCTAGGTGATCCTGTTTAATTGAACACTGGTATTTCAAAATTTTAACATCTTTTACCATTTCCCCAAGCTTTTGAGAAATGCAGGGAAAAAACTGCAAGCTAAGCAGTTCAGGACTTCTTCATAACTTGCCTTAAAAAACTTTGTAAAAAAATTTGAAAATGTCTGCTAAAGCAAAAAAAATATCAGTTCAGATTAGAATGCTTTAGTTTTCACATTTATGTGTACATAAATGCTAAAATCCAATTTACTGCACCACAACATAAATGATTTTTGCTTATTCTGGTAATTTGTCTTTTAATTATTTCTGCTCATTCTTCACAATTACAAAGGTTTTGCATAACTTCAGCAAAAGAAATGGCAGTTTGTTAATGAGACATTCAGATTTCAAAGGAGTTATCAGTATCTGCAAGGATCCTTTTCTGAAGTCTGAATCATTCCCAGTTAAGGACCATCCCCAGAGTACAAGTCACACTTGGTTTGCACACATTCCAAAGGGCTTTGTTATTAATTATGTTCTGAAAATGCACTGTTCAGAACCAAGACCATATCATTAATGTGTACCACATCATCATGCAGCATCCCTAAGGACTTTTTAATCCAAAATATTCACCTCTACCACTTGACTAGAAGTTAATTCTCTTACTATCTTGAAGAGTACTACTTAAATGTAACTTTTATTTCTCTGTCTAGTACTTGAATTGCAGTTTATCACAGGTTCATTGAGGTAAATTTAATACCTGTACTTACTACCTACACCAACTTCCAACCTAGAAAACCTAATCTCATAAAACATATGTGCCAGGGGAGGCAAAACAGAAATCAAAGAAAAGGAGGAGAAGCAGCCATAATTCAGAAAGTACCTTAGAACACCAATGGAGATTGCTCTTGCCCTCTATTTGTATTTTCTGCAGTTAATGATACTAACGATAATAAACGTATCACAGAAAAGTGAGAGGTCTACGAGCTCATCAGTACCAGAGACCATGTTGGGTATTAGATTTTCCTAATACCACCTAAAAGAGAAACTAGGGGCCATCAAATGAAGTGAATAATGGTTTAGTAAGCAAAAGGAGCAGGTGCTTCAAGGGATGGGAGAAGACAGAATGTCCTGTCAAACGGCATTGTGGATGAGCAAGTTTTCACAAGTTTAAGAGACGACAAGACAAAAATATTCCAGAACAAAGCCATGAAGGGTTAAGCAAGACTTAACTGACCATCTATATTTTGTGCTCAAATAACTTTTTAAATCAAACTCAAAATACATTTCTAGTAAAGGAATGTACAGTCTGATACTCTGGGTTTTTGACATTTCAAAGATAAAATACAGGGGTTGTGCCCTAACATAGGAGAATCACAGGCTTCCATAAAATATACGCTTTGCTACTCGAACATTCAAGAAAAACAAAATGGGAATAACACTGTGAAATGTTGTGGTTTATTGTTCAAACTAATCAAAATAATAACTTTGTTCAATTTCTCACCTTCAAGCATCCACCATGTACTGCAATACTGTGCTACCACCAGGACATTTGCCAAAAAAAGACACCAGGCAACTATGCATGAAAGCAGAATCAAGTTCAAAGCCTGTTAATCAAGCTAATGAACAAAATGCATAGGCACTTTGCAAGAAGTAAAATTCCACTTAAATTTCAGATTAAACTTGGGACAAAGTTAACAACATAGCTTTCCAATCTGAACTGTAGAACTCAGAATAGGACAAAGACTCCTGTACATATTACTTAAACTCGTGAGAACCCATGCTTATTCTATCATCCCAAATCACATTCATACTAATCTTTCTAAATCACAGCAGTTTAAAGCTTCCAGGTCCAGTCACTGATTTTTGACATTTGCCAAACTTCCACCATTCTTCTGATCCTACTCCTGTGTCACCCACGTCTGCCAGATATGCTTCTGTTACAGCACTCAAACACTGCTTTGAATAACCCTTAATATTTGGTGGTTTGCGGACAACAAGAGAGAAACACAGGTACTAATAGAAGCAGGTAATCCACGTACTTTTGGCTTGCTATAGGTAAATCTTTAATAATACTGATTTAGCCTTAAGGTAATTTTCTTTACATCTCATTTCATCTTTGAGCTGTGTGAAATATAGCCCAGCACATGTTGCATGTCTCAAAAGATGACAGAAATGTATAACAAAGGAAGGGAAGAATAAGCACTAAAGGCTATACAGAATAATCGAAATTACCACAAAAGCAGAAATAAAATTTCTGGAATTACCTCCAGACATCCATGAAGATATGATTATAATGTATTATTTTTAATCTGGATGGTTCAAAAAACTTCAGTACAGAGAGTGCAAGATCTTTTTATAAAGTATCAGTACCACATACTGTTTCACTAGGCAATATTATCAGCCCGAGTGTAGCTCCACTGTTTTGTAACTTCTCATTCACACATAAAATGTAAACACATCTTAGCACATCTGACACAGTTGCCCTCAGTCTCTTTTTCTCTTTTTCTAGTAAGAAAACTTTATTTTGTCTATCCAAGTCTCAGTGGAACCTATCAAAAACCACATCAGTACAAAGCTCAGTGATGATCTATCTGTACAGCAAACTAATGTTCACATTGCCAGTCTTGCCTATAGAAATCTGCCCCTCACACTGCCCTCATTCTCAAGTTTTATAGATCACAGGGCAAACTGCAAATCAACTAAAGCGAGAAGACAGATGTAACTAAAGGGGACAAGACTAATGAAGTAATACAGGCAACAGACACAAAAAAGGGAACAGAGCAAAAAGAGAGCAGATACCTTGCCATTACATTACATCACAGTAAGATGAATTATTTCAGTCAAGACATGCAGGTACGTAATGAAGTCCATAACTACAGGAACTTGTAACTGTGGAAGGCCGAACATGAAGCAAGTACAGCAATGTTTTAGCCTGTAAGCCAGGAAGCACCACCTAGAAGTAGCCGCTTACCATGAATTCAGCCTTGAATGCTTTCAAATCTATACCACACACATATTTCTGCAAGGTATTACAAGAACATGAGGCTTAACTCAAGCCTGAACTCACAACTGTTGAGAGCTAGTAACACGTTCAGAACACTTATCCTTTAAAGAAGCAAATACCTGCACTGAGAAAAGTCCAAAAAATTTTTGTGCACATCCTGAAGAAATGGCAACATGGCCAAAATACAGTAACACAGCATGGCACAAAGACAGTAACAATTTCCTTAAAATTTTGGTTTGACTTATCCTGGTGTGGTTATCTACACACTGTCTAACAATTTTACCACTGTAAAGCATAACTGGTGCAGTTCTGCATCTCCCTCTGTAAAAGTGTCGCACTTCAGGATGCTCAGACAGTGTTCTTGTTACAGGAGACACTCATATATAAACATGCAATTTACATATATATATAAACACATACACACGTACATATATTATGTACAGAAACACACTAACAGAGTGGGATTTAACATCAACACATAAATTACTATTGGTATGAGGCTGTATACAACAAAAGAAGAAACAAAGCTTTAAGTCAGAAATACCTGAATGCTAAGATAAAATATGTAGCTCCAAGTTTTCAATCTAGACCAAGCCAGACTCAGAGCTGATCATTAAAGCACCCTCCAAGCAAAGCCACTGAACGTGGTTCCCAACACAGCCCAGGATCAAGCTCTCCACATCTAAATCTAACTACTGTTAAGAACACGTGCAGCTTCTAGAAATAGGTAAAAATAGGTTTTTAGCTAAAAACAGGTAATGCTTCAGATCGTAGCAAAAATTACTTCACCTAAACTTAAGTTAATGCTCCTCGGATCAAAAACTTTACTTTTTAAAAAGTGGATACCTGCGGTCCATCTCTGGCTTCATAGAAGTCACCCACTCCTATTTTTGCACTGAAGCTGAAATTGTCCCTTGAGATATCCATTATTCCATTTCTGCTGAGATACTGAAAAAATCACATATTTTTCCACTTCAGCTTATAAATAATTACAACCCAGCTTTGATGTACAGCTAACTTTGTGAGTGTAATGTTTTGCATATTCTGTCAAAGGGATACGCATTTATACGACATCAAATCAGTAATAGACCGAGATACATTACACCTCACATCACAGAAAATAAGTATCTCTACCGGAGAGAAAAAAATTACATATTTTAATTGCAAGCATGCTTACTAGCATTAGAACACACAAGTTAAAAAACTAATGTACCTTTACTACTTCAGGATACTGTCTCAGCTTCTTTCCACAAGGTGCAAAATATGCTACTTCTCCTTGAAGACGACCACCAAAGTTTCTTATTCGGGTTTCTCTTTGCCAGCTGGAGTAATATGAAATAGTTGCATACAACAATACACTTTTAAAAAAACATGTAATCTGTGTCAATTTAAGAGTTGTAGAAAAAAAGGAAGAGGAAAACGTGACCAGAGTATCATAAATCAAACAGACCAAACCAGAAAATTTTATTATGTAGATTGTCCAAACTGACTAAATGTATGAATTCATTTGTATCAAGTGACTCACATATTAACAGATTTTAAACAGCTTAGAACTATACTTTAGGGAGTTATTTGGAGTTTATGCCAGCTCAGATCACTAGGATTAATTTCCAAAGCAAAACAGCTAAGAGATGGGCCATGTTTGCAAAAGAGCAAATTTAATGCACAAAAATTAACACATGAAGTATGTTGACACTTTTTGAAGAGATCCACAGTCACTGGGAGTCAGAAATCTAAATTGTTGAAGCCCTTTCCTTCTTATTCAGCCTCAAAATTTTTTAAATTTATTTCTTTACCAATGGATTTTTGAAGGCATTATCTCCCCTTAAGGAAAGCCCGGTATATACATAACGTACCCATAATTGAGAGGAACACGCAGCTCCCGTTCATCTGCCACTCTTCGTCTTTTTGAAATACCTAAAACACAATCTCTGATTAATACCTAACAGAACTTACAAAAGAAAACATGTTCCTAAAACGTACATTTTATGTTTCTATCCCTAAAACAAAAAAGAATTGTTTTTCACCCTCGCCATTAAGTACCTCAATTACCAAGAAAATTAATGTAAGTGCTGACCTGATGAAATACATTTTCCTCTAAGTTTCCTGTACCCTCATCCTCTGAAATTGTCAACAGAAAACTTAACTATCCCACGCCTATCTGCTTGTCCTGTTTAGTGCTCTCAAATACTGCTAATTTAATTCCTTGCTCACCTGTTTCTCTAGACAAGACCGTATATTATTTTTTTCAATAAAGAAGAGGCAAATATAAACACACTTTACTTTAAAGATCCATTAGTCTTCCTAGAACACTGTCTACAGACTGTAGTCAAATGCCAAATGCAGAAAACTTTCAGAACTACTACAGCTTTTCCCAGTTCAAACAGATGTTGTGTTTGGTGCTTGTCAAGCAACTGAATCAATAGCACCCCAGAGACAAGTTCCAAACGTGTTTTTTAGTGTGAAAGGCTTTCCTCAGGCTTCTCAGACACCTGCAGGACATGAAGTACGCACGCAGACCAACTTTTGGAAGATGCACTTCTCCAAAAGGTAGCTTGGACCTTCTGTGGAGAATGTGACACATCCCTTCCCTGCCAACAGGCACCAGCCCGAGCCTGGCCCTCTGCCAGCCGGGAGCGTCACACGCAGCACAGCCGCGGCTGCCAGGGGAGCTGCCACCACCTCCTTCCACGTGATGTGAAGAGACCCCTAGAAAAAGCACCCAGGAAATGCCTGTGCTCAAATTCCAAAATCTAGACACAGGTCTGCACTCCTAACCTAACACGAATGACTGCTGCATTATTTTGAATGGTTACAGTGCAGGGAGGGAGGCTGCTTTTCCAAATACAAGTGAAGTGGAAAGTCCAGTGCAAAACAGATATAGAGAAGAGACCACAAGACCCCTTCAGTGACTGACCAACTCTAGGTAAAAGGTTCACAAAAGTATTTTTGTAGTATTATGTTGATTCCTATTAGGTGATTCTTAGGTGTAGTATTATTATACATAAAGCAAGGACACAAAATTTATTTATTCTACCTCCTACTCCTGTAAACAGAAAAATCTGCTATCAGACTTCTCAAGGCGTCACAAATCAAGACAGACCCCTGAGAAAAACATTATCTTTTTAATCTACCCATTTGGACTACTCCTAATCCAAACGAAATCTTTTATAAACTGTACAGTTAACAAGCCTGTTTCTGGGATAAATATTAGGTAGATCACATTACACCATTTCAAAGCTAATGCCCCTGTATGACATGGAATGAAGCTGCTATTCCACTGAATCCAAACATAAAAAACAATTTATAAGCAGATGCCCCCTTTTAAAAATCTGCTTACATGCACATTAATAAACATCAAGTCTCTAATTCCAAGTTGGAAATACATTATTTCATTTCATTGTTACCATGCAAATTAAGAAGTGTGACTTTCAAAAATGCATTCTTTACTGTACCCATAGTAATTACTAAATCTTACCAATTAAGTCACCAAATGACGGATTATAAGCACCATATAACATCAGGCAAACGCTAAATGTACTTTCCATGAACATTCTAAAAATAAATCCTTGTGCATAATCCATAAATTCTACTGAGAATTTTGAAAGAATTATTAGAAAATTATGTTCTAACAAAATATGGTTAAAAAGTTTGTTGAGGAAGGGGCAAAAATTGAAGATTCAGAAGACAAACCAGAAGGTACAGAAACCAGAAGGATAACTAGTTTAGAATAAAACAGAGAATTCCCAAGACGTAATAATGAAGAGTTTAAATGTAATAAATATAAACTCTGGATATTTATTTCTCTCAAATAATTACACAAGTTAAAATGTCCCGGTCTAAGTGTAATATTCTAGTTTGGAGAACCTGCAATTTGGCTGACAGATCTTAATGACTGCTTCAAACACCCGTGAAAAGATCACAGAGTCACCCAACAGCCGACGTCAGAAGGGATATCAAAAGACATCTGGTCCAGCACTCCTTGGGAAAGGAAGCTTTGCCAAGATTATCTCGCCCCCTGACCAACCGGCATCAGAAACCTCAAGTGAGGAGGACTCTGCCACATCCCTGGGGTGGCTGTTCAGTGAACCACTGTTCTTAGGATAAAAATCTCCTTGAGCTGTCAATTGATAACAGCACTTGGACTATTTTTGCAACTACTTTTACAACACATGGACCTTAGCTATCACATGGTAGTATAAGAGAAGACAGTGAGATACCACAGTGTGTACTTGGCGTGAGGGTGGAAGCTCCTGTCCCGAGGAACACTGCAGGCTGGGACTCAGGACATAAGGCAGCTGGTGCCGAGCTCGACGTCTTTGCTACTTGGAGATTAAGCGGGGTGGAATGAGCTGTAAGACCACTGGAAGAGCTCTTCACAGAGGACGAAGTTTTATTCAGTTTCAGCGGGGTTTTTTCTCCCTCTGTGTCGGTATCCGATTCATCTTGGTCTTTATCATCCTCATCATCTTCCTCCTCAGAACCTTCTGTATCTGACTCAGAATTACTGTCAGACTCTGTTTAAAGAAAGTGCGGCAAAAGGCTCATTATGTCTTGGAAACTACTGCCAAGTACATTAAAGTTCTAACACTTGCGAAGTCTTTTCTCTTATGATACATGGTTTTCAAATAGCATCTCTTGAGTATAAATAGGAGGTTCTAATTAACTACCTAAACTTCAAAATTACTACAAATGTGACAGCATTAAGTAATTCTGCATGATAATACACCATTCTTTTGAACAGAAAGAAATGAGTGACAGAAGCTGCTATATTTTAAGACTCTTTACCCTAGAATGAGCTACAGCTAAATCATCCCATTAGTCTGACAGCGGCCGGGCATCACCCCAGGAAGGGCATTTCACAGGCATGAAATCCACTGGGAAAAGGAAGAAAACAACAGAACTGCTTACGGACTGAAAGGGGTCAGAATCGAAAGTATGGCAATCTGGGCAAAGGAAGAGCAAGAATCAAGGACAGCCAGGGTAAGGAACTACAGACGAGACACAAACCTGAGATAAAAAGATTAGTACAGTGTGTGTGGATGAGACGGGGAAGAGAATGATGAAGGTGGAGGCTGGACACAAGGGATATAAGCACATGGGACAAAGCAGTGACTGTGAATACAGTCAACTCTTTGAAATAGGCCTTGTCATTCCAAATTGCATAGCCTGGTCTGCAGCCCTTAAAACCATCCAATTACTTGCTCATGGACAACTGTGCTCCTGAATGAGGCATGGAAACACACTTTTCTTGCCACTCTTGACAATTTGAAGGCCCTTGTTTAGTCCCTCTCTGGTTAGGAAACCTGTTTTGCAGATGGTCTCTGTCTGCCAGAACCATTAACCATCGATCGGCCTTTATGTCAATCCCTTCCTGAGCACTTTGTCATATCAAGCTGGAGGCTGGGTGACTAATGTGGAAGGCAGGTCTCTGACAGCCTTTCCAAAAGGTAAGGAGAGCCACCTTACCAGGACAGCTGACTAAGTATCAGAATACCTCAAACATGATTCTTGGACATGACACAATGGAGAATGGGGTCACATGGGCAAGTTTCAAGGATATGTGTAGGGCACTGTGTGGGCCATGCTGGCCCAGTATTTCCTGCCCCTATTTTAAAATATGGTGGGAAACGCATGTTTTCAAAATGCAAAAAATATAGTTGCTGCTTTTCCAATTAAAAAGGTTAAACCACCTGATTGGCTATCATCAGAATCATCTTCTTCATCGTCCTCATCTTCATCTTCATCGTCGTCGTCATCATCATTTGAGTCGTCAGAGTCTTTACTGCTGGGAGCATCTGAGTCTACCCCTCTGAACTGCTCCACCACCAGTTTTGCAGAATGAAGGCGGTGTTGTGGTTTTACTGCATTTACTGCATTATTGCTGACTGCTTTATCCTTTCCTGAACCAGGTAACACAGGAGAGGTAGAGGGCATAACAGCTGTCCGGCTACCAGTTGTCTTTTTCCCACATGCGCTCAAGTTTATTGGCAAAGAAAAGGGGGCACTACTAGAAATGGCTACGCTTTCATTGCTCTTGGTCTGGGATTTCAGTTTTGTAGTGAGTGCAAGAGGAGCCTCCTGGATGACGCTCTGGATAACTCCATTGGGTTGGTGATTACCTAAAAGTGCATTTGTCAGGAATGGGTTAGAATGGTTGTTTTCCAAGGATGTGAGTTTTTGATGAGCTGGTGAACTAGATGTTGGTTTGGGGCTTGACAAAGCTGCAATAACCTTCTTCAGGCTCTTAGACGATTCCTGTTTCTTTAGCTGTGCTGCTGGGAATGTCTGTTTATATTGTTCCTAAAGAAATGAGAAGACAGAGGAATAAAATGTGGAGGTGTTTGGCTTTCTTTGGTATTCATGCAGGTGAGCACTAGGAAATTTTAAACATCTGCTAAGCCATTTTCAGAAAGTCAAAAGCAGATACTAGGTACAACAGAAGAGATGAGTAACTCATTTCGTTACGCAAATCTCGCATGATTTTTTCACTGTAAATCAAGTAGGGAAAGACAAATTGAACTCAAGATGAAGTTGATTCAAGTTATGCAGGGAAACTTTCTCACTTGCTACAATGCTCTAGACAGAGACTTCCATAAAGGTATTAATCATTATGAAAAAGGCCATTTCTAGAAAGATACTTACTACTCTTGTGTACCAGCATAGGAAAACCTCTTATTACTTAATTCAGTGTATAAAAATCCCATTAGTGAATGTACAGCTACCTTTAATAATTTGTTCACTTTAAAGCTCCAGGTAAATACAACACACTAATGGCCACAATACTAGAAAACTGATAGAGGACTCTTGATGTAGAAAAATTTTATTTTAAAAAATGAGGGAAAAGGTATTACTCAGAAATGCTGTGATATGTTAACTGTCTAACTGAAAGAGTACTTGAAATTCTTCACATAAAACTTAGTAATAGCTCAGAAATGCATGTAAAGCTTGCAGTGTCTTTAGTCTAAAGACTCTTCCAAAGAAAAAAGCCCACATCATCTTCAATAGAAAATATACTAAAACAAATAAAGATGGTACAGTTTAAAATCAGTTTTTAAAACTTAAGTCAAACACAACACATTCTTGGAAGTTACTAACATTCAAAACTGAATACGAAACTATGAAGATCTCTAAAATAAATATTCTCTAAAATAAAATATGCCTTCAGTAAAAGTTTTAGAGAAATCAAACTACTAAATGTGTGATCTATCACCAGCTAAAGACTCGTAACCTATATTTGAAAGCAGAAGCCTCTTTCAATAGCAAATATGTATGTTCTCATCATTAAAATTTATTTAGCTACTCCTGGTAAGCAACAAGCTTATTTGAATTTTACCAAGTAACAGGAAATTGGATAGGAAAAACAGTTGATATCTTCTAGTCTAGCAATAAAAATTAAGCATTTTTCAGGCCTCACTAAGGACCTGTGTGTTAGCTGTGAATCAGAACTGAGTTTATTACTCCGGAATATTACTTAGTTTAAAACAAAATTTGAAAAAATAAAATAATAATGACAGTTGCCTTGGTAAATGTACTTTTAAATATATTTATTTTTGTATATACCCTATGCCTCAGTGTTTGTAAAATGCCAGATTTTTACTCTATTCTAGTCCCCATTCAAATCTCACTGAGTAGAAAATTCATCTGCAGTCACCTTAATCACTGTTAACAAAACAAAGAAACTGAGGATTTAAAAAATTTAGAAGCTGCAAAACTGTTAAGACAGACATGTGAACTTATAGTACAGTCCTGACCAGCAAAAAGGAAGCTAAATTGAGGGAGGGTGGGCAGGCCCTGGCACAGGGTGCCCAGAGCAGCTGTGGCTGCCCCTGGATCCCTGGCAGTGCCCAAGGCCAGGCTGGACACTGGGGCTGGGAGCAGCCTGGGACAGTGGGAGGTGTCCCTGCCAGGGCAGGGGGTGTGACGGGGTAGAGCTTTAAGGTTCCTTCCAACACAGGCCATTCTTTGACTAAAAAACTACTGAAATGGCCATACTGAGTTTTTACAGCTATCAGTGCATAAATACCTGTCTTTAAAGAGCAAACAAAAGTCAACATTACATTGACCATTTTTTTTTAATGGCTTTCAGCTTCTTTGTTTAAAATCATTGTTAAAATAGGTGATTTCAATTACTTTCACTTGAAACTATCCAACTTGCAAGAAAGTGAAACATGCTTACATACTAGATGCATGAGGTATTAAATCAGCATTTTGACTAAACCTAGAAGGATAGGAAAAAATATCCAGGCCACACAATTTACCCGTGAGTACTTTTCTTATTTTGATATTGATTTCAGACGCACATTGTCCTTAAGAGATGCATGACCCACACAATCTAGTTCATTTACACCATTCAGAAATCCAGATCAACTCTAAAAACACAAACTCCCATAATTATGAAAATATATGTTTATAATTTTAATACACTATCTTTAGAAGAGTTTGATGGCACAATGTTGCATCTTTTTAAGCAGACGACACACGTTAAAAATGATCAAAAACTTCACTCACCCGTTTAGATCTAACATCGCTGGTCAAAGTGATAGATTCTTCAGAGGTATTTTTATTCCCTGCCTTGATTAGATCAGGGGAAGGAACTATGAGTTTTAAATAGGTCTCCTTTTTGGCTTCATGTACCAAAGACAAAGGCTTCACATTAGGAACCAATCCCGTAGACTGTATTACACTTGTGTGTTTGTTCACAGATTCCTCCTTTGCCTGAGAGCTTTGAAAAATAAACGGAAGCTGCTGTGACAAAACCTGAGGCTGCTTCTGCTGGGACTGGAATGATGAGTGAGTCTGGGAATCAGACACAAGAGGTATCTGCTGGTGTGTTCTTTTTTCTTGAGACTTTTCCTGTGATTTCTGTCCATCGGTTTTCGTATCTGTTACGCCACTATGCATTAGCACCTGCAAAATATTTATTTTTGACTATTCATTATGTAAGTTAAAGATCCTTTTAAAACTGCTAAACATATGATCAGTCTCCATTAAACAATTACACTAGTCTTGGCAGAGGATGAACAATAATAATTTTTAAATCACTCTTGTCACGTATTTATTGTTCATTTTCGTTTCTTTTCCCCCAGACAGTTTCAGCATGTGACAACAACGTTTACTAGAGAAGCAGTATTAAACCATGGCTGTTCTTAAATGTATTTCTGACTGTAAACCTAAGAGGAGACCAAAGATTCCAGTCTTCTTGTTCTACTACTAGGGAAAAGTATCCACTCCACTAGGAAAAAAGCAACTGCCAAAGCAATGTCCACAGTGATATATTTTCAATTCACTATCTGCACACAGTACTTAATTTCTTTGTTATTTCCTACTTTATAACAAAAAAGTCTACTAACTGTAAACCCCCAGCCTGTAAAGAACAGCAATACACAGAC
The DNA here is from genome assembly GCA_013400495.1 of Nicator chloris. NCBI lineage: Eukaryota > Metazoa > Chordata > Aves > Passeriformes > Pycnonotidae > Nicator > Nicator chloris. The sequence goes on along the minus strand of WAAE01017968.1, from coordinate 121,656 downwards.
ACGCATGCACACAAAGGAATCAAAAAACCCCTCCAAGAAACCCCACAAACGGGAAACCCTGAAGCAAACCTAAAAAGAGTATTCTTAGCATTTATTCATGTGCAGTTAAATAATTGTTGACTATTTGTTCACAGACGTGAGTTGGTCAACTTGTCACAAGCAGCTTGCAGCAACAAGACTGTGGGCAGCAGAGTGAGGTGTTATACCTTGTTCTTGCTTTTGTGATGCGCTTCATTTTCAGAATCAGATTCATCATCTTCACTCTCTTCAGCACTCTGGTCCTCCTCCTCTTCATCCTCCTCTAGGTCATCAGAGTCACTACTACTTACACCTTCACTTGAGGTGTCTGAAGAGGAGCCCGAATCACTGTCACTGTTACTAGAGCTTTCCACTGCTTTTCTTCTGGGCTTCTACCAGAAAGATGAATTCTCTGTTAATGTTTCAGTTTTAATCTGTTACGTCATCTTATTATTACACATAATCTTTGAAACAAAGGAGAGTGAGACTTTGGAGTAAAGTGATCTGCAATGCTTAAAGAGAAAGTGCTTCACAAGATGATGAAAATTAAAAACTGGTCACAAAGTTCCACTGAAGTCTTTTCCTGACCACTGCTGACATCACTACATGACAAAGCAAAATGCCAAATTTAGGCCTAGAACCCTGACCTAGAATTTGGGTCTAGTAAACCTCCACAGAATGTGCCAATTCCAAAAAAATTCATACCCAAAACTTGTATTGCGAATTAGCACAGAAAGAACAGCAAATATTAGGTTTACCAAAGTTTCAGTGACATATTCATTTAACTACTTTCACAGTAGGAGCTGTACAGCAATGTACCATTTTGAGGACTGAAAAGAATATGTTCATCATATTGCTTCTGGGATTTGCTTCTGAAAAATGGACCAAAATCTGCTGAAATACTCTGACAACTACATTATATTGAAAGTAACTCTCTAGATTTTCATCAACTGTAAAAACAGTTTTATAACAGCTTTGCCTTTTTCTTTTTTTCCTAAAACTATATAACTATTTTCACAATTTTTTTAGATACCATCCTCAAAAAGAAATTACAACTAAGGAGTTAACTGAAGAAATCAGAAGATGAATTAAAAATAAAAAAACTAAAACCCTAAAGAAAAGAACCTTTAAAAAAGTATATTAAAAGGTTTTAAATAAGACATGCTTTTAAAAAGAGGGAAGTGTTACACTTCGAAATTTAAAAGTGTAACATCAATTGTACAAAGCCCAGCTTCAAGAATCATAATCATCCTCATGTTGGTGTTCTCAGAGTAACTTCTGTGTTTTGATGCAAAAGGTTGTTCAAATCATTACATTGACAAATACCAACTAGCTCATAAAAAGTTTCAGAGGAAAAAAGTTATGAACATCAGCGTATCAAGTAAGATTAGGAAGCATAAACTCCATTTCAGTATTAAAAAATTTACTACAGGAACTTAGGAAACAGACAATCTGACATTTATCTGCATGAGACAGAAGACTTGAAAGTTAAGATACAGAACACAGCATTCTTAAGAAAGGTGCTTGCACATTGAATCCATCCTTTTACAATACCCCAGTATTTAGTCAAGTACAACTGGAGTTTGAAATTAGTGTCCACATCAAGAAATTTATCAACAGTACCAAATTTATACCTAAAGACGAAAGGCAAGACAAAGGAGAAGAAAACAATGCTGACAAACATCCTGACAGAAATCGGGGGGGTGGGGGGCGGACCGAACCAACAAACCAAACAAACAAAAACCCAAAACCACAAACAAACAAAAAATGGGCAAAAAGAGGTAAAATTTTCTGAATAAAGCAAAGAGCCTAGAAGTACCTTTTTGGAAGGCATTTAGAGATATTAAAAGAGAAATTTATTTGGTACTCCGGTGAACTGTAGTAATAGTCAGAAACACAGAAAAGCCATCTGGAAAAAGCTTCACCTCTGCATCACAGAAAGAGAACTAAATTTTGCATATAGATACCCAGGATAAAACCGTAAGTTTAGAAAGAGCCATTTTCAATATTTAAGCCTGAAAAAAGTCAGAGATTTCCCAAATACCTTTAACTGGCTCAATACTTTCAAAAGCTGTCAACTGTTGAATACAAAGAATGTTTTGAGGGAAAATATTCTTAATAATTTTCCTAATATCGCTACACAATTATAAGTAACCATTTCAGTGCTAACCCCTATTTTTATGGAGATACCTCAAGCACCAGCTATCCTTTGAAAATGCCAACCTCTGACCTTCAAACACTCATACTAGTTGAATGCAGTTCAGTAACAGAAAGAAAGCAAGAAGCTCAATTCACTCAGAAAAGAAAAATTAACAGATATAAAGAAAGAAAAATATTTTAGCCTAGATGGGTATCAGTAGAGAATTACTCCCTTAGCTTCTATTCTGACAGTAATTACCTTCCCAGTATACCATTTTCCGTGTTTTACTGAAATAATTTTGATTCCAAGAGTAGCAAAGTTCTTAGAGTGCTTAGGTCAGTATATAAGGTTTATTAACTCACTGAGACTAGTCATGTCTTTCATATTAGATGGCAAAGATTATTGTTGAAACACAGCAGTTAATAATAGTTCTTTCTTCTGATAAGTAGGAAATTACTTCCAGAAAAGCATTTTTAACATCTAAAAATCTTTTTTTTGTTTTCGTAAGATACATGAAAACCTAATTAAATTCACAGAAATGATCGATAATGTTATAATTGTAATACACAATATGTGTGTGTATATACTGTAATATAATAGTATCAAATACTGGTGTTCAAAATACACTTTTTAAAAAATAAGATAAATTAAATAAAACGAGGTGTTGGACACAGCTATTAACTTATTAACTAGTGAAATTAGCACTAATAGTAACATTTAGTCCACAAGCATGTCAAAAAACCCCCAAACAATTAAAAAAATTCAAAAGCCAATAGACACAAAAAATCGCTACAGAGAAAAGGGTACAGATCTTGCTCTAATAAATCAGAAGAACCCAAAACATTTTGTACTCAGAAAGAAAACTTAAAAATGCTCCTGTGTGCAGAACACTTATCATGTCAATTTTTTTTTGTCTGAATCTTCAGTTTCTTTCTGTGTATTTACCTTATCTTTGATTTTGTCAGCCCTGGTGTCCAAAAGCTGAACTTTGCTTTGCCCCTGGTTGTATTTGCGTCCTCCAGCTCCTGAGGTTACAGTTTTCACTGGTCCTGCCAATGTTGCAATGCTAGTGGAGAGCATGGATGTGCTGAGAGCTGAGACTGCAGTGGTACTGTTGCCATTCAGTGATCCATTTATACCTGAAGATGACAGATTTACAAAGTGACATTTAACATAAATCTGAAGTAACCGATAATTTCTTTGAGATGCCCCCATCACACTAACATTCCATAGACATGTAACAAGATCCTAGACTACTTACAAGTTACTCACCACATGCACTAAAATTTGTCATCAAAGTGTCAGTCACTCTGATTTGGAGTTATTTTCATTTAATCAAACAGAGCACCCATGATTTAAAGGCCAAACACACACTTGGTATGTATCATCCTTACTTAACAGAACTAATTTCAATAGAACTGTTTAGGAATGTGAAGAATGAGGAAAGTAAAGCTCAAATTCCACATTTTTCTGCATGTGCAGAAGTTCAATATAATTATTTCCTGACAACTTTAGCCATTACCTTTGTCTGTATTGCTCCGACTACTTTTTCCTGTAGCTCTTGCGTGGAATGAAGCAGAATCATGATTCTGTGCAGAAGGAGCAAACAGTGTGGGAATTCCCAAGAGTGGTGGGAAAAAAGTTGCCCCAGGACGAGAGTGCGTGTCTGCTGTTCGCCACCATTCTGAACCGCAAAGGAAATAAAAACAAACTTCAGTTGCTCTAATACTGTATTTAAGTATTTCAGTAAGCATATTGCTGCATGTAATCCAGAGGAGATTTACTAAATCTAGAAGTACGAACAAAACACTTAGGAAATTCTCAATGGCATACATTTCCTATAGCAACTTTGGTGTTAAGTCATTAAAGCCATTCTGATGAAGACTGCAACATAGTTTTACTTAAATGCATTCTGAAAATTAATACTTAATAGAAAGCTATATGACACTGATCACCCCAAAATTAAACTGCCAGTCTTATAAACTAAATCAGTATTTACAGATCACCCTTTAACATATATTATCTCAACACTCTTCCTTACGTCCGAACTACAAAGTAATACAACAGCTTTCAGGCCCCTCTGCAAGCTGAGCCTTGCAATCCTCCAAGGCCTCCACCACAAAACCACATCTGAAGCTGTTCCCCATGAAAAGACCTATTAAATAGAGGAACTGCTAGCTACCTAATAGTCACTCTACAGCCATTGCAAGAGATTTCTATCCTTGCGTTTGACACTGCATTGCAAAAAAGGCAGCCTCTATTTTTTCTCCTGTAACAACCCTATTCAAATGTCCTCGTTTCAACTGGTGGTTTTGCTTCTAACTTCAGTATGAGTAATGCCATCTCTCAGACTGGGAAGTTGGCAGACAAGATGAAGATGAGACATGATGAAGAGGTGTCCTGGGTCCAGCCAGGACAGGGTTAATTCTTGCAGTAGCTGGGAGCGGGCATGGCCAGGACCCAAGGGTTATTCAAATAAATCTCACATCACTGGCAGGAGAAAGGAGCTCTGTTCCAGGGAGAAAAGCTCTCGTCCCAGTTGGCACACTGTGGCAGAGGTCAGGAATTGTCTACTGTCGGGAAGGGGGGTTCCATTTGAATAGTTTGTTTCTTATACCCTCTGTCAGTACTTCTACTGTTAATATTTGTTTTCTTATCTCTGTTTTTTAAGTAAATTGTTCTTATCTCGACCTGTGACCTCTGTCTTTTGTGCCTCCAATTCTCCTCTCCAGCCCTCTTCAAGGTGGTGGTGAGGGGCAGGGGAGAAGTGAGTGGCAATGTGGTCTCAGTGAGAGCACTCACTAAAGCTACATGAACTAGACTGTAGAAATTACAGGTAAATGTAAGCATAGCTGGAGCTTGTGCTTACCTTAAACAGTAAGGAGACTGAAGCTAATACAGAGAGGAAAATATGTGAAAAGGAAAATGAACAAGGGAAGTGACTAGAAAAAAGTAAATAGAGAAGTTATTTGAGCCGCTACACACCTGGAAGGTTGGGGAAGGGCAGTACAGAAGAGAGCAGGCACAGTACAGCAAGTCCGCATGCATTCATAGGGTAGGACAAGGTACAGATATATAATAGCAAAGATGACAGACAAAAATCAAAGGCCTAGAAATTCTGTAATCCTGGTGGAGGAAATCTCATAGGAGTTTCAGAACCGAACTTCAGCTTTAGAGATAGCCTGAACACAAGTATGGAAAACAAATCATGGAACTCTGAGACTGTAAAAGCATATATAACCAGAAGAACAATGTAGTCCCTAACGGAGAGAAAAAGTAGGAAAAGACCGACACCAAAGAACACTAAATTCATTTGTGACATCCTTTAATATAAAGAGCATCACATCAAAAAGGACGGCATAAGAAAGATCAAGCATTCCCTGTTTTCCAGGAAACTGTGATTATCAACAAAGGCCTCTGCACACTGACCGTGCTTCTGGTGGACTTCTACACACAAACCATTAACTTGTTTGTTAATCCTACTTCTCCCTCTACATGTTTTAAACACTATTACTGTGTTTGTGTATATAATAAGGAGTAATTCTGGAACAAATTCCTGACTGCAGTAACTCATCCTATTAGGTGTTAGGAATGCAAAGGCATTCACTAGGATTTTTCATTTACTAGCAACTACAAGGCAACATAATGGGAATACTACATACACAGTGCAGGGAAATTCCTCTTACTGATTTCAGATTTCTGGTTCACGTGTCTTCCTTCCTCCAAGACAAGAAGGGTTTTACACTTCATTGATGCTAACTACTGCACATGATGTGTAGAGTATTTCTCTGAACTTCTGACATGAGTTCAAAAGCATTGTGTTTCACATCAACATTTGCTGAATTTAGTTCAAATGGCTTTAACATCACTTTGTAAATTATCACAAAGAAGACCCAAAAAACAACCATAACCAACCCAAATCCCATCTGTGTATCTTCTTCCACAATGCTTCTCTCTCACAGACCACAGTGGTGATTCTTAATCATGCTGATGAGCAACACTGCGTTGCGAAGTTTCATAATACTTTGAAGACCTTCCAAGTTAAAAGAACCTTTGAGACTGTTCATCAACTTTCTTCATCATATAGAAAGTGTAGGTAACTGTACACTATGCTACACACTACTATAGCCTCGAAAAAAGACATAGTAAGTGTGCTATCTAAGCCATTACCTAATGTATCGATGAGAGAGAAGACATCCATTTTCAAATATGCATACAAACACATGGAAGAAGTAAAACAGACAAAAAAATGGTAGAAGTCTTGTAATACTAAACTGAACTGTAATGACATTTCCCCTCTTTCTTATCTGACGGAAACACCAAGTCTGCTTAGCAATGAATTCTCCTATTTCCTTAATTTTCTTATTTTAGTGTTTGCTCTCCAAGTTACTAACTTTCCTTAAACACGCACCACATAGCTAAATTTCGTATTAAATCTCACTCCTTAACATTCTTGGCTTACTTTCAAATAGGCTAAATATTTTTGGGCAGAGTTTTTGAAATTCTACTAAGCACTGCACAGATAAATGACTGAATGCATTATTTAAAGGGCAACATACATTTCAACAATACTGGTCTCTTAGTAACAAAAAATGGCTTTGTGCATTTATGTACGCAATTTTAAATTGTTCTGGATCTCATTAAGGAGAAATAGGGAACTCCAAAAAGACTGAAGATTTTTGCTTTGACAAAAAGAGCTTCTGGTCTGAGAAAAAAAATGGTTGTGTTTTGTTATTTAATAAAGCGTTAATGAACTTCTCTTTTGAAAATTAAAAACTAAGGATCTTCCAGAACTGACAGCATCAAAACAACACAGCTTAGAATATTCAGCTTAGAATGGTTTAACACACTAGTGTTATTTCCTTTCATAAAGATAAAACACTGAATTATGTTTTTATTCAGAGAAGAAGCTACATATTTTTATTCTTCCAAAGTCGCGACCATTCTCACGAGGGTTATTGTAAACCTCTTTCCAGAGGCAATTTACTTTTCCAGTGCACCTTCTTATTTTCAGCAATGGGTGAGTAAGAAGAAAGCAAATAAAATACCTGTTCAGTTGATTAGGATGCTTTAATTATTCAGGGACTAGTGCAAATTAACCAATTAAACTAACAGTATGTGATACATTCCACAATGGTTTCACACAGGTGCTTTGTCTTTTTGACCTGGGAATATGTCAAAATATTGGCATATTTTAATCTCCCTGGCAAAGCATAAAGACTCCCCGTTCTAACTCACCATGTATCATGGGCACCTGACAGAGTATGCAATCAAGTTTATTGCAGAGACTACTTAATAGGCTACTGACTGCTGCAAAGAAAATAGATTAATTGGGCTAAAAAGAACCTCTCTAATCTCATGCATTAAGATGCATTACCTTCTCTTAGTAAGAGTAATTGCTCATTCTTAAAAAATTGTTTTATTAGATGCTAGAAAAACGCATTTTTAAATTTGAAGATAATTCAATTATCTGTTTGGCAGACATTGGGTTTTTAGAAATATCACAGGAGTGAAGAGGAACGCCTCAGATTAGAACTGGCTAGTATACAGTCTATCTTGGCTACAGAGTATCTTGTAAATTCAGAACACACCACAGGTCATCCAAGGGAAAAGTGTCTTCAGCTGGCTGGCAGCATAAACAGCTGGGTGGAACCTTTTCAGAGTGGATACAACAGTAACCACAGTGCACTGCGTCAGCAGAGAAACAGATGTACTCATAAATAAAACTGATAGTAAACTATATTCCGGCTTGGTTTTGGGAAGACAGTGTCCTTGAAAAATTATGTATGTTCTTAAACATCAGATGCAGACAGGCAAACAATCTGACCATGGAAAAAAATGAATGCTGGTAATTACTACCAGTCTTTTTAGCTATTAGCTCTCAGACAGAAATGAAACTTTTTTTTTAATAAAAGGTGAGAATAGAACTGTTAAAAAGCCTTTAGGGAAGAACTAGCTGTGTTTTCTAATGAAGAACAAAACTGACAGTTTAGTATCTTTATTACACTATTCATCTGCTTCAGTGTTTCTGTATTTTGGCAGACCAAATACATATCCTATAAATGCACAGAAGGTTAACAGGACACATAGAATTACATGATGTAATATGTACACAGCAAAAGCAGCAAGGAGAGGTAAATGAGCCACAGAAATCCTCAGGTTAGGACCGCACATTGATGGCCACACGGAAATTAGCTCCTGCTACATTCTGGGAACCACCACAGAAAACCATTCCAGGTGGCATGGGCAAATGAATACAGACAAAAAATTCTTCTGGATAGGCATTTTGGTGGGGTACTGAAAAATGAAACACTTTGTTATTTATTCCAGAAGAGTTTTAGTTAAAAATTTTATGGCTGATTTTAGAGAAATTAAAATAAATAGCTGAGACGTAACTCTAGGTCTGCAGACATTCTGGTTTCAGCTTCTTGGGGCAGCTGCAAATGAACAAACGCAGGATGGAGTTGGGGACTTGGAATCTACTCATTATCAAGCTATATCAGTTTGGAGAATATAGTTTTGCTCATTCTGCTACAATGAGCAAAACTATATACAATGTTTTTTCTGGAAACAGAGGATTACCATGAATTTAAGCTGAAAAAACTTCCTATTTACCATATATCATGTAAGAATAGGGCTAACAGAAACAATGTTCTCCAAAGGAGATCTGTTTTCCAAAAGTTAAGTGAGAAACAGCAGGGAAAAGTTTACCGATTCTTACTCTGTGGATGACGTATGCATCATTCAGCTGAAATAGGAGTTTCAGCCACAAAAATGAGATTCCTGCATGAAGAAATCTTCCATACATATATTTCTGATTCAAGGTAAGATATTTCACTCTAGTCAAGATTATCCAAGACTGTGACACTGTGAAATTAATCTTTTCCATTTCAAGCTCCATTAGAAGAAACTACTCCTCCAAATGTAAAATTACAGTCTGGGCTGGGCTTAAATGCTGAGAACATGATGTACATTCAAGAAGCTGATTAGGACAACTTAATCTGAAAGTGGCACAGAGTTTGCTAGATGAACCCTTGATCCTCACTTTCAAGACAGCCTTGTAAACTGAAATTTTTTTCTACATTTTAAACAGGCAATTTATTATTAATTTCATTTCTTCAATAAGTAAGTACTATGCTGTTGGGGGTTAGATTTCTTTCTTTTTTTTACTTAGGGAGAGACTAACTGCTGGGTACTTGTGGGTGCTTGACTAAAACGAAGAGGTGGCCGAAAGTTGGGAGGAGAAAGATAATGAGAGTTTTGAGGACAGGGGTGGGGGAGGTAGGGGTCTCCTGCAGGAAGGGTTCACTGTCACCACCAAGTCAGGTCCTGGGAAATCTATCACCATCTGCTCGAGTGCCCAGGATCTCTGAGCTCGCCTCCAGCTGGAGCCGGGCCAGCCCTGTGCCGCTGTCCTTTCTTTGGCGCTGCTCTTTTTGCTACGGTATGGCCCCGCACCCCCCTGCCCTGCTGGGACATCCCTCCTCTTGTCTGCCAGAGACATTGTGCCGCTCCAGCCACCACCTCAGAGCTTCTAATTTATCTCACCCACCAGCCCGGGATTTTCCACTCTTCCAGCTCTGCTCTCGGAGGTCCTGCAGGAGCACCGAGAACAGACTGCCCTGGGCTTTGTGAAGCAAAGCCCTCGAGGTTCCTGGTTCTGTTCTGTTGTTAATGTTGTAGCTGTTGTTAATGTTGTAGCTGTTGTTGTTTGTTTTGTTATACATACTAGTAAAGAACTGTTATTCCTATCCCCATATCTTTGTCTGAGAGCCCCCTTAATTTTCAAAATTATAATAATTTGGTGAGAGGGAGTTTGAATTCTCCACTCCAAGGGAGGCCCTGCCCTCCCTAGCAGGCAACTGTCTTTTCCAAACCAAGACATATATAAAATGTATTCACAGCAAATGAACGTCACTTGCCAAAACCAAAAATCCTCAAGCATTTTTCTCAGATGCATGTGTGCAACCTTATTACGTTTGACTTGTAATAATAATTACAAGAGCTGACAAACACTAAAATCACATTGCAATACAGACTTGAGTCATTTTTACCACATGTGTTGATTGTGGAGCTCAGGGTTGCGGCTCCGGCAGAAAGGCCACCTTTCGAAACTTCTGAAGTTACCAACGGTGTCGAAGATGCTGGAGTGGAAGCAGCTGCAGTAGAGGAGACTGATGATGGCGTTAACCTCTCTCCAGACTCCATATCTGGAAGAGAGAAGATAAATGTCTGTCTTCTATAGCAGCAAAGGAAATCACAAGGGACTATGGGACTGTCTGTGCTGACTGTGTCTCAGGATCTGCGCTGAATTCTCAAAAGGTTCCTGTGAGACCTTCACATGAGAGGTACATCCCATTAACAGCATCCATTTGTCAGGGAACTCAGCAGAGCTGTAGCACTACGGGAATTTGGTACTGCTGTTCAAAGATACACTACATTTCAACCTGAATGCCTCTACCACACTCTGTGCTCAGGAGCTCCATTTCAGCTCAGGCTGAGCCTTCAGCCTTTGCCAGAGCCAGCCCATCACTCTTGCAGACTGCCTGTGGCCCTGCCTCTGGGCTACATCCCATGTTCTAGCTTCCCTCTAGGATGGCATCAGCTCCCACCTTCTGCTACTTCTGATCAGACAACTGGACAGACGCTGGGCCTGACAGATTCCGCTGTTCTGTCTAACCCTGTGACCGGCACTGTTCAGGTTGCATGAGACTGCCGGAGTTGGGAAAAGCCCTGCCTGCATAATCCTCAACTGCCAGCTTATTCCTCCTTGCAGAGCAGCCCTGCTCTTTGCTGCTCACTGACAGCAGGTCTTTACAGACACTGTAGTGCATGCCAAAACATCCATATCTAGTCTCTTAATTTAAGAAAAGACCCAGCAATTATGGTGAGATAGTACAATTACAAGAAGAAAAGCTGCTAGGAGTTTTTGGTGGTGATGGTGTTTATTGGTGAGCTTTCCATACAAAATAAGGTATTTTTATCTGTGCCATGAATTATTTAAATCAAAAGTCACCAGACTTATTTCACTGAACAAGCATGTCTATTTTAAGAAAAACAGACAGTAATACTATTATTAAAATCACTAGGAAAAGTGTTTGGACAATACTCTCAGGCACATGGTGTGGCACTTGGGGATGGTCTTGTGCAGGGCCAGGAGTTAGACTCAATGATCTTTGAGGGTCCCTTCCAACTCAGCATATTCTGTGATTCTCTGAAGTAGTTTCTCAGATACTTAAGAAGCACAGCCAAGCTAATGATGTCTTTGCACAGTGGTACCAGCATCAATAGACTGTCTGACTCAATCTGCCAGAGCAGCAGTTGATGGTGAGTCAGGATCACAGTGTAAATAAGGTGAGGAAAAAATTTCAAAGTCCCTGTACTATTAAAAATGCCATGAGAGTAAGCACATTGAACTCTTAACTGGGAAACTTCCAAGAAACCTATTCCTGTCGTGGAGCCTCCCTCACGGACAGAGGCAACACCCTTTCTCAGATTTACGCCTGAAATCTGAGGGGGTAAGTACTGAACCTAAATCAAACAACTGTTACAAAATCTCATTCCCAGTACTTGTAAAGCAGAATGTCAAGTACACAAGAAAGACACACTTTTCCAAATTCTATTTTAAACAGTTTAGAAAATTGGTATGTTAAACAGCACTTCTGATCCAAAGTTGTGTTAAACAGTGACTTCCCAAATGCACACTTGGAAAGACAGCATAAAAACTGCTATCTGCTTCTCCAGAAAGTAGATCCTTGGTTTGTCTCAGGCAGTAAAAACAAAATTTAAAAAGCCATAGCAAATACAAAAACAAAATCAATGGAGAAACACAAAATATTGGGAAGATACACTGCACCAATACACCCTCAATTGTTCATTCCTTATTACTAACAGTTTCTATACATTGCAATTTGTATGCACGGGGAAAGTAGAGTCTTCAGGCCTTGCCAGCTAGCAGAACAAAGCATACTACTTTCCACTTTCCACTTTGGGAAAGTGAAAACTGCTGACACAGGAGGTACAAGCTGTCATACAGAACTGCCTACCCTTTGTAACAACGGCCAACAGCCACTGCAGCCTCAACAGCACCTAAAGACTTCACTGATTTTATTATTTGCAGCACAATTTATCAGGGATCATTTTCAAACATGCAGAAAAAACCCTATGTTTTTTCTGCAAACACAGAAAAATCAGCTACTTACACTGATATGGCGCCAAAAAAGATATCTACTACTATACTGAATATTACAGGTATGACCTTCTCCTTCAGAACAATGGTAGAAATAACAAAACTACTTTTTTCAGGAAATTTATGAAGGAAAAATATTATCAAACATTAATTTTTTCATTCAGGATTCCTAAATACATACTTTTCCCCAGTTAAAGAATACATTTTATTTTTACTCATTTTCTTAGTTTTTAGTAATCTGTGACTATAATCAATCTAACGTGCTAATCAGTGGAGGTAGGTCACTGGAAAATACTGCATGAAAATACATATGTCTATTAACTTTTACAACTATTCTGAAGGATAATAATAAACAAAAATCTCATTCACAAGGGACTACGGTTTTAGTTTGCATCTATGGACTTAAGTCCACAGCATTTGCAAACACATAGTAAAAAGATTTATTGTGTTCAGTATACAGACATCAATAGACACAAATTATTATGACAAAGTACTTTTTTTAGTCACTACGAATGTCCCAGCTTACTTGAGGCCAACAAGCATTCCTTGTACAAATAAAAATTTGTTGTATTTTGGTATTGTTTTAATTATGGCTACAGCAAAGTCACTGTATTTACAGAGAGCATTAGGGAAATTAGAAACAAATCAAAATGGTATTATTACAGTATTTCCTTGTAAAAGGAAAGGTATCTCTAAACTTTAACACACTCCATTCGATACTCAGGATTGAAACTTCATATTTTATGTTCCGTCGCAGAAACATCCAGAACTCTCAAATTTCTAAAAAAAATAAACTGTAATGCTGTGTGTAATACTGAAACACTGAAATAAGTCTCTACCATAGAATCACAGAATCCAACCTAAACGGGTAGAAAAGACTTTCAAGATCTAGTCCAATCTGTGCCCGATCCCCACCTTGTCACTCAGTCCAGAGCACTGAGTGTCACGTCCCGTGGTGCCTGGAACACCTCCAGGGATGGGGACTCCGACACCCCCTGGGATGCCCCTTCCAGTGCCTGAGCACCCTTTTCATGAAGAAATTCCTCTTATGTCCAACCTAACACTCCCCTGGCACAGCCTGAGGCCATTCCCTCTTGTCCTGTCCCTGTGCCCTGGGAGCAGAGCCTGACGCCCACCTGGTAGTTCCACCCTCCCGTCAGGGAGTTGTAGAGAGGGAGAAGGTTCCCAGAAGCCTCCTTTTCTCCAGGCGGAGCCCTCCCTCGGTTGCTCCTGGTGCCCAAGTCCCTTCTCCAGCTCTGTTTCAGTCTCTGGACTTGCTCCAGCCCCTCAGTGTCTTCCTTTTCATGACAGACCCAGAACTGAGCACAGCACCTGAGTTGCCTCAGCAGCGCCAACTAAATATCATTGCCCTGGTCCTGCTGGTGCTGATACAAGCCAGGTGCCCTTGGCCATCTTGACCACCTGGGCTCATGTACAGTCACTTTCACCAGCACCCCCAGAGCCTTCTCCAGCTTACCAACCACTCTGCCTCCTCCAGCCTGGAGCACTGCAGGGGATTGTTGTGATCCAAATGCAGGACCCAGCACTTCACCTTACTGAACTTAAGTTAGCTGCCCTTGGCCCATCAATCCAGCCTATCCGGATCCCTCTGCACAGCCTTCCTAACCTTCCTACCCGCAAGCAGATCAACATTCCCGCCCAACTTGGCGTCATCTGCAAATTCACTGAGGGTGCCCCCGATCCCCTCATCCCAATCACTGATAACGATATTGAAAAGGACTGGCCCCAATGCTGAACCCCGGGGAAACCTCTGGTGACCAACCCCAGTTGGAAGTAATTCCATTCACCACCACCCTCTGGGCCTGGCCATACAGCCAGTTCTTAACCCAGTAAAGAGTGCACCTGTCCAAACCATGGGCTGCCTGTTTCTCCAGGAGAATGTTGTGGGAGACATTATCAAAGGCTTTGCTGAAGTCCAGGCAGACACATCCACAGCCTTTCCCTAATTCACTAGGCAGGTCACCTGGTCATAAAAGGAGATCAGGTTGGTCAGACACAACCCGCCTTTCCTAAACCCCTGCTGGCTGGGCCTGCTCCCCTGGTTATCCTGTATGTGCCCAAGATGATCTGTTCCATAACCTTCCTGGGCACTGAGGTCAGGCTGAAAGGCCTGGAGTTCCTTGGATGTGAGCATCTAGAGTATTTTATAAATAGGTGTAGTTAAGAACCACCCACAAGCAACCCATGTTTGAGTCATAAATAAGAAGACACCCTTGGCAAATCAATACTTTTTTAATAGTGAAAAGTAAATATAGCTATACTTGCAAGCTTTTAACCAACATAAGCCATCTGTTTGATCAAATAAGAACTGGGAGAACAGTAATAAGCTGCCCTTTTAAGGCTCCCCTCTCTTTCTCACCCCTACCCTGCTCCTTTTATTTCAGTTTGCAGGGGTCTGGGAAGTGTTTTTGAAAGGGTGCTCTTTCAAACTTTAATTTAGCTGCTTGTTTAATGTTTTTAATAGAGAACTGGAATATTGTTATTTCTGAATTATTTTGAATGGAAGACATTTACATTCTTCTCCAAGAGACATATACACTTTTGATTTCAAACCCTTAATTATGTTTAATTACTCTAAACACAGCAGATGGCTAACTCCAAAAGAGATAATCCCCCAAACAGTCATTAGACAGGATCAGCAATAATTACACTGTAGATCTAATGTGTTTGGTGAGTAAAAAGTCCATACCAGTTACAGCAGATTCATATTCTTTTTAACCTCAAGTAGAAGTGAGACATTTGTTCCATTTGAGCTATTTTGTCAGTCAATAGTCACGAATTTTCATGACCATTTTTTAATCTCTCATATTTGTAAAAGAGAAAAATAATTAACTAGGAAAAAAATTACTTAAAATTTTCCAGGTGTGGTGATTTATGTCAGTTCCTCTCAATGCTTTGCCCAAAGCTCCAGCTATTTTCCCAGAATTTTCCCTGGTGAATAATAAACGTTAATGCAACTGAACCTAATAAAAACAGACCGTAATCTCTCAGTAAAAAGAAACAAAGAAGGGAAGTATGTGAAGCTTTACATGAGAAAAATGTTGTCTTTTTGGGGAAAAAATTATTAATGTTTAATAAAAATAGAATCACTAAAAATATTTACTAAAGGAAAAAACAATCAAATCATTTTCAAATATATCAAGTTGAAATTTCCTTACAGTCAATCACACACCTATTCTATTCTATGCTTCCCAGAAATGTACCCTAATGCAGAAGAAAAAACCATTTAACAGGTATAAACAAGTAATTCCCTTCACTGGATAGTATCATGGATACAGTATCCTATCAATGTTAGCTAGGATATGTGAATACTATGAAATGTGTTTTGAAGACATTTAACACTAACTCATCTCCAAATTCCAGTTTAACTTGTACACTCCCATGTACTGCCTCATTATTTCAATTATTACCTCTAACACAAGGAGAAGTTGGGTAAAAACGTGCTTCAGTCTTTCTCAATGACCAAATGAAATTTGTAACAACTTTATGACCCCCGACTATAGAAGAGTCCCACAATATTGTGTTCTCTTGCCTTACAGCAAAGTATTTAATTGTATCATACTAATAGTGTCAGTATGTCACTAGTTCTTGTGTCAATGAGTGCTCTGATGCCAGAAATCTTGCAGTGGATGAAGGAAGCACATCAGAGTCTCCCAGAACACAGAGTCCAGCACATCACAAATGCAAAATGCAGTGTCCAAAAAGGTCATGCTCAGAAGGTAAACACAGAGCAGGGATGCTAGCTCCGAGGTGACTCAGCAGGCCAAGCAGTATCTGTGCACCTTCCACAAGGGCCACAGAACCAGGGAGGGTTTCAAACCAGTGGTGTGACAAAAAACAAACCCACAAAACAAGCAAGCACACTGACCAAATCTCAGGTGAGAAGGAAGGGAGGTTCCCACAGGAATGGGTGCAGTTCCGTACAGACAGACTATGGACACCCAAGGCTCCCAGGGTCACTCTGGTGACATGGCCTGGTCACAGACCTTCCAACACACAGTCTACTACTGCTATGATGTTTTACACGTTGAGATTTTTAAACTAAAAAAGAAGTGTCAATATAATTAATGAGATCCACTGTGTCAAATATTGTACAAACCATAAAAGTTAACTGCTACATATTGCAAATTTCGCAGAATGTCACTGTAATTATGTCACTTTTGATAATTTATTCTAAGCACTTTATGTAAAATTCTCAGGGAAAAAAAGCCACCACAACAAAACTTCTTTTACTAGATCAACCACCACAATAAAATCTTTTTTTGTGAATCATCAGCGAGATTGGCTTGTGTTTCAAAGACATCATACAAAGAGACTTCTATACACCAATGCACTTAATATGTTACTGCCAGTTATACCATGTGAGGCAGGCTGTACATTGCCTCATTATGTTCTAAATGGGCTTTATAGCCTTCCCCTGACTCACATCACCCATATTCAATCAGTGATACAACAACTCATTGTTTATGGCATCAAAATCCACAGCATTGAAAACATTCGTAAAATCACACAGATATCACAATTCCATAAATACTAGTTTTAACAGTCTTTACTCACATAAGGTGACTTACTAAAAGCCACTTCAAAGCAGATCAAAGAACTTTCAAGTTTGATATAACAGAGTCATGACTGGCCTGGCAAAAACAGGAACAGAGAAGCGATTCAGTTGCCATTCTACTCTTTAGTAATATGTAGTGGCCATTTTAAATAGTCTTAGGATAAAATGACACTTTAAACAATGCACCTGTTTTGACTCTACCCAACAGGATAAACTCATCATTAAACAATACATGCAAAATAAGTTGCAACTCAAAAACTTATTTTCTCCTATTTTACAAGTAACTGTGTTGCTTTCCATCAGAAATAAGCTTCACTTTGAATATTTCTGCATTCACACATTTCATGATTATGGTAAAGAAAGAATAGTTACAAATGAAAGAGGCCATTATAATTCACTTACTTTACATTCCATGGGGGTAGGAGGGGCACACAGGTCAGGTTAAACAACAATCCTCCATAAGCCTCACTTCCGGACAAACCTCAGAAAATATTTTTGAAAGCTGCATCATGCTGGGCAAGATATCTAATCTATCCAATCTGTACCACAAAAAGTGTATGGCCATACTAAGTACCTATGAGGCAACATAGCACCACAGACAGGCACTTAATGTTGAAGCGAGCCAAGCCTCCTTCAATGTTTCAAACCCAGAAAAACAACATTAAGAGTCTGGTTTAAACAAATATATAAACAGAATCACAGAATGGTTTGGGTTGGAAGGGACGTTAAAAGCCCATTTCGTTACACACACACGCACCACCACAGGCAGGACCACCTTCCAGTGGATGAGGCTGCCCATCAAACCTGGCCTTGAACAGTGCCAGCGACGGGGAGACCACAATCGCTCTGGCCAGCCTGTGCCAGGGCCTTACCACCCTTAATTTCTTCCTAACATCTAATCTAAACCTACCCTCCTAAAATAAAATCTATCTGCATTATCTGTTATTCTGTATAAGGTTATCAACTTTATACATCCACGTTTAGCAGTTACCACTTTTATTAAGAACACATATCCCTTCATTCACTTCCACTTCATGATGCGTTAGGAAAGGAAAAGTTGACACTATCACCCTCAAAACACAGAAGTAGATGGGTGGGGATAGTTTCTTACTCAGATGTACACACTTTCAGTGAGGAATGCTCACCTTACAAAAGCAGCTGCCCAAGCCATGTCTTGCAGCACAGCAAATTTCAGATGACAAGAAAGGAACCATCCTGTCAGTTACTTTTACCAACAGAAAAGCTGTGCAAGTCATCCAGCTCAAGGAGAGGAGCGGTCATGATGTAGATATCAGGGTGGCAATGGTACAGTGCAACTCTGTGCAGACATTAAGGCTTATGGACACTCCACTCATGAAGTGGAGATGATGGCACTACACATCTGTATTCCAAAGCTTCTAAGCAGATTCTAAACAGCAAATAAATTGTGGTACCACGTAAAATTGATGCAAAGTCTGGACTCTTGTCATAACTGCAGAGGCTTAAGTAAAAGCATCTGAAGAACATTCAAATGCAAAGATTCTCTGGCATCAGTTTAGTAGGTGCCCCAAAAAGGCACGTTCACCAGATTTTGTCATCAAACCAAAACAAAGGATTTATCATTTCAGAACTAAGGCTTTTACAAACCTTTCTGTTCCTAAAAAAAACCCCAAACCAACAAACAAACAGATCACTGCAATATTTTATACTGTCTTGGGATGAATATCAGTTTTTGTTTTCATGCCTAACAGTTCAGCTTAAAGACATGTTTCCAGTTTCAATGTAAAAGCCCACTCTTCCATTCTCCACATATCTTTTGGTTTTTTAATATTCTTGTTACGAGACTTCAATAGCTGGGGTCGATTTGCGCTAGATTCTAGTACTACTACATCTTATTCTACAGAAGCAAGACCTTGTGTTTTATACTGTTACTTCAGTTTGTGAGGACACTGAACAAACTATCTACAATTACCTCTATAATTTCAAAATGATAATATTCAATCTTTGCATATTGATAATCAATACAACATTTTTTAAATATATAGCAAAAACTCTTGCTTAGGGTGGCTCTGAACCACCCTAAGAACAGCAACCCACGCTAGAAATCCTATGCAACAGTAGTTCAAAAATGAGTAAAAAAACTGGGACAGCTCAAGTCAATGCCAGTTTTTTCCTGTGCTTTTCAAAAACTTGAATTTCAATCTGACAGAGGCAAATTTTCTGCTTTTCTGGTGGTATTCTGCCACTCAGAAACTTAGCTCCCATTTAGCCATTGTATCGTACACCTCTTCCCATGGTTCAAAAGCCAGACTTGATCTCAAGCTCAAGATCGAAGCTTAGCTCCAATTACAGCCACCAGCAGAGCTGGAGAAAACACCTACAGAAGGGGAATGTCCTGCTGAACATCTGATGGCAAAAGCTGCCACAGGCTTGTCTAGGAATTGTTAAAATTCAACACTGCTTGTGGCCAAACATGCTATTTTAGTACTTCTAGATCTGAATCTTGCCTAACTTTGCCAAATAATAATAGAAGGCATTAAACTAACACCTAACTTTGTGAAGCCTGAAGTATCTGCTCTTATACATGTATGTACAAGAACTATCAAAAGGAGTAATTACAAACAATGTGTTTTGCCCACTCGGTATTATTTTGCTCCATGCTGGGAAAAAAGACACAAAGAACTCACTGCATAGAGAAAACTTCAGTTAATCTTTAAAAACACAATCCAAAGGAAAAGTCATCTGGGGAAGAAATAACTACATATCCAATATCTATTTGGGTGTATGAACACCATGAACACCATCAAAATAACGAGCTCAGAGTTAGTCCATGAGCACTGCCTTGTAAGAAAAAAGATGCTGAAAAAAGGGTTCTTTTACCCTGCAGTCCTGAACTTACAGACCACATATACTCTAACACGTAAGAAGGGGCAAGGATGGTAGTCAAAGTCCTTCCTAACAAACAGTCTAGAGATTTTTGGGGGTTTTTGTTTGTTTGGAGTTTGTTTTCGCGTTTTTCATCCTAACAACTTGTTATTCGATTCCTTCAAATATTGCTAAAAAACTATAAACACCCACATACTCTGATGAGAAATGAATTATGGGTACCAAGTCAGAGTTCCAGAAAAGCATTCAGAAGAAACAAATCTTTCCAATTGGTTCCTGTACCAGCCTCAGGCTTTGCAATGGGTCCTGATTTTGTTTTAGAACAGCACCAAATTTCAGTCTCATTATTCTAACATCATTTTATGTTTTAACAAGAGAAAAAGCCAAACACCTGAATTGTACTTTAGGTTCTCCAATGGCAGCGAAAACTAGTTTTAGCTCATGGGAGAGCAAAGAAGTCTATCAGCCTCTCGCATCACTGACTGAGTTTTGGCATCTTGATGAAAAAATTATGAATGCTAATTCCTCAGTTTTGAACTCCTAAAAACACGCTGCAGTGTCATCTAGCAGGAATGTAACAGTTCCCACTAATAGGCTGAGACACAGGCAAATGGTTTCCACATTTTCATGCAGTTTCACTCTCGCGGTTCTTTGGAAACCCAGAACCAGTACTTGAAGGAAGCATTATGTGCCATAACAGCCACTGTTTTGAGTCAGCTACATCAGTGGCATCCACTCCCTTTTCCAAAAGACGTTTCTTAGTTTATTTGTTCATTGTTTCTTCCGATTTGAAAGGCATCATGATTTTTTTAAAGCCTGAGACATTCAAGCAAAACGAAACCCCCACAAAACAACAACAGAGTCCACTAAAGTTTAGGTAAACAGAATAACTAGAAAGTAAAATAATGGGGGTCTTAAGATACAAAGAAATAAAATTAAGCCTCAACAGAAGCCACAGCAGGTATTACTGTGTCAGAAGACTAGTCCGGCTGACTCCATTCACAGCATTATTTTTACAAACCAAGCAGACGCAAATCTAACATCTTGATGTTATTTACGAAGTTGAAGTAAGTGCTTAGACAGAAAAAAACCTGCCAGATTGCATTTTTATTTCCACAAACTGGAAAGAAAGAAGATAATAAGCCATACATACTTCCATCTTCAAAACAAAACTACTGTATCCAGATTTCAAGCTCTAACGAAGCCACATGCTAAACACTACGTTTTCTTACATGATTAAAGAACACTGGTTAAAACACAGGAGTCCACTTTTGCCGTTATGAGGTGGTTTTCTTGCAAAGCTTGAAAACTCTTCAAAGATTAACAGCGATACACATTGTAATAAACCATTCTTTCAAAATGTAAAGACACTCTGCAAAGGCAAGCAGTCAATGATGGTCATATCTGACAGACAGACCTGGGGCTGTCTTGCAGGGTGTGGGAGCAGGAAGCCCAAGCAGCCCCAACACCTGCCACCCAGCACTCAATCCAAGAGCTCCTTGGGGACCTACGGCTCTGCCCTTCCCTGCACAGCAACAACAGCTGTATCCCTTGGCCACTGCTGCCTCCCACACTTCCCTTCCCCCAGGCAGACCAGGCAATGCAGCTCCTGCAGCTCCCATCAGGGCTGTTCTACCTGTTCTGCAGGCATTAGATTCTGTAAATTAAGCTGAAGCTTGAGCCAACAAGGTCAGCTGTGAGGCACCAAGCTTTAAGAGTCTCTTCAGTGGTAGAATATGCAAAAAGATTGCAAATAACAAGGGAAACCTTTTCAAAACACCCAGATTGTAGGATATTGCAAAGAACGGAGCACGGGTACAAGACAGCTGGACAGCAAGGAAGTCTGCTGGCAGACAATATGTGTGTTTCACTGTTCCCCAAACTCTAGGACATTTCATAGTTAGAGTCAGTATTAAGCATTACTCTAACTTATTTGGAACATCATATGATATTAACAGCAGCAATTCAGTATTTTGTTAGAAAAAAAATCAATAGAATCTTGTTTTGTAAGACACATTAGTATAGGATAGTACTCCAGGTCACTGGGCTCCCAAATTAAATACCAGTATTAAAGGGCTTGTAAGGGAGGCAGCATGTGTATGAAACCTATGGCTATCCTGTGAAACCTTTATCTTTCAGTTAGTGTTCTCAATATGAAAAGGTCATAGTTTCAGAGAGAATGGCACTCATTGCTCAGCAATCCTCAGAATACAGCACAAGTATTTTGGGGAAAGAGCAGTTCAAATCAATGGCTTCCATATATACCAGGTCTTCACTACCTTGCGAGAACCCTTTAAAAAAGTAATATACATTGAATCCCTCTTCCTTTCTTCCCCATGGCATTTTTCCTGCCTTGTTCTCCTTAAAACAGACCTGTATCTACATGCTCCAGCCACTCTGTTGTCCACACCCTTTTCTCTACAGCTAACAACTCATGTGAAGGAATAGGTCAAGCATGTCCAAAAACCTCTTTCTACTTCAAGCTGGAGGAACGCTGGTCCTCACCTACTTATTTTTCTTTTCACCTACTAATTTTTCTTATTTTTCTTTTACTTATTTCACTCTTACAGAGTGAACAAAACATATATATGCTCACTACTTCACCAGTTTTTTAATAATAGCTGTTTAATTCAATACCTATTTTTTTAACCATCTATAAAAAAAATTCTCTTTCTGTTAACTGAATCATACTTTTTCTCCATGTTTCATTTCTGATTCTAGTTTCTATTAACATAGTGGATATGTCCTGCTACTAAATGAAATTGTACATCTTTTTATTTCCATGTAAAATATGATAATAGAAAAAGTGGACTTTTGAAGAGCGACAATGATTTTGGTTAGGAATTCACTACAATGTTTTTCATACTCTAGTTTACAAAAGGAAAACAAGTCTCTTTGGTACCAAGAACACAATATCATTTTATTATTAATTTATATCAGAACAGCAAAATTTAATTTAGCACTTTTCTAAATGTCCACAAAATAACCAAGAACACGAACTGGTATTGTATACTACAGAACACCAGTAACATTAATCATGCTATGTACAGCACTTCTGCAAATGCTATGCCACTTATACTAGCAAAACACAAGACCAGCCTTAAGAAAAATAAAATCATTGTAGACCCATGTAACAAGCTAGGACCAAAAACACTCTGTAACACTGTTTCACAATATGAAATCTGTTAGACTGATACTCTTGAGAAAAATAAGACCACTCCTGCGCACTGAGTGATAGCTCACACTCACCTGGTTCTCAGCAGCAAGAGCCAAGAAATCACTTGAAGTAAAAATAACACATCAACTCTAATAAAGATGGAAACAGCACTCACACAATCATATAAGAAAAGCTGACAAAAAGGCTGTTTTGTTTGTAAGACTAAGTTTGTTCAACAGGAAACAGTTCTGGAAGTGATAAAAATCTTATGAAAATATCAATACTTCAGAATTTGCATGAAACACATGCATTCTATGTCACTGCATTTGTCCAGTGAGTATTCACGAAAATTTTTCATAAAGGTAATATTAGTTGGCTAAAACCTAAATAGACTTCTGGCAGACTTCAATGGTTTGGGGCTTTGTAATCTCATGAAAATCATGTGTTTTGCTCATCAGTACTGTCAGATAAGCATTACAAGAAGCAGTGGTTTCCTTAGAATTAAAAAAAAAATTGCTACTCTATACATGCTTTTTATATTGAATCTATAAACATTTTAAACTATTAACTCAGGGAAGGCCAGGGGGGCAGGTGCGGGGTGGGGGGAGAAAGCACAGAAGAAAAGCACTGAACACTTGGCATTACAGGAGAACAGATAAAGAACACCAACAGCTTACTGTGGAGAGGAGTTTAATCAGGAAGTAGCCATTATCCCTTCGCTACAGAGCAGTGACAGCACTCCAAAACAAGCCGAGGGTTTGGTCCTGGAGGCTTTTGTTGTTTGCTTTCTTTTTCAGTCAAGGAGGAAGAAAGCTCACATGCTGTCATGTCCGAGTTTGCTGAGCCCAAAGGTCGCCAGATGCCTATTGTCAAAAGCTATTCCGAAAATCCAAGCAAGCGTTAACAAAGCTGTATTTAAGGAAGCATCTAAAATCTACCACAAGCTTCCTCTGTGTTACACACAGAACATGGCTGTCTTATTCAGAGATTAGCAATTATTGTAATGAGATACTGTCGGAGAGGGTCAAATAGTGCTTCCTGCAGTTTACACATCTTGATTTCCTGGTAAACAAACCGAAAGGCAGGTGGAGCACTTGGATCACCCGTAACACAGCTGTTCACAGACCAAAACCAGCCCAGGTGAAGTACGCAGCTTTATCTGTACTTTAATTACATGAGGGGAAAAGGTGGCAGAAAAACATAAAACCAACTGAACTGTGAAGGAAATTTTTCCCACAGTGTTACGTAAGCATCAGTGCCAGGCTGCATTGTTTTCTTGTTTATGCCAAGCCCAAGGAAAATATCTTTATTTTCATGTAAATGATGCTTACGTACACGCACACACACAAACACACATGCGCACTCTCCAGAACAAACTGCTCCCCAAGTCATTTTGGTATGTAAAAGTGCTATGAAACCATACCCTGAAACAATCCTGGAAAAATATGAAATTGAGAAAAATTCTAATCCCTGCATGTGAATTTAAGCATCAACTTCCAAAAAAAAAGCAGAATTAAAGAAATCTACTAACAATATGCAAAAATCGTAAGAATTAAATCATTAACACAAATTAAAAAAAGTAATTCAAATGCCTTTTCTTGAAACTGCCAAAAACTCCTCCTCCACAAAAAGAAATAATCACATATGGACTAAATATATGGCAATGATTCAGTGAGAAGAGATTATAGGTTGTTCCCTACCTATAATTCAAAACTTAATTTCCACAAGCTCCAGTTTAAAAATCATATTTTTATGGTGGAACTGAAGAAGGTCCTAGGTTAGTATGTAAATTAGAAGGGAAAAAAAGAAAAAGTAACCCCCAATAAATAAACAAGAACACTCCTCCCAAAATAAAAACCTTGACTAACAACAAAAAGGTCAGTTCTCCTAAGCAACTAGAATAAATTATTTGGTCAAAAAATATCCAGAATATATAACTTCTGCAAGGGATAAATACAATTAACTTATCAGAGAACCTGTCAATAAAAGTGAAACTGATACAGTGACCTAAAATAACAGCACAAGGGCCTGAACCACAGTATGTAATCTGAGAAAAACCATTTGTATAGCAGGAGAGAGATGCAAAGGCGCTGGGGGCTGGGGGGCAGTGCATCAATCACTGAATTCTTCCTCTCTCAGAAATTCAGCAGCTTCAAAAACAACCTAGGGAATACACTAAAGTAAAATGACTGAAAAAACAAATCAAGAAACAACACACCAAAAAAGTTTCTAATAACAATGTTAGAAATACATTGCAGACATTTTTCACAATCAGGAAAGAAACAAAGGAAACCCATTAAAAATACAGAAAGCATTACTGGAAAGATCACGAAATATGAAAGGGTGCATCTGTATCAGCAAACAATGACAGTGAAAATGCAGCCTCTGCCAATGAAGGAGTGATTCTGCCCTCACAATCTCCCAAACAACCTAAGATATATTAAGAGGGATCTCTGCAATCAAAACAACACGCCAAGAAGAATTTTGCTGGCTGTGCTTGTTACAGATATAACTAGTGCAGCCACAATTTCCTCATCAAACACTTGCATATTAACACATTGCCTTAAGTTAAACTACACCAAAACTTCAGCATTTCATTCACACCATTTTTTGTTTCCTGTCTTATAAAAGAAGCAGTTTTGTCAAACCATGTGCAGTGTTTCTGAAGAAAACAGAAATTCCAAACCATCAAATGTGAAATGCCTTTGCAAAAACAAGGAGTATCAGCATCACTCTTCACAGTAGTCTTAAAATTATTTTAAAAAGCAATATATGTTGTATTTAATCAGGGTAAGTTTGGTACTAGTAACACTGCAAACACGCTTTCACTGCAAGATTTAGGAGACCATGATCTGAACCCTCAATCTGCTAATATCAGAAATTTGCATGCTAAAATTAAAAATTCAGCCATGATGAGTTTGATTCTTGTACGACTCCAGGAGAATCACATAGAATAGTTCTACATGTTAAAATAATAGCTCATAAACAATGATTTTTCTTAAATTGTTTCAATCCATATTGCTCATAACGTGAAACTCACTGTGGAACAGCTGTTTAGCAGTGACAGAGCAATGAAGGAGAGAGAAACAAAAACATGCCACTGGAAGCAGCAAAACAGAAGGTCCATACTTATTTTCTGAACCCCAGGCTCAATTAAACTTTAGTCCAGTAAGTCAGTGAAACGTTAAAAGCACGCATCTGGTTTCTACTACTGTAGCCATCAGAGAAGCTAAATATACTGAACTACAACCCACTACATCTCCATGTTAGTCAGCAGGAGACTAACAAAGATTCAGCAACTGTTGTTCTCAGACAGAGGTTTTACAAGGCTACCAAAACACTGTGGTCAAACACCTCGGCTTCATGAAAAAATTATGTTTATAAAATTGACGTAATATGATGCAATAAATCAACTACTGCAGCTGTATCTCAAATACGCATCAGCCCCTGCCCTCATGAAATGGCATGGCTTCAATCTGCAGAGCCCAACTGGACAGTTACTGTCCTTGTGAAAGATTTACTTTTTTGAACAGTATCACTTCCTATATAGCAAATTCTAAGTATAACTATGGGTTTTGAATACAACTCTAGCTACAGCTATGATTAGGTAAACTAAGTAAATTAAAACATTTAAATCTTTACAAAACAATACATATGATAACCGTGAGTAAAATACTGAAGTGTTCCTCCACTGAGATTTCAAACTGCCCTTGCGAATTAAATCTATGGTCATAAAGAAACAACAAAATCCTGAAAACTTTACCTACTAGATTTAAGTCTATCTAGAACTACCCATAATCATTCAGGTAGCTCTATTCCACACGTTTTGATTTAGAATGTCTCAGTTTACTCTGTGATAAAGAAATATAAAAGCAGTTAAGCCATGGCTGTTGCTTACATACACTTGAGAAGAACACGTAATCCCTAAGGAACCTGTAGTGAATGCTAACAAAGCCAGAGAATTCCATTTTGCATCATAATTTGATCCAACTTCAAAACTGTTACAAAAGACACGTTACTTCATACCAGAAATACTTGTTCAAAAGAGCAAACATTCACGAATACAGGCCCAATACCTGAATCCAGCATCATCTGTGAACACAGCCTGCACCAACGGTGTTGGAGAGCATAAACTTCCTGCAGTTTATTAAATCAATATGCTTATTTATACAAGTTTCATATGAAGTATTAGTCTGTCTTTTGCTTCTAGCAATTTTAGCTTGAATTGTCTGACACTAACTGCATGGACCAGTAAGGAGACAAAAGGGTTAATACGTTACTTAAGGAATAACAACAATTCTTAATCATCTTTCTATTCAAGATAAACCTAACAAGTTAATAGAAGTGACCTCCAACTAAAGTACAAAAGGTCGGCAGGAGGAGGGGAGCATCCACAAAGGATAGGCCCAACAAATAACTTTCTTCCCTTCATTCAGCTTGCAACAAAAGTCTCAACCACCATTTACTCCCCAGAGACCTCAATACAATGGCACATCAAACCAAGCCCTACTTGCCTCCCTATCAATTCAGAACCTTACAACATTTACAAGCCTCAGTACCATTTTTTCCCTACATATGCTACCGTACAGAGCCCACTCTTGAGTTCCGCTGTTACACTGAGTATCACTAGTACTCACTGGATTGGTCTAAAGTTTGGTCTCCAAACAAAACAAAGCTGCATCACAAGAGACAGATTACCTTATTTTACATAGTTTCTTACCATCAAGAACAGCTACATCAACCAATCTTTAAAATCCATCAGCTGACAGTAAGGAATCTGCATCCTTCTATTGGTTATAGCCCTACCAAAGCCAAGGGAAATAGCTGTCCTTTCTCAAGGGGAAGAGAGGCAACAATTTTCCCTTCCTTCTACTTCCCACATATCCTGGTCACATTTATGGGTCATATTGCCCATGATTTAGCTTTATTTTAAAGGCCCTTTGGTCCACATTAAATTGTTTATAAAATTCATGAACACTGCTCCTGTCAATTTGATCCCTGAACAGTATCTTGGATTTGAAATGAAGACAGTAGCTACCAGTGAACCATCACTCAGAGTCATATTCTACTCTTATGAAATATATCTCTACCAAAACCCTGATAGGTATAGAATTGTTTCAGTGCGCGTAAGTCACACAAAACCCCAGAAAACCAGCTTATTCTTTACATTACTTCAGTGCCCAAAATCATTCTTCGTCCAAGCTTATTACCTAAAACTAATCACAGAACTACTAAAAATCCCAAACTATCACTTATTTAGTAGGACTTCCAACATTTGCCACTAGATTTCAACCCCACAAAGTATATATACATGGAATAAATATTCAAAGAGCATAGAAAAATAACTGAATTAAATAATTTCAGTACGTTTTAATTTTCCTGTATCAAAGTTTCATATGCTCCTTTTCATTCTTAGCATTTTGATTATCAAATGTCTTAGTGTTACTGAATGGTTTTAACTAGCAACTTGGAAACAAAACAAACTAAACCATATCAGGATCTCAAGGAACATATTGTCCTATGTACCAAAACATGCCATTTCATAATAAAATTGATATATCTTACCAAAAGGTGTTGCTAATATTTTTCAGTATAAGCTATTAAAATGTAGCCATTTGAGTTTTATGAGATTTGACACCAAGATGAGGTTTATTTCCATGTTCTGCATACACTATAATCCATTTTAAAACACATTACAGAAATCAATAGTCTTCATTTTCTTTACATATATGGGGGGGCATAAATTCAGTATTAACTGCTGTTTAGTCCAACAAGATTTTGGAGAAAAGATCACATAGGTAACAAACACGGCAGAGAAATGCACACAGAAGCATTTTCCGTATTTTCCTGCTATTTCCCATAAAAATAACCATTAATTTACCACATTATTGGAAAACTGAAAATAAATTATTTTGAAACTATAAAGATATTTCAGAAGTTTTAAAAGCCTGAAACAACAATAAATATATTCGTTATCTATCATCGAAGTACACATACACACACACAGATCCTCTGAGAATACAATATTCATTTTGCTGCAGAAGAACAGACATTGCATAACAATGAGATTTGCTAATGAAATCAGCTATCAACCTGGAATACATTTGTATTAAACCAAGACCTCAGTGTCTTTTTTTTTTTACATCACTTGTTCTCTCTCTCATTTTTCGACCTTTCAAGTATCCTGTTGTCCTGGTTTCATTGCTTCAAGTACAGCAATACTGCAAAATATTTTAACACTGTATGTACAACAGTTCTTATTTTACAAAATTTCTTTCTCTGCTTACTGCTAAACGTAGATTCTAATTGCATAGCTTCTATCAGCATTGTTAATGTAGCCTTGAAAGAAAAATCAACGGGTACTATAGAAACAAAGGAGTTTTATTTCCTCTGTAAAACTGCAGGAACATCTAATAAAAACTGGCCGTCACTTGGAACAAACTATACTGTCATAGTTCAAGTTGCACACCTCTTAATACAAGAATTTACCAGAACACCACATTTTAGAAAAATACCCTCTCTATTTATCTCATGATTAAACAGGACAGAATTCAGCATCATTACACGAATACAAGTGTATTTTCTTTGCCTGAACATGCAAAACCAAATGAAAATAGTGCAACAATCCAGCAAGTTCAGTATGCTAAAGTATACACTATATATAACAGGTACATTAAACACTTTATTGAAAAAGAGATGAATACAGAATGGATTTATTCTACTACTCAAAGGTGACCATAAAAATTTAGAAATTACAAAGGTATTTCCAAAGACATTTTTTCTCTCATTATACTAATATCATATTTCGGGTTTGCAGGTTATATGCTGTCTTATACTTCATAGATAACAAGCAAGCTGTTTGCATTCCTAGCTCCAAAAGTATTAAACCTATGTTTTGAGATCAACCCAAAAGTATTGAAACTAGAATACAGTACGTTAGTTTTTTCTACTGTTCTCCTCTTACAGATTTTTTTTCAATTGAACTAATATAAATAACACATTGTTACCATAAGGTACTATCAAGTTAGTATTAATGTTGATAAACTCCCAAGTCATACCAAAACCTAAAACAAAACAATAAGGAATAAATGTTTGCTGACTTGTTTGGCACAGCTGGCTTACTTTTGCAGAAGTGGGGCTGGGGGGGGGGGGGGGTCAANGGGGGGGGGGGGGGGGTGTCAAACATGACATGGTGTTTGCTTGGGTGGGCATGAGTGTTTGGTTTTCTCCTTTTTTTTTTTTTTTTTTAATTAACACTACAAAACCCTAACCCCATGAAAAGGAAAGAGCAAATAATTACTTACTCCAGTATACAAAAATTGCACATGACTCTCATGGAATAAATGGAAGTAATTTGTAATTCATTTTATCTGGGGGATGTAAGGAAGCGATTCAGTCATTCTATAGTTACAACAGCCATCACAACATCAAAAAAACCCAAAAGGCATAAAAGACTACTAAAAAAACAGCGGGGAAAAATAATTACACATCACAATATGGACTTAAGCATCCCTGAAGGCAGTTGTATCAAATGGTCTCTATACAGCCCGGGAAGAATATCATCAAGATACTGGACATAATGAACTAGGTAAGTAACTGAAAGCACAAAAGTTTCGATAAACTGTCTTCATACACTGCTAAGTTAACAAGCACCTATATCATTAAGAGCCTTTGAAAGCTAAAGGCATAAAATACATGGCCGCCTTTTTTCTTCCATTTTTCTCAGTTTTAAAGATATGTGGCTACAGGATACAACCCACCAGGCATATGCCATCTGAAGAGGTCTTACTCTCATTCGTGCATTACCACATCCTAATAAAAAGATATATTAAGACTATCACACACTATCAAAAATGCTTCTTTCAATGATGACGCATCTGTGCTTCTGCAATAAAGCCATCCACATTACATCTCAAAATGACTGACACTGAAGAGTTAGAGGAGGTATGATTAATATAAAAACAAGGACTATATGACCCCCAGCCTCTGAAATAAAGAAGCTCTAATGCAACAACCTTGACCCTTGAAAGTGATAGGTCATTTTCTTCTGTGATAAACAGCAATTGCTTTCTGAAACTCCAACAACTGTCAAGTAGGCTGAAGAGTATGGCTGGCAGATAACAGTTGTGAAAAGCTTCCACTTTTAACAATGACTTACTGCCATGAAGTATAGACCAACAGTCCAATTTGGCATCTTCTGCAAGATCTTACAGGCTCTTGAAGCCATATAATACAGCAACTGACATCACTGGTTTTATTAGGGATCAATCTAGTGGATATGGAACCTAAGAATACAGAAAACTGTTAAATGATACAGTCTTAAGTCAAATGAGAAAGACAAGATATGGAAATCTGCTGTACATATGAAATATGTGATTCTGGTACATTGCTGTTGACACTAGGCAATAATGCATATACCTTAAGCACACGACATAAAGCTCCACAACTCACACAACTTGGCATAGATTTCATAGGCATGAGAACACAGAAACCAGTTAGTCTATTAATAAAAGTGAACCCTTATTTTAAAGGTATAGACAAGAATACAGATGAAACCGTATCAACACCACACAGAACAAGATAATGCCAGGTGCTAAAACATATTTGAATTCTAGTGATAAGAAAAAGCATGAACCCAGAAATTTATTTATTCGTATTTATTCTCTCTTAACTCTGAAGAAGCTAGTTCAGTATTTAGTCTAAAATTCTGTATTTTGTGGCAATAAATCACAGATATAGATGTTTAAAGTATGAAAACATTCCAAAAATTAACACTGTCCATTTTACAGTGTTTCAAATATTCCAGAGAATATTCATAAACATATACACGTTCACATACAGAACATGCACACATACATATCCAGTTCATATATACAGGTTTTATACTGTGCTGTACTCCTAGACATACGTATGCACACTAACACCTTCACTTTCAGTATTACACAGTGCTTAGTTAAATGCTATTACTGGCACTTTCATGCAGAAATTGTAAGCATCCTTCAAAGCTTACTTTTAATACCTAGCAATAAAGCAGGCTTATACTTTTTTCACAATGAAACACCAAAAATTTTACTGAATTATAATGACTACTATTTATCTACTTTTAGGGAGTAAAACTGGAGGACAATTTATTAAAGCACAGGAGGAACTCCTGAACACTGGAAGGTCACAGGCTATGTGCTGAGCTGCTAAGTAAAAGTGTCTGTGATGTTGCAGAGCTACCATTTTTCTTCCTTGACAAAGCCTCCATCTGCCACAGAGCCATTTACAGCCTCAGAGTCAGAATATCAATGATTTCCAACCATTCTGTAAGTCTGTTTTCACCTTGACATCACCTCTGTAAAATATCTAAAGCAGATGATACATATAACCCTCAACTAGCTCTAAGCCCATGCTTTATTCAACTGATATGCATTTAAGCTCTACTCTAATACACCATTCTTCACTTCCTCTGAATTGTGCAAGAATATGAAACCTCCAAATTGTACATCCTTTTCATTGTTGTGTTTGCCTTAAAGAAATTACCTTGGAAAAACCTAAAAAGAAAACCTTTGACTATTGACAAAACACATTAAAAATTAGTTAGAAAACATCTCTATTTACATAACGTACATGCACACCATCAGAAATTACACTATTCTTTCCCAAATAAATGAAACATGCCTGGTAAGATACTTACTACATAGAATCAACTATCTCTCACTGAAACCAGCAAAACTACTTTCAGCTCTTGATGTACATACAAACTGCTTTTTGAAAAAAAATCCAGATTTGAGATGGGTCAGAAGAGGAAAGAGAATCCTGACTTACTGAAAGAATACCAAATGAATTAGGTCCTCAGACAAAATAGATTATACCTGGACTGAAAAAATCAATCGTGTACATATATATATTGATAGGCATTAACATATAAACACACACACATACGTTCTCTGTCAAGTACGAGAATATACACTCCATCATCAGGCTCACTACAACATGATTTTAATGAAAGCATTCACAGATAGCAACTTTTGGAGTCTCAAAAGGCAGATGAATATTGGTACTCTAGACTAGTTTTAAAACGGGCAAAGTTGCAGCTTGGTTTTATACTGAAACTGGGCCACAGAAGAAACCATTTTGTATTACAAATATGTATGTAATCCCATATGATAGCCAGAACTTCAACTACTGCCATACAAACCCTCAAGATGTTAAGTACACAGGAGCAAAACATTTGAACACTAGATAAAGCTTGCTAGTATCTTTATGAAAAAATTACTTCGTAACACCTTGTAAAGGACGTATTTTAGAACCTTAGTTTCTGAATAATCAAATGTAAAATTATCAATGGCAGTCTGGGTAAATAGCAAAAAAAAAAACCAACCCCACAATACACCTCCCTCCTTGAACTCATAGCCCTTACAAAGATCAGACTTTTTGGAGCTTCCCTGTGGTGAATTAGTCAAGTCCTATTAAAACAAGCTTTCTAATTGAAAAAGCGACACAATAGTCAAGATGAGTATTGCAGAAAAGTCCCTGAAGACTTAGATTGAAAATATAAGGTGGTGACAATTTACATATAGAAAATTATCTTTTCAATAGTCATCTAGAAATGTCTTCTTAACCAGAACATCTAAACTTCAGAGTTACTGTATATTAAGACTCTGAAATTTAGTACGAAAAAATATTTCTCATTTCCCCATAAGTCAGCAAAGTTTTATTTTTAAATGCTAAGAACATTTCTTTCTGTAAGAAAGTCAAAGCAAACAAAGTGGAAACTCTAATCTAATCATGTGTACGTCGAAAAATTTCTGAACTGTTAAACTTTTGAAGGAACTGTAAACAACAAAAACACTTTCCTGTGCAAACGGGATGTTGCTATTGCAAAGAGAAATCAGCTGGTCTAAACAACACGGTGATACTACCAAAAACTGAATTTACATCTGAGCTCCTCCAGTTGTAATCTGCATGGTAAAGTTTAACAAACCACTTACTCCTCCTAACTGTGGATTTACAATACTAAATCAGAATCTGCCCTTCAGCAGATAAGCATTATTAAATCTGGTTTGCAGCAGAAGCATTAACAGAGTTAGGAGTAAGTCTTACAGAAATTGTGTCAGTAAAGGGGCTTTGTGTTCTGTTTTTTTTTTTTTTTAACTGCCTCCCTATTATAACTTACAACACATCAAATGTAGACTATTAGTTTAAAAGAAAACTGTAATAAAAAAAATAGTTATTCCACAGAGAAATATGCAGTTCGTTAATTCTTTCCTTTCAGTCCTTTTGTAATTTAACTTTCAGTTAAATTACTTTTCCTTTCAAACTTTCAGTCCTTTTGTAATTTAACTTTCGTCATTTTAGTTGTTTGATTTAGCATGTTAATTTGTTTTACTCAATAAAGGCAACTAAATACCTACAAGCAAGGATATATGAGAATACTAGCAATATTTGCAGACAACATACAGCAATAAACTTTCAAATTTTTAGTAAAATCGTCTTCTAAAAACTACACAGAAACAAGCAGAAAAAAGGCACAATTACCCTGTGTTTCATTTACACTCGATATAATTACTGCAAGCATATAAAGCTGTTACAAGCATATTATCTTTAGTTTCTTAGCCAATGTTAATTGTTAGTATACTAAAGTGAGGATGTATTTAAATCTCCAGGTGTTACATGTGCATGAAGTAAATTCTCATGTTCTTTGGGGGATGACCTGTTTTGGAAGCTTTTAAATTTTTCTGAGCTTGCTAAGCGTATACCTACCTATACTGTCAAAAAAACCCCAAACTGCTACTTTTCAAACATTATTACCACAAACTAAGAACAGTCTCCTTTGATAGTCTCAGAATGATTCTGTTTAGAAGGGACCATACAGGCCGTCTCATTCCACCCCCTGCCATGGCAGAGACACCTTCCACTGTCGCAGGGTGCTCCCAGCCCCAGCGTCCAACCTGGCTTTGGGCACTGCCAGGGATCCAGGGGCAGCCACAGCTGCTCTGGGCACCCTGTGCCAGGGCCTGCCCACCCTCCCAGCCAAGAATTCCTTCCCAATCTCCCATTCATCCCTGCCCTCTGGCAGTGGGAGCCATTCCCTG
Source organism: Nicator chloris (assembly GCA_013400495.1). Lineage (NCBI taxonomy): Eukaryota > Metazoa > Chordata > Aves > Passeriformes > Pycnonotidae > Nicator > Nicator chloris. The sequence continues at coordinate 86,628 of WAAE01017968.1, read as the reverse complement.
TGTCCCGTCCCTCCAGGCCTTGTCCCCAGTCCCTCTGCAGCTCTCCTGGAGCCCCTTTGGGCCCTGCCAGGGGCTCTGAGCTCTCCCTGGAGCCTTCCCTTCTCCACGGGAACATTCCCAGCTCTCCCAGCCTGGCTCCAGAGCAGAGCACCTCCAGGCCTTAGATCACTGTAGTGGCCTCCTCTAGACCTACTTTAGCAGCTCCACATCTTCCTTGTACTGTAGGCACCAGAATTGTTTTGGGGGGAATATAAAAATGGGGATACCTTTTCCATAACCAAATGCACATTTCCAGGAATTCTCTGCATCTTTTAGAGTAGTTACATGATGTAAAAAAGGCAAATATAGCTATGTATCTAGATGCTTAAGGTAACTTTTGATGAGAAGGGGAACACTTGTGGAGAAGAAGCTACCAATACACTCAAATTGCCATAAAACCATAGAACTACTTCTGTTCATCTGAGTTCACCAATTTGTTCTTCTTTCTTTCCTCCTTACTTCTCTGTAAAGTGTGTTTCAACTTGTTATCAATAGTTTCTCCTTAGCTGCCCAGACTTATCAAATTTTACTTCTGGTTCAGTAATCCTATTTTTTTGTTAATTTTCTTTTATTCTGAGATATAGAACCTGCAAGTGAGAAAGCAGATAGTTTTATAAAAATAAAATCAAAACTGCTTGCCTAACTTGCTTGTTTCTGCAAGTCTTCTGGTTTTTTATTTAGCTGCTATTGTTTATCTACATTTAAAGTAAGAAAAGGGTTTTTCTTGGCAATTTCCTTTCATATTTTAGAACCAGTAACCAGAACACACAAAATCTTTCATGGGTCCGACACACTCATTTTTTGTTGCTGTTTGCTTTCACACTCCTGGCCGCCAATTCCAAGTAGGCCACTGAATACTCTGTTACTGTGAAATGAAACTGGGTAGTTTTCGAAACCTGTTAAACCCCTACCTAAAACTTTCTGCAGAATGCTTGATTTCTGAATTTCTAACATCTTGCTCTTCTTTTTTCCCCCTCTACCCTCCCCTCCAAAAAAAAAAAAGGAAAAAAACATCCTTAAGTATAGATCTCACCCATGAAGATGCTTCTGCTCATCGCTATACTCACCCAACACTAGTATTCCTGTAATGGCAACACCTCTCAGAAATTTGCTTTATCATCACAATTTTTGTCAAAGAAGCCTCTCTTCCTAATTTCCTAACTTTACTCCAGAAAATTTTGTTCAGCCTTCTGCTGAGCTGATCTTTTACTTTGAACTCTTTTTTTTTTTAATTACAGCCATTAACAACTTGTTTAGTTACAACCATAGAGCAAATTTTTTGGACATATTATCTGCATAACTTTCAAGCACTGTGTCAACATTCAAAATTAGCTGTTTCCACAAATAAATCGGGACTGTTAGAATTTTGTAACAAATAAAAAGGCCCACGATAAGGAATTAAAAGAATTTTGTATTTGGGGAGTAGAAATTAGTATCCACAAGAACTTCCTATCTAAAATGGGATCACTGTAACATGAAAAATAAAACACATCCCACCAAACAAATAGACCAACCACCAACACCACAACTGAAAACAGAGAAGGAATTATTACTTGCCATTTTTCCCAATCTTTTCAAGTTCTCTCTTCATCAACCTATTTGTTACAACCCAAGGCACACTGAAGTGCCATTTCTTTGTTTGGATGCAAGGGTTATTATTGCTTCATAGCCAAGAGAGTATGTTCTGTAGGCTACAGAACCGACTGTACTCACAAAAATGTTACAGATGATTAAGGATACAGTTTTTATTATTATTCAGAGATTTGATGTTTTTTATCTCTCAGAAAAGAATTAAGTATGGTTGGACAGACACACAAAGAAAAAAACTGGCACACTAAGTTAGTACTAACAGCCAGCATCAAAATTAAGTTTGTTGAAAGAAAGAGATGTACACCTGGCTATTTTTTCTCTTGTATTTTTAATGCCTACAAGAAAACTCATCAAAAAGCATACGTCTTTCTATAAATTCCTTGTTCTTCTGCAACTGCATACTTCAAAGTAGGAAATTCATGCATGTCAACTTGACTATTCATGGAGCAGTTTTCTCATTTTCCTGAGTAAGGCACTCTTTTCTTCAGCATTCATCCTGATGGCTCCACAGAGTAACAGTGGTCAGCTGCCACCAGCTCTCATTCTGTGCTTGTATGTCCAGGAAAAACTGCCCCACAGACTACTATCATCAAGTAGATAATAACTCCCAAAACATTAAGGAGGAAGGAGCCCTTGTAACACTTGAGTGTTCAGAAGTCAGGACAAATTTTTAACTCAAGCAATGCACCTGTAATCTTAGCAGAAGTCTATCTCCCTCCCAAGGAAAAGGACTTCTTTTAAAACAAGATTTCGCAAGTCAGGTCAAAGTTGGCAGGTTTAGCTTTCCAAAGCCAAATATACAGGTAATGTTTAATACCAATTATATATTTGGAAGCTTCTTCTAGAGAGTTTCTACCTCCTTCCAGTTACTGGAGGCTGGGAAAGTAGCACTCTCAGTACATCCCAGCAAAAAACACTTCCTCATTAACAAAAGCACAACAGCGTTAAGCTTTTATTAAATGAAGGCTTTTTCACTAAAACCTTCAGCTCAGGTTATGGAAGCTGGCAGTACACTGCCACATTACAGGAAGTTTCACAATGGGTGATTCTGCACTAAATATTAAATACTAGATAAAGCCTTCCTATTTCTGTCTGTTATTGCAAATTGCTTAATGACTTTCCTAGTTCTGCTTTTAAATTTTTTTAATGGTTCAGAATGCTGCCCATTATTTTGAAATAGCAGGCTATCATACGTCCCGCCCTCACCTGCTCTCTTATCACTGCCTGCTAAGCAATACGCTCACTACAAAACTGCTCTTTTGAACTTTATTTCACTTGATCCCTCCTATTTAATAGATCTGCTCTCTTCATATTAACCAATTCGTTCTTTGAATTTAGCAGCTGCTGGTGGTGCTCTTACCATCCCCATGAACACTGTACTAAGACACATGTAGCAGCTGTCACAGCTTCTTCCACACTGAACAGAAAGCATTTCTGAAACCTGAGCCTTTTAAATTCAATCTTATAAATTATTTTAACCAGCATGCAAAAATTATTGATTTAGGCTTTTCTTTCCTATTGTCAGTCCAAATTTTACCTCTACTGACTGTGAAGTTAAGTCTGGGATGAGGGTCAGAAGGTTGCTATTGAGACATAAGACTCCACTGTATCACCCAGCCTAGTAAAACAAGAATACTCACGTGCATCATTTGGCAAAATATCATGTATTCTCTGACTCTGCAAAATGCCTTTTAAAGTTGCTAAAACCGATTTTGGAATTAAATACTCAGCACAAACTCTCAATTAGTTTTAAATACTCTGTAAACTGTACAACAGACATCAAAACTACTAAAGGTATTCACTAAAATTATATGCTATCAAATTTATATTTCACCCCTACATACAAAGTAATCCAGAAAGAATGATAACAGTATTATATTAATTGTTAAAGACCTTCTCAACTGCTTAACCTGAAGTCACAAAAATAATTGCACCCATGGACTAAGAATCCGTTAAGTTTTAGCTGAGGTTGTGCTTAATGTCTAGCTGAAATCACATCCTGGATGAAGAATTTAGCACTAAGTCATTCAGTAAATAATATTTTCCTTTTCCCTGTATGAGTCATGCTTCTCAGAGAACTATCAGAACGCTCACTGCTACAGCTTACTTACTATGACCAGCCTGGTCAGTTCTGTGACATTGCTGTTCAGCCACCTGAAAATACAAAACAACTGATGATCAACTGAGTCATCAAGTAACTTCTACAAGGACAAAGAAAGACACCTCAAACAGAACACTAAAATTTATCCAAAAAAAGTACATGAGGCACTTCCAGCACACTGAAAGCACTGTGTTTCCCACTGCCAGATATGAAGCCATTACAACAGGAACAGCTGAAGATGCTATATAGTAACATTTGATTTGTTTGCAACCATCTGTTTAAATACACATACCCATTTTACCATAACTAAATTGTGAATGATACAGTACAACATGTACCCCTTCGATAACCACAGTAAGCCAAAGGATTCTGTCAAAATGCAAAATAATTCTGAAAAAATAATGGAAAATCTCAGTTTTTTTATAATGGAGCCAGAGTTTCAATCCATTAGTGATGCTCTCTAGCACACTAATGTGCTAGAGATAATTCTAGATTTCAAATTCTCCTCATGCTATGAGAATTCAGAAGCATCTGTGTGTCAGTACACAATGCACACATATTGTACTGAAAATTTAAAATTCGAAGTAATTATCCACACTTGTTTGGATTGTTTAATTTCCAGATTTTTTTTTCTCCCAGTAGGTCAAGTTTTTATAAACACCTAGTTCACATACAGCGTATATGACACCAAAAACAGTGCAACATATGCAACATTTCCATTTCACAAAAATGTTACCTGCTATAGTAGTAGAAATCCAGTACTGTTGGGGTTTTCTGATATATATGTCTTCACTGTAGACATGTAAAGATTCAGTGAAATTTTACACCTTTGGTACTCTAAAAATATCTTCTGTAAGATTAAACATGGACTTGCTTAGAGGTGCTCTTTCAGCTACACTGAGAGATAATTTAAACTAAGCAAATCAGCATAATTTGCCTACGTATCAAAATGCTAGAGTGAAATGGCATTTCTGGATTTTTCTTAGGGTTTGCCTTGTTTGGGGCTTTAGGCTGAACAGTTTTCAGAAAACAAATGCATAGTAAAACAGGTATTTTTACTCTAGATCCTTTTATACGGCATCACACTGCTGGGAGAATAAAGCTCACCTATCTCATAGTGGCACAGACAAGAAAGCACACTAATAAGTTTACACAAACAAAACTTCAGCCATCTATATGACCAAGAACTTCTTTAAGAGTTAGGCAAACTAGCTAATGGAAATCTACGTAGGCAGTTAGATCAACAGTAGCCATTAGGCTTTTTAATGTAATCTTAAATTACAACCTGTAAATGTGTGGGCATTAACTCCAACTGCTTTTTCTGTTTGTTCTGGCCACCGATGTCAAGCTACACTCCCAGACCTGCCAGGAAAGCAATAGGTATTTTTCTTCCTTTACAAAGGACAGCAAGGAATAAAACATTCCTCACAACAGTCAGTGACAACATCATGAACCTCTAAAGGAAAGGTACCATGTTTATTCTCCCAAGGGGAAATCTAAACATTCATTTTCTCCTTCTCTACCCTACTGCCATACTTTGACATCACCAAAAACCCCTGATCTACTGGAACCAAAACAAGGGAGGAGGTAGAAGATACCACGCAGTAATTACACCATTTAAACAACGGGAACAAAACTTTTGAGAGAGGGGAAGCTTAAAGAAGTATGCATTTTGCTACACTTTCAATCATCCTGCTCGCTGACTAGAGCCCTGAATTGTCTTCCAGAAAGCAGAAAACAAAGTGATTTTTCTTAAGTTGGAAACATCGCACTTTCTGCATTAACTGAAGCTCAAAGCTCAAGTACTTGCTCTCCGCTAATATTCTGCACGTATGTTTTACTTCTGACTACATACATTTCTGTGGCGCTGCTAAATTTGGGGGTTGGGATCAGACCTGAAGGCAATGAATAGTCCCCTAAAACCTGAAGTTTGGGACAAAGGTTAGAGGTCCAGCAGAGGGCAGTGAAAAAAAAAGCTCTTCAGGTTCCTTCGTGCCACTTGCCAAGAACGCTAACGAGGTACTTAAGCACCCGGCAAGCAGATACTGCACCGTCACAGCTTCCTCAGCCTCGAACCAAGTAATGAAATAGTTTTTACAACAGGCTTTACAAGGGCTCCCTGATTAAAAGCACACACGCTGGTTTTGGCCCCAGTGTCCAATGTACAGAGTAAACAGATGCCCTAAATGGAAAACGAAGGTAAAACTCAATAGCAAAGATATGATTTGGCATGAATTGAAGAAAATTATACAACACCAACTTCTCCATACAGTAAAAGAAAAAAATACTCTAAAGGATCTAAGAATACCGCCCCAGATTAAATACCCTCTCTTGACATAACTGCACACACATAAACACGAAAAGCTCAGGATTTACCATTTAACTGTGCAATACTGGATGTCCTTGAAACTAGTTTCCTCTTCCCTTCAGTACTCCCAGTTATTCTATTAAAGCCCTACAGAAAAGCATTTTTTGTGATTTATTTTTTGGATTTGTTTTTAGAACCAATTATTAGAAAGTGTAAAACAAAATATCCTCAGACACAAATCAAATCCTAATGCAACTTAAGAATAAAAGGCCAGAAATAGCCAACATTCCACACTCAATAACAATGCAGAGAGGTGGAAGTTGAGTATTTAAAACCGAACAAACAAACAAACAAACACACCTGGTCGATGGAGAATAGGAACTTAATATGGACAAGTGTGATTTTATTGTTTAGTTTCAAATTTCAATATTCCCTATGCAACATTAATGTAATCTCATCAAGCTTCCCTGCATTATTTCCTTACTGTGTAAAAGGTAAAGACAAAGGAAGCTTCCTGTGCTTAATATTAGTATATAAATGGAGCTAATTAAGGTTAGACTTCAGTGAGAAGACAGGACGAGGTGGATTCTCACCTTTGTTACTCTTATCACTTCGCTAGGTGGGTTTTTAAGCAAGACTAGAATAACTGGTTTACATTCTGGCAATGGCATCTTCTCATTTAAATCGAAACTTAGTATGTGAAAGCACGGCAGAATGCAGCAAAATAAAACAACGTGTTCATAAAGCTGGGAGGGAAGACATTTTCTATCTTAATGGCAATTTGCTTATTTCTCCAATGCAGACATACTACAAAAGATGTCTAAAAAAAAAGACACGTCTTTTAAAAACTTAGTGCCCACTTTAATTGTATTGCAAACGAAGACTGAAAGAACACTGTCTTCAGGTTACATTCTTCCTGGTTTTCATTAGTAATTCAGGACCTGTCTGCTCTGAAAGTTTACTGTGATGGGAAAGCTAACAAAGTTGTGGCATTTATAGAAGTCTGAGAAAGTGAGATTAGGGAGCTTTATCAACTGTTTCATACTTCTATTAATATTTGTAACCAGTAATTCGTGAAAACCCTATTGAAAGAACAATTCATAAAATGGGGGGCCCTTATTCCTATAAACTTACCTGAACATTTGAAAAAAAATTGAAGCTAGTTTCTCTATGTAAAACAAGATATGCCAGTTTTGGTAGTTTTAAAAGGCTTAGCAGAAAAGTCATCAAATACCAACAAAACACTAGTACATGACAATGTACTTATTGAAAACCCCTTCTACTGGAGGAGTCAAAAGGAAGAGAGAAGTCATGAGCCTCAAATACAGTTTTAGAGAAGTACTCTGACTTAAAAAAACAACACACATATTTTTATAGGTTTTTTAAAGACTTGTCTCCTCTGGTGAACTAATGCTGGAGAACCAATCATCCAAAAAATTGGATTGAGAACAAAAGACCAACCAAAAAATCAAAAAATCTCAGAAAACGTTGAATCTGCCAAAGCAAAATTATCTCTCATGATTTTGAAAACTCGTAATTCAACAGCAGTTCAGTATTGCATCATCATATTTACGTATCAGTCCGTATGAAGAACATTTAAGTAACAGAAATCAGTTGCTTTCTCTAAGACTTTGGATTCTGGGTTTAATTTCTAAGATTTATGTAGATGGTTTTGCCTGCTTGCAGTTCTCCCCCTGCCCCCTTCTTACAAACCAGTGAACCAGTATGGAAAGAGCACAGAACTGAAAATTACTTCTGGATCAAATTTACTTCCTTCCTATCCCACATCACACAATTCTTCTCATAATGGATCANACTATACAGCAGAGTCATTGTGACTCTGTGTGACACATATAACATTCACTACACATATAACATTCATCTTAATACTTGCGAAAAGCCAATATCATGACATGTATCTAGAACAGTTTCCTTCTCCAATCTTTTCATTCTTCAGGTTTTCAGCCTAAAATTGTTCTTCAACAGCTGACCCCATTTGCTTGAATCCTGAAATTTCTATGTTCTTTACACTTTTTTCTTGGGAGCTTGCGGACCATGAGGCAGGAGTATGCAAGGAGGATGCAAGGTTTCAATTTTGCTAAACTAAAGCAGTTTAAATTCTTTCAAATCCTTGTATAAATCTCCAGATTACCCTCAGAATCCTGGTGTATGTTCTCTTCACCTATTTTAAAAATATGCTTCTTGAATATGAATAATGCTTCTGGAACAAAACAGAAATAAACTGTATTCTAGGTGAGGGTTTACCAGGACACCCCCAATGCAACAATCACGTAAGAGAATCAGCAAAGTCACTGCACAAAAGCCTCCCATCTAGAGGCACATTTACCTCAGTGACTCACTCAAGTACTGTCCCATGAAGACCGAGTGCAGAACCCTTCAGTGGATAAGCTCTTACCAGCTCTTGCTGCACCTTCTAAACAGAAACAATGCAACTGAGGGGGCAGGAAGTGGGGATCCACCAAAAAAAACGCCACACTAAAACACCTTCGGTACGATCTAGAAACACTTGGTCTCATTTCTTCAAGATCTTCTTGCTTCTTCCAGTCATTTGCAATTGGACATTCTTCAGATCATTAAGTATTTGAAAGGCGAAACACAAGCATAACTTCTACTCTCCCCAAATGCTCTGTTTCCTCACACTATTATTTTATCAGTCCTCAAAAAACTACACACTCTTCACCAACATTAGGCAAAATTCTAGAAGTGGCAGGAAAACTAAGGCCTCTACCCACATTTTAACTTTGTACAAACAGAACGAAGATAAATGTTAATTCAGTTTCATTGTGCTAAGAAATCATCTTTTCAGCAGCAAATGGGAGTTGTCCATTTTTACGACAAATGTCCTAAGCGCAAGAAGCCAGATTTTTACAGTGAGTATGGGAGCACTGCTTTATGATAGTAGAAGCCACACAAACTCTTAGGTACGTACCTGATTCTGCAGTGGGCAGACTATACCTCTCTGTTGCAGAGGAAATATGGACCTATGAACTATGCACACAGGAACTATGAACTGGCCCCAAAATGCCTGACTGAGGCTCACACATAGTTCCACTGTATTTTTTCATCCAAGTAATTTGATCTATACAGCTGGAGACATCTCTCATATTCAATCCCTGTGTACAGAGATCCACTCACACAGAAATGCTTAGGTTGGAAAAGCCTTCCAAGACCACTGAGTCCAAGTGTTCCCCCATCACTGCCAAGGCCACTGCTAACCCATGTCCCCAGGTGCCACACCCACATGGCTTTTAAATGCCCCCAGGGACACGGACTCCATTACTGCCTGGGTTTGACAACCCTTTCCAGGGAAGGAATTGATCCTAAAATCCAATCTAAGCCCTTCCTGGCACTATAATCATATCAAAGTAAATACCTTCTAGACAGAGTCCCTATGATCCTCCAAACTTGTATTCCTTTAGGTCTCCATTAATTTAAACTTGTTTGTTTGACCATTGTCAAGTACTTTAAAAATATTATTAATTCTCATACTAAAGCAATTGTTCATTACTTGACCTCCAAATGCTGAAAAATCTCTGTACACACTGTGTGAAGGACAAAGACAATTCTCCTTTAAGCTTATTTCTGTATCAGTGCAATAGACCACAAAAACATAACAATCAATTGGAGGCTTTATTTAGTTCAGGGATATTAAAAAACAAATTCAACTTTTAAGTCCCTTTTGCATTTTTCAGGTAAAGCATGTCTGCAAAACATGCCACTTTTCTGCATAATTATCCTCTAAAACAGATCAAGCTAAAAATGAAGAAAGTTCAGAAAGCTGAGCTATGGGGGTTTATTCACATTGTCGACCATTTTGTGCAGCTGGGCAAGGGGAGATTCTGACACTTGGCTACTCAGAAAAAAAGTCACTGTGGAAGAAACAAAAGCTGCATCAACTGTCAGAGCTCTGCCAGCACATCGGACACACTTGTGCCACAAACCCTTCCACATCAGGACCTTCCACTGTTATGATGGCTGAAAGCAATGATGTCAGCCATGACATGGTCTACATCATAATTAGGTATCTTCATCAAGATTCAAGACTTGTGAAAAAATGAACTTTTAGCAAAGCCTGCCCAAAAGCACTGGAAGGCTTTTGCATCGCTTTAATTCGTTTACATCGACTCCCACATTCTACAGACATGACAGATTTTTTCTCTGACTCAGCACTTATAGGGATCAGCAAGCACACTCAGCGCTAAAAAGCATGGCCGTTCTATATAACCTCCCTATGTGTCACTTCCGCATATTTGAGAAATAAAATTTGTGTCAAAGCTATTCTCTAACTAGTGAGGACATGTTGGTTAACAACTCTATCATGCCAGTAACGAAGAAAGGAACATTGTCGGTAAAAATTTCAAAACTGCTCCTCTTCCTGTCATCATCTTCAGTAGAAGATTAAAAACAGTGAAAAGAATTTTTTTTTCTTCTAGCAAAATGCCATTTCAGCCTTTAACATCCATTTTGAGCTTAAAGAACAAGAGTAAGTCTGAGAATTACTGCACTGGCAGGACTTCATCCTCTCTTTGAAGACTGACTGCTACCTTGAGACTGTGTATTTGCTCTGCAATGCTGGAAGCTCTTGCAAACAAGAGGGGAGCAGCAAGACATGGCTTCAGCAGTCACACAGCTAGCTGCTTCAGTCTGCCTAAAAGACACAGCAATTGTTTTGCATAGTGCCCCAGTCACAGACAAAGCTTCACTGCATTGTACATTCAGAGAATCCTAGACAGTATTATAAAAGCAATAATCACACAGACAAAAACACAGCTCAGGAAAAGACAGAGAAAGCAAGAATGAAAAAATCAGACAAATGAAGAAAATAAAAAACAAAGCTATTAGAAAGTTTCAAACGCCTTTTTTTTTTTTTAATTAATAGATTAAGTTACTTAAGAACAAAAATGCAGTGCAACTGTAAAATCTCACAGGAATTAAGCGAGACTATTAGGATGAAAAAAATTATATAAAGTACAAATAATTTTAAGTTCTTTGATATTTTGGAAATTCTCAGCACCGATACAGGTACCTTTACTAGGTACGTGTTTAGTCACACAGGCAGTACATAGTTGAGACATATCTAAAATGCCAGTAAGTCACTTTTATTAGGTCTCCCAGCACTGAAGTCTGGTAACAAATGGTTAGAAAAGGTGTGAAATATACGTTTGATTAACAATTAGATTATATCAAGTACACAAGCTAATATGAGTCCTACTCTGAAAAGGTAACTCTTTCCATGTAAAGATATTATTTCCAGGTCCTTAAAAAACAAAGTTTGATCTCCAAAACTTTGAGATGCTCTGATGTGACAAATAGTAAACATCTTGTATATTCTCCAATAAAAGCAATTATCAGCTACAAGCTAAAGCATTTTAACCAAATGAAATTGAAAATTAATTGGTTATCAAGTACAGCTACATTTAAACATCCTTTGTATCAGATCTGCTGTCTTCATACATCCACATCAGTCACAGAAACATTGCCATCCTTGTCTACAAAACCAATTATTTCAACTTGTAAAAATAAATTTTCAAAAATGTATGTATATATCCGTCTGCAAATACAGGGATACCTTCCACTATCCCACGTTGCTCCAAGCCCTGTCCAACCTGGCCTGGGACACTTCCAGGGATGAGGCAGCCACAGCTTCTCTGGGCAACCTGTGCCAGGGCCTCAGCACCCTCACAGGGAGGAATTCCTTCCCAATATCTCATCCAAATCTGCCCTACCAATTACCTGGCATTTAGAGCACAAGATACCATGAGAGAAAAAGATCCCCTGTATTGTGTGACACTGCAGAGTTTATTTAAACCTAATGCAGAAGCAGCATTTTTGAGGCAGAAACACAGGCACTGTTGACAGTTACTTGTAATTATTCTCTTGATGGACTACACATACATGAAATAATTTTTCAAAGTAAGTATACAAGAAAGCACATAACCTGAAGCAGGTAGGACATAATGTATTTTCTTTCATAAAGCAGAACTCAAAATCTGGGGAAAAAATAATCCTAAGTAATGTATTGGAAGGCTTATTTGGCAGAGAAGTACTGGAAGCCAAGAACAAATCCATTTCCAGAAAAAATAACTTAGATAATGCCAGAATCAAACCATTTACTACTTATCATTACTTATATTTTATAGGCGCGTCAGATAAAAAAGGAACAGATTTAACTAATAAGAGCATTTTAGCAATAGAGACAGCTTTTACCTATAAATACACAATATTTATAGGTAATATACACAAGGAAAAACAATAATCTATTGCAATTCTAATTCATGCTTGCCCAAGATAGCAGTGCATAATATTCTTTATGCACACATGTGACACTTTCAGGCACTGGAATTCTACATTCTGGGAACTACAGTTTCCATCTATCCACAAACCAAGTCAACATAATACAATATTCAAACACACACACCACTCCCTTTCAGCAGGGCAAACCTCTACAATTTTAGGCTCTCACTCTTTCTTCCAAGACAACAATCAGACTCCTGCACTGGCAGCTGTCATACAAAACAATCAGAGTAACATTTATTTCACGTATCGCATAGTCCTTAGACAGTAATACCACACTCCCTCTTCTGCATTTCTCAATGCATACTCCTCCATTCTGCTCTTCAGAACCAGAGTCCGATCTCATGCTCCAACAGAAGAGGCATATATTCAAATCTGACTTGCATAGCCTTGTATTGAAAGATGCCAATAACAAATATCTAGCAATACAACTAGCACAATACATAAGGAAAAGAGATCAGGATTCAAAGAAGCTGGGATAATAAAATACCTCATACCTCATTCCAGTATTGTATCTTCATTTTACAGTGTTTAGTAAAATATTTTATTTACACTAAAAATCTTGTAGTCATCTTTATCAGTTTACATAACCACTACATCTAGATCAGAACACTTCTCTTATTAATCACAATAAAAATTACAGGCTAATGTATCATACAGTATGTTTCCTAGCTACATGTCTAGTACTAGGCAACATTACTTTTCAAAACAACTGCTAAAAATTTAAAAATGGGGGGTTTTATTACAAACGGGTTTGTTGGGGGTCTTCTGTTTGCTTTTTAACATTTGTTAAATTTAAGTTTACCGCCTTACAAAAAACAGGCAGTGCAGCTGACTAACTTTAGCACTGCAAAGACCAAAGTGAAACACAGGTTCACTTAATTTCGAAAATCACAGCATGTTTTTATATACATATACACACCCACTTTGTCTTCCTGTTTGCAGAAATGTTATTAAAAGGCGGAACTGCAAACACTACAAAAGAACTAGTGAACAGATTTTATCAAATTAATACAGTAACTTTAAAATATGAGTCCTCTGGAATAACAAAAGGCTTTAAATTGGTCCATATGCAAATGCTCATATCAAAGACAATAAAAAAAGCCTGTATCACAAACAAATCCAACAGTACTAATGGACATCTTCTGTTGTTTATCCCTAAATCATGAGGGCATGACATGAGCCACCTACCAGGCATATATAGTTGATTTATCAGATCACATGGTAAGTACAAACATGTTACTTGAAAAAAACAAACAATCCACACCAGTAGTCAAGTCTATTCCACGGATTTTTCTAAATACCTAGTCCTGCTACAGAAGGTTCATTTCCCTGAAACTAAAAGGCAACAGAGACTACCACTAAAAATTCTGGAATTGAGAAGTTAGGTTGCTCCCTGCTAGGATGCAAACCATAGTTGACAGAATGCAGCCACACACAAATATTGCGTATGTTGTTTAGGGATAGATAAATTTGAACGGAAATAACTGTTGGTTTTCAGGGAAAAAATAAAGGAGCAAGTTTTACTAAAAGAAAAGTCAACCCTTCTCACTTTCCCCTCAGGTTTTGACAGTGTAAATATATTAAGTAATCCATCAAAGACAGAACTGAAGAACTTCCTACTAAGCTTATAATAAAACAATTTTTTTAAAAAAAACCCTTTTTATTATTCTGAGGAAAAGCAGCAAAGAGAACAGAAGTTTAACGTATAATACTCTGGGTTCCCTGTGCTCACACAGTTCAGCATGAAGTTACTAGAAACACCTATGTCAACCTTCTCTCCTAACATGATTTAACAGCAGCACAAAAAAACCCCATTTTATACTTGACATATTTGTTGATTTCCTTCAGGCACACTTTTTCAAGTCCTCCTGTCTCAGGACATCCTGCATTAAATGTCAAAACAGTATAAACTAAGAAATTACAGAACAACAAAAAGTTATCTTTTTAAAGATCACACTGGATAGCCTGTAACTTAATCCTCACACATTTTGTTTCAATGAATCTTAAAGACCCCAGAATTTCAGAGTCTTAATTCAAGACTAGCAATATTCTACACTTCTGGTCAAAACTCATGACTCTGCATGTTCTCCTAGTATGATTTTGACACAAAGTCATTTTAAACAGTTCACCAAAACATCCTAAAAAACAGAACAAGTGACACACAGAATCACAGAGTGGCTGAGATTGAAAGGGAGACCATCTTGTCAAAGCCTTTGCTCAAGTAGTCACTTAGAATCAGTTGCCCAGGACTGTGTCCAGATGATTTCGGAGTATCCCCAAGACTTTGCAACTACTCAGAACAACTCATGTCAGTGCACAGCCATCCTCACAAACAAAAAGAGTTTCCTGATGTTTGGGGGGAACCTCACAGAATGGGTCACTTCGAAAGAGACAGCAGCGGGTCACGTGGTCCCGCCTCCCTGCTCAAGCAGGGTCATCCCAGAGCACATGGCATGGAACCACTCCTGTTTCAGTCTGTGCCCATCTTTATCCTGATCCACTGAAAAGAGCCTTGTTCTGTCCTCTTTGCACCTTTCAGACAGGTATTTTTATAAACACTGATGAGATTCCCCTGAACCTTTTCTCTGGGCTGAGGAGTTCAAGCTCCCTCCGCCTTTCTTTACAGGTGAGATACTCCAGGTCCCTGCAACTCCTTAATGGCCACTTATCAGATGCACTTCAGTACTCCCACGCTGAGGAGCTCAGAACTACATACACAACTCTACAAATCTCACCTCTATGTATTTAGCTGTATTTTAACAGTGAAATGCCATGAAGAATTATGGTAACAACTTATGAATTGTAGTAATTCTTCTGGCAAAAAGATCTACGGTAACAACTAGTTCAAAGAAACAGAATTTGCATACCAGTGCCACGGTATTAATGAACAAAAAACATTGAGACAGTGTTGTGCCACCAAAACAACAGACTACAACACATCACTGGAAGTTGAAAGTGTAAAGTGAGCTAGCAATCTTACCTAGTTTAAAATGAAATAGATAATTAGGTGTGAACGATCGTCTTTGCTGTCAGCATTCTCCACTCCCCCTATTCCCTCAGTCTTGCTCAAGCAATGGTATGAATCTTGGCCACATACGCAAGGGGAAAAAAAACCCCAAATAACCCTGTGAATTATACTCAAAAAATATAGTCTAAAAATAAGGAACTACGGGTAGTTATAATTTTTTACTTCAAACCATTCACATGTATTACATTCATTATACTAGCATCATTCTAGTACAAAAGCAACGTACTAGACATTCCACTAGGATTCTGCAAGATGGGAAGCTAACAACAGCATGGATTACAGCAAGCCTGAAGATGCTGTAATGGGCACCTATTTGAAAATCTAGAACTTGTGTTTCGCACTATTTTTCTTCTGCTTCCCTACTCTTTCTGGGCAAAAATAAGCTTGCAAGTATTTTCTTCTGGTCTGTGAGATTTCAAGTTCATGATAAGAACACAGTTTTGACAAGATAACTTAGGAATCTGTAAAAGGAAGCTGATTGTCCATTGATTAAAAGAGAAGATACTGTAAAAAAACAGTCTTAAACCTGAGTGGAAAGGACCACAACAGGGTATGACATGTCAAGAGGCCACAAGCTAGCAAGTCTGAATTAATGAAGTGTTTCTTCATAGAATATCCCTAACTTTTCAGCTCCTAAAGGCTAGAGTTTGAGCTCAAAAATGAAACTTCCACCACTGCTTAGCACTAATTTAATTCTGCTACTAATGGAATTCAAAGTACATCTAAGAAGAACATCAAGAGAAATGCTACGCATTTTTTAAATATTGCCCTAAGTATCAACCAGTATCTGAGTATCTCGGACAAGAAACATTGAATCACATTAGTAAAAACCCATCACAGAATAGTTTTTTTGTTCTTAACAAACTACATTTATTTAGAAGGAAAGATGGTCAAGATATAAGTTTGTTCTAAAACTCACTTTTGGTTTGATGTCTACAGATGGCTGATCATGTGACATCTGCCTTCTTTATGGCTCATAAAAAAAAAAAAAAACCAGAACAGGAAAGTAAGGAACAGGCAAGTTGAAAATTAATTGTCCTGAGGCCATACGCTTTTAAAAATGCAACATCTGATTATTTCATTGATTTTTATATGTAAAATAGTCTATTTACAAAAAAAAAAAAAAAACAAACAAAAAACTAAGCTTCTCTTCAAGTCCTGTAGAAATTGTAGTCTTACACTTTCACTGTTCAAAATTAGTTAAATTTATACAGATCTAATGGCACCTGATTTCTGTTCAATGACTGAAAACATACTGAAACCTGTTTTTCAGCAATTCTATGTCAACTTATTTTCTGGCATCCACAGAAGTTAATTACTGCCACATGCATGAACCCGTATGACTTCCACTACAACAGAAGAAGCTATTTATGCAGGCTTTTTAATATCTCACAAACAAGTCTGACTCTTGTTAGTCTAGTTTACAATTTACAGGATGGCAGTGAATCTTCTTCATCACTGAAATCCAGTCCACAATACAAGGCTGGAGGAAGGCAGACAGACACCTCGCCCTAAAAAACAGCTGTATCTTTTAAAACCTTGTATTTTTTTACTTACATTTGACTATATAAAATAGCAAGTCCTGCTTTTATTAATGAAACAGCAATCAGCTGTCTGTAAGCCATCCATGTGACACATGCACACAGTCCATTTCACAGGGCACTGGTAAGCATACAGATTTCCGTTCTGAAAAACCCCCAACTAAAACGAAACCTCTGGAAAACTGTGTATTATTATGTGCATGCATTTCATAAATGCAAATGTTTGTTCCCTCATGTAATACTGGACTGGAAAGATAACAAGTCTAGTGAACACAAGACTTGTGCTAGGCTATCTGTGTGCCCTCAGTAAGAAATAATACACACATGGGAATGATTCCAAGGTGTTTTCACCAATAGAAATTACTGGATAACTTAGGGCTTCTACTTACAGATGGTCACTTTTAAGTAACATGACTAGAATTATGTTTACAACATTTTCTAATTGAAATCATATTGAATTTATTCTGAGAACAAAAATTTGATCCAAAGAAAGTAAAATTTAGTATCCACTATCTGCATTCTACTGTGCACAAAACCCATGTACATGCTACCATGCAAGTTTTTTACTACAGGTCTCCTCATGTGCTACTTTTGAGGTGGCTGAAAAAATTCTCCTGTGAGCAGTGTTCCCACGATGGTCCTCTGCATCTTCCTACTGCCGTAAACCAGATCCCATGAGGAAATACAAGTCCACTTCAAGAACCCAGTTGTCCAGGACAGTGCTGACAGCATATATAGTTGTTGGACAGTGGGCACACACTGAGGAATCTGAGAACTGCTTGGGGCATTGGCGAAGTAACACTAACACTGCCCTACCACTTCCTCAGCTGGCAGGTCTAATCTGTGCATCTTCCTCAATACAGTGATTAATTTTCAGAAAACTGTAGAACTTTACTGTTGAAAGTCTAGCCTACTTTCAGTTATGGCTGAAAAGGAATGACAAACAAAAGTTATGGTATGGAATGGACAGGCACATGGACAAACAGGTGAGCACAAAGCACGGTCATAAAATTTTACGTGTTGGCAACGGGTACTTAAAGGGAAAGAGGCACATGAAGCAAGAAAAGTAACTCAGCTTTACAAAGAGATCCCACTTACATGCATTTCAGCTGTCTCCTAGAACATGTAACACAGATCATTCCTTAAGGCGATTGCTTCTCTATTTATTTTAAACAAATTGCAAGGCATAAAAATTACCATGATTATAAAAATTAAGCATTTAGAGGCCTAAAAATCTTTTTAAAGTGATTGCCCACACTTGTTTTAACATCAAGTCTCTACACTATTCACAGATCTCTCAGAACATGTAATTCATTTCCATGACCGCAAAAAGACTGCAGGCTACATTTGAATGCTGCTCTGTATAAACCACTTACACCAACACAGTAAACTTTGCAATATGCTGCATATCTATTACATCTTAGCTGCTAACACCGAAAATTTACCAGCATCTGCAAGAGTCAAAAGATTATAAATTCACCTCAAAGATAATCAGAAACAGGTTGGCATAGAAAAACATCTCCCAAAAAACTGGTATTTCAAGCTTCAAGCCGCTCTGCATCTTTCTCACATAAATAAAAGGAAAATGATACAGCATAATCTATTTCTTTCAGTTCCTAATACCAGGTGAAAAAGGGCACTTTACAACTGACTGCATTTACTAGTGCACTTAACATTAGTTTTAACATAAAGTAAGTGAGAGCCAGTACCTTCCTTCCCCACACGCCCTTTGACTGTTTCTTTGTATAATGAACACACTACTTTTTACAAATCATAAAAAACTACTTCAAAACTAACCTCTGGATAAGGCTCAACCATGGAATCTGTACTTCCCACTCTTGTTCAAAAATACATTTGGTTCCATGAAGACAACTTGCTATACCCTTTAAGCCTTAAAGGGGGAAAATCAGGCCTGAAAACCACTTCTAGAAAAGAAAAGAGAACTGCAGAAAAATATAGCGCTAATACCACAATTAAAGGCCAAACAATAAAGGACCCTTACTAAGTCTGTTGTAATTTTAGTAATATATTCTTTCCATATGCATTTTTTTTCTCTTTTATGAAATTTACTGCTCCAAACACTCTTACATACATTAGGTGGCAAGTATATAACTATACAAACCCTTTAGATATTTTTTATTTTATATTTACAACAAACAAAAAAGACATGAAAAACACCAAACAGGAGGACTTCAGTATGTCATCAAAACGGGGCATACCCATTTTGTGTTCAAATATACACCCATTCTAAAACCCTATCCTCCAAATCCTTCTCCATTACATTCAAGGTATGAGTAAATCTAAGTGCACTGTCTACTAAGCTGTCAGAAAGATAATTATTGGGCTGTATTGCTCTGATTTTTTTCAGTAATCCACAGTATTTCACCCCCTTTAGACAAGACGTAGGATCTCAACTTCCTTCCCATTTCTCACACTTTCTTTGGGACAGTAGCTTTTTAACATGGTCTCTGTAGAGAACGCAGTGAAAAAAATCTAATCGCTGTCTGCTGTTAACCAACTCTCAGCGATTACTAAGAGCAGGGTGGGGGTGTAATCACCTAAAATCAGAATATTCTGATAATAACCAGAATATTCTGATAATAATCTTCTCCTGTGTTGGAGGAGACCCACAAGGATCATTGAATTCAACCCCAACAATCCCACCCTGTCCCTGAGAGCATTGTCCAAACACTCCTGGAGCTCTGGCAGCCTTGGGGCCGTGACCATTCCCTGGAGAGCCTGTCCAGTGCCCAACAAGCCTCTAAGGACAGAACCTTTTCCTGATATCCAACCTAAACCCACCCCTGACACGGCTACAGCCGTTTGCTCCCTCAGGTCCTGTCCCTGATCATAGAGGGCAGAAATCAGAGCTGCCCCTTCACCTCCTGAGAAAGCTGTAGACTCCAATGAGGTCTGACCTCAGTCTGCTTTTCTCCAGACAGAACAAACCAAGAGACCTTAGCCATTCTTCACGTGGCTTCCCCTCCAGACCCGTAACAATTTACTTCTTTAGACTCCTGTGTAAGGTAATTTCAGTGAAAGAGCCAAAATGGGAGCGTCTATTGTTTCAAATACTAGACTCGGTAACTAAAAGCACCCAAAGAGGAACTCTCCTTGCCGCTTTGAAAGCTCCTACAATCATGCTATGGCAAAACGGTTTCTGGCATTCCAACTGTTGTAGAGGTTGCGTCCCCCCAGGGACCTATGGAGCACTCTTCCACCTCACTTCTCTCCTAAACCATACAGCTGTAGTCTCGATTATCTCTCATCTAGCTCTTTCTTCAATGTTGAAAAGAAGCAGTGAGATGCTAAGGGTAACTCCAAGGAAGAAAAATCATCAGAAATGCAATAGAAAAACACTGGTTTGCATTTCTCACAGTTTATCCTTTTTTCGATTGCTGTAACTACTCAGACAAGACCAGAGCTGTAAGGAGTGATAACATCTTTTATTAAACCAACTGATACAGCTTGAAAAACTAGACTCTTTCAGGCACATATTTCAGGCAGATATTTTTATCTCGCTGACTAACACAGTAAGAAACCTCCCTAGATGGCTTCCCATCTTCCTGGATCCATACATATGAAGTAGGAATTTATTTACAACTTTCTTCTGCAATACTTTCTATTTACATGCCAGGTTATAAATTAGTAACAAGTTCTAGTAACAAGTAGTAACTTTTGATCCAGTACTTATAATGTACTGGATCAAAAGATGTATGGAGAGCAGGAATTTTGGGCTCCCTTTTATTCCTACAAGAACTAAGGATGTTAGGAAAACGGACTTTTATTGTCAAAAACGTATTACTCCTTATAAATTTCAAGTCACTAGGGCAAATAAAGTTATCAAACTTTTCTGTATAAGCTTGATTTCTAACTGAAAAGTAAAACTGAATGTAAGATCAACTTTACATCACAGCTTATATATATATTATTAACTAATATTTCTATGTACTTTACACATTATTATGATAGATAAGCATACCTTTATAAGACTACAGTCATCCCTAATACATCCATTATTTTCTCCATGGGATACTCAACAGGACTGCTTACTTATATTTTACTACACCTTCACTTTGTGTAATACAACTGCATTTTGTACTTCTTGGCTTTCCCCCAAAAGCATTGGGTATACCATGCATGAAAAAAAAAAAAAAATCAGCAACTACAGTGTTAGCAAGGTAACACTGGGTAAATCTAAGGATTTCTTATTCAGAACAACACGTTACAAAAGGACTACAAAGCTTGGCTGATGTCACTTTTTTAGTCTTCACATAACAAGATTTCATGTTTAAGATGTATGTCACTGCTCACCCTTACACCTTGTTTCTTCAAAGCTCAGAGTTTAACATTGTAT
Organism: Nicator chloris; assembly: GCA_013400495.1. Taxonomy (NCBI): domain Eukaryota; kingdom Metazoa; phylum Chordata; class Aves; order Passeriformes; family Pycnonotidae; genus Nicator; species Nicator chloris. Next base: position 65,346 of record WAAE01017968.1, on the reverse strand, counting down.
TCAGCATTTAGTTAAAAATAAATATTTAATACTGAGATTGAGGTTGTTCTACGATGCAAGCACAGCTAAAATGAAGGGCCTCTGTGGCTGCAGCAACCAGATTTCAAATGCAGGTAGATCAATAAAAAATAAAAAGCACAAGCACAGTCTCCATGTGTGAGTAGAATGGTTTATAATAGCTTGCAAACGACTATGCACTTGCTGTAACCAGCTGTTCTTAAATTAGGAATATGCAACCAATTCATGTTAAAGCCAAATCCCAGCACCATTTTTACAGGCCAATCCTAGTAGTTTTTTGCTTGTTCCACATGTTAGTTCTGTTAAGGCTACATACAAACAGCAGTAACTTTGGAACAAATAGGACCAAACTATTTGCGTTTCATTATTATGTCCATTAGCACAGCAAGGGTTGTCAATCTTTAGAACTCTCCTGCAACAGTGCAGGCAATACAACAATGATATTCAAGCCAAAAAAACCCCTCCACAGCGGAGACACAAGCCCCTTTGCCAAGCTTTTGCTTCAGCCAGTCAGCCTGTCTGCCCTGACCTGCTTGAAGGCTTGCATCAAGCTTCAAACGCTTAAAAACATCCATCATAAAAACAAAGACAGGACACTGAATTATACAGTATTAACCTCCAGGGTTTGCATACAAAGACATAAGATTTATTTATGTCCTAGCACATTAAGAGCTTCAGCACACTGTTCTTTACACCAAACTAGCTGCCAGTTTGATGAACCTCTCTGCCCTCAGCATTACAGTGTCTTTGATTAATGAGTGCATGCTTGTGGCAAAGTGCAAGAACAAAAAATGGGGCAAAATCCACACAATTATGTCCCTGTGCACTGACAGACCACTGCAATAATTTTTGCCCAACTGGCTTCTTGTTGTAGAAACACTGAGGGCTGAGGAGGGGGGTTGTGAGATTATTTTGCTGATTATACTTAGATACTACATACCTCTCTTCTAAAATAGGCAACTGGTAAAATGCACTGAATTGTTTATTAAAGACTCTTTCAGCATTAGAAAAACATTCACTCATTAACACAAATCTATTAATAAATAGGGTCACAATCCAAAAACATTGTCTATGTCCTCAGTGAAGAAAAAAATACTCTAGAAGATTTCATGGTTTTAGCTTCTAATCCAACAGACTCAGGACTGAGGTTCAAGTTCAAGAATGGCTAGGCAGATTATTTTGTGCCCTTAAATTGCTGTATTAAATACTCTAAAGAAAATGTACCTTACACTTCCTATAGTTTACAGGAATAAGAATACATTGGTAGGCTTCATCACTACTCAGAAAATGAAAATTCTTCATTATCCTTTCCAACAATTCCAGAGCAGAATTCCCTAAGTTCTGTGTGAGGCTCCAAAAAGACAACAGCCTTATCAGACAGCCACTGTATTATTTTTAAGTCTACCTTCTTTCCCAAGGCTTTATACTGTAAACATTACCACGGACAAATACTTAAACTTGGCAGTCCCACTAATTACTAATGTAGAGTCCATCAGGTAGAACAATTTTTCAGGCAGTTTTTCTTTACATTTTTAATAGTTTGATTTTTAAGGTTTTGGGTGATTCCTCCCTCAGCAGCTAGAAAAATCTCTGCAATCTTTTTGCAAACTACCAAGGCTTAATCAATTCAGCTCTTTACAATGGCTGACCTCCATCAAGTGAAGAGTCTTATGTCCTTTACACACAGAAAATAAGACATTCAGGAGGCCCTGAAGGGCATGAGTGCTAAGGTAAAGGGAGAGAGTTCACATTAAAGGCAAAAGGCATCATACAGACACCGACAAGCCGAGCACATCTTTTCCTAAGTCCATACTTTCAGAGACTACGTTTGAAAGATCATCTGTCACTAAGCAGGGTTTTAAAATGTATAGTTGTTTTGATATTGGTCTTTTTTTCCAATGATCTGAAAGATACCCTATAAAAAGAGAAGGAACTGGTACTAGCAATTGTGTCAAATACATAAATTAATTCTGTTAAACTAAGCCGGGAAAACTCTTGTATCCTTTGTTCCTTGTTGCTACATCAAAAAAATTGAAGCAAGCGCTAAAAAACTTCCTCACACTCCAAGAGTTTCTTCCACCTGGCGTCTCATGAAATGCTAACATCACAATAAAATAAATCACAATTTCTCCTCCCCCAAAAAGAAACAAAAATCTAACTGACACCACAAAATTACTACTTTTATTATTTATTGCCATTTACATCTCAAAGGAACTTTTGTATTGGACTTTAGGAAAGTATATCTGTTTCTTTTCTTTTTAAGGAATGGCTCACGAACATGGCACTATATGACGGTAAATTTAGGACAGTAAAGACCTTAAACACTAAAGAACTTGGATAAGAATTTAACACAGCTAATGGGTAAAACTGTGTGCTAACTGGATTATATGTTCTACATATCTCTTTTCTGCTTAAAATCGTATGACTGAGAAACAAAATAATGTTAAAATACTGTATCTTGCCTGGCCCTTCTGCAGAGGCTGAATGAATACACGGTCCCAGTTTTGTTTAATGACTACGTGCTGCATTCTGCTTACCTACCCGCAGCAATTACTCTGCAGACTAACAAACCACGCATTTCCGGTTTCGAGGAAACAACTACCCAGCACACTACAGATTAAAGTCAGTGCAGACACCTCTTTTTTTTATCCTCTACCACCAACTACTTGTGATGTTAGTAAAAGACTAAACCCTTCCAGAGTCCTTATATGAATAACAGTGAAACTAATGCTGTCTCGCCTTCATAAAGTCCTAAGAAAGACAAACTAAAAAATTAATGAGAACCTACTGTTTTCGTCACATAAATCTTCTGGTGATTCCTTGATGATTTGTCTGTTGCTATTTACAGTAAAAATGGTTCTGAAGTAAAAATGCAGTATAGTACAACCAAAAAAATCTTCAAAACCACAGATGTCATTTAAAAAAAGGATGTTTCATTTCATTCTGTGATGCAGTGGGGAAAAATCATCTGTACTTAGATTCCAAATACTGTGTAATGTTCTTCAACATAAACTTCCCATTTCTATAAAATATGTTGACCAACAAATACCTACTACATTTTGTCTACGGAATGTTGTAAACTATCAAACAATCACAAAAATCACTGCTAACCTTGACAACTGTTTCAGTGTTCCTTGTGGTGGCAACTAACAACCACAAACTAGTTTATAATGTAATATGACATAATTCACTGAATATACTGTAGTAAAACTACAGTATTAACTCAGAATTTGAACCACACTTGGGAGAAAACTGGTAGACTATGGGAATCTTCCTTGGGCCAAATTATCTAAGTGATGAACACACTAAGTATCACTCTTAGTACTCTATTAAAATAGTCTGTTTATTTAAAAAAATTTAAAAAAAAATTCACCATCATTTACACTTTTAAGTTTTATTTAAGGATACCTATACACTAGAGTCTGGGAGACAGATCACAGCAAAGGGATTTGAACACAGAGCGTTCATACAGTGAAACCCTTAATGTGCCACACGGAGAGGGGGGAGGAAGGGTGTAGGAAACTGCATTGTTGGTTATACCTCCTCGCAGTCAAGATCTTCTATTCCCAAACATGCCATTATAAGAAAATTATAGAAATAACAGCAGTGAGCTAACTAACATATCCTTTCCCTCATTCTGGGACACCAGACGGGGTGCCCAAGCTCCATTTTATCTGCAACACTGATATTCCACGTCTTGCATACGAACAGAAAAGTAGCAACAAAGACCTTAACAATTGCAGTTCAAGCTGGGAGGGAGTGTTCTATTTGAATTCAATGACACCACTAATGGCTTCTTAGCAGTTTCATGAAATCAACCAGCTGTCAAATCGATGCATCAGACGCTCCCATATGAAAAAGCAACACATCAGGATGTTTTGCAAAACATCTGCTCCTTTACACTGCAGTTCTACAATAAACGTGCAAACAAAGAAAACATGAAAAGGGGCAACAGGACCTATAAGGAAAGGTTTCTATTACCTTCTTATTTGCACTTTAGGTGTCTCCCAAAAAAAGACCAAAAAAAAAAGCCCATCTTCTAGAACTTTTTTCTTAACATAAGGTCAATATAAAGGTTAAACAAATATACTAAAGCCGTCAAGCAATGCTCTTTCCCTCCATGATATAAAGATACTGCTAGTTTATCCTTTGAAAATGCAGAACATTTTATTACACGCTAGAAAAAATCTAGTATTTTTCACCAAAAGGTACGAAGTATGAATTTGGTTTTTTTCCCTCTCACACTACCCAAAAAACTTTACAACGGCATTGACAACCTACAAGAATCTTAAAAACAATTACTTTTTTGTGGGAACAAAGACCTGTGTAAGGAATCCAGCACAGTGGAATTTAGTTTAAGAAAATAATTTGGATGAGAAATACCTATTTACCAGGTTTAGGAATGGTATTCTCCAATGCAGTGCTCTCACTGAAACCATGAGGGAGCTCATTCGCTCCCTCCCCTTCTTCAGGATGGAGAGGAGAATTGGAGGCACAAAAGGTAAAGGTCATGGGCTGAGATAAGAACAATTTACTTGAAACAGCAATGAGATAAGAAAACGAATAGTCATAGAAACAATACCAATGACAGAGACTACAAAAAAAGCGTCCAAAGATTCACAGGAAACAACAATACCCCAGCTTCACTTGGAAGAGAGCTAATCTACCATACTGTTGTTTCCATGTCCCCAAAAGGAATAGAGTGCCTTGCCTGCCTTTCCCACCCCCAACTACCAGAGGTAAGGCGGTCAGAACTACTGGGTCCTGGCCATGCCCCTCCTGGCTACTGCAAAAATGAACCCTGTCCTGGCTGGAAGTAGAACACGGTATCACAATTCCAGTTTACTGTCAATACACAATAGTCACAAAACCTTACACTGTGCAATCCAGAACAGACTTTGGATCAGGAACGAAAAGGAAACAATACCTGATCCTCTGAAGAAATATTTTTTACTTTAGAGTTCTGTTTATGAACAACTTCATCACAACCTGATATGAATACTCCTCTTGCCTACAGGAATTGGTACGACCTATGATTAAACCAGCATCACCTGCTTGAAGCGAACATAGAATTTCTTGAACACTGAAGACTCCTTAACAATTCCTAGTGCTTTCTCTACACACTTCACAAAAATTACCTTGGCTACCATTTTCTTAACACTATGCAGCTTACTGATTTTGCAGCATTTTGACAAAAACACTTATGTAGTTTATTATGAGATGTCAAAGCTATACTGCCATTTTCGTAGACTACTTATCCTCTGTTGCTGCTCACAATTTATAACCTATCCAATCTTCTAGACCTTCATTGCATTTATAATTTAGAATCACCTGCTGCACGTTTTCAACTGTTTAAATGTTTTCATTTACTCAGCATTCACACAGATAGGAAATAGCAAATCCAGCCACACTTTCTGATGCATTTGGAAAGAAAAATAAAGTAAGCATCTGACATTTGTTCTAGCATAACCTTAAGGCTGCTGGAAGTACAGCATTCAATACTGACTTGAAAGAAATAAAGCCTTGATGTACAAACAGCTATTCCTATTACTTTGTATGTTAACTGTTGTCAGTATTTTCCCAATCCTGAAGAGAAAGAAAATGCGAATCAAATACAAGTAGTTTCATGTTCTCCATAGTGTCACTTTAAATGTGCACTAAGTCAAACAAGTATAGAAAGAAGAATGGAAAAACAAAACTTTACCTACAACAATTATTCCTTACCAATTACATATTTCATTAAGTCATGTCACCAGAAAAACTTCCATGAGATTAAAAGAAAAAAGCAATTGAGAACCAAATTAACAGAACAGTACTTTTGACTGTTCTCCCTTTCACAACAGCTGATGCAAACCTTGTAGTCAGAGGAAGAGATTTGTTTTTGGATTTTGAGTAAGGAGTTGTTGTAGGGTTGGTTCTTTCAAGGAGTTTAGTATAGTTACTACGTTTAGCCACACACATTATACAGTACCTGGAACATAACCCAAACCACATGTAATATTTATAGGCACTTTCCATCTGGAATCTTTCAGTAATATACCTTAGTAAGTTCGTTGCTTCCAAACATACCTCCAAGTCTGTCATTTAAAAATGGAGGCCTGTATTGCCATGTTCCTCATGCCAGGAAGACACTGTTTATTTCTCAGGGAAGATCCTGTACCAAGTGTCTCATGTAAACTTCACATCAGATTACTACCTGCCATAAACAAAACCAACACAAATCTCCTGGTAATTTGTTATTTAACACAGTAACTTCAGAACGTTTTTTTAAATAACCCAACAGTTTAGCATTGCACATTAAATACTAAGGCCATGGCAGAAAAAGAAAAGGGGGGGTGGGGGACAAGATTGTTTTCCTGGTATGAAACCAGACACCAGATAAAGAAGCATATTTACAGCGTCCCCTGTAACTGCACGCTCAACTACGAACCTGCCTCTTTAAAGTGCGGATTACAACACGTTAGATCAGGAATTCCAGGGGAAAGCACAGAGTCTTGGAGAAAAATCCCCTTAAACTTTACATGACGTCACTATCTGTCCCTGTAACATTCCCTAAACTTTGATGCTTATTCAGAAGCACTTTCAGGTTTTGTACTCATTTCCTCCTAAAAGAGACGGTCAGACTTGGGAATAAAAATTTGCCCAAGATGGCGAAAGGCTTGTTGTTTAGAGGGCAGAAAAATGGAGGATATTGTAATATACACAAAGGGATAAATTTCAACAACTCGGCCCAGCACTGCAGCTGCTTGTTTCTCTTCACAAGGACAGGACAGGCACAAAGCCGCGGACAGAGGGGCCCGCAGCGAGTCGGGCGTGCGGAGCGGCGCCCGCTCCCGGCCCGCGCCGCGCCCCGCGGAAGGGAGGGAGCGCCTACTCACCCGCGCGCGGGAGCGGGGGCTGCGCGGGGCCGGGGGGCGCCCGCCGAGGGGCAGC